>OY726520.1:28425355-29020805 GCA_963383655.1 Bathymodiolus septemdierum
TCTAACTGAGTGTGGTACTAAGGTACTATATCTTATCTTAATGTCAAACACACTTCTAACTGAGTTGGGTACTAAGGTACTATATCTTATCTTAATGTCAAACACACTTCTAACTGAGATTGGTACTAAGGTACTATGTCTTATCTTAATGTCAAACACACTTCTAACTGAGTTTGGTGCTAAGGTACTATATCTTATCTTAATGTCAAACACACTTCTAACTGAGTTTGGTGCTAAGGTACTATATCTTATCTTAATGTCAAACACACTTCTAACTGAGTGTGGTACTAAGGTACTATATCTTATCTTAATGTCAAACACACTTCTAACTGAGTGTGGTGCTAAGGTACTATATCTTATCTTAATGTCAAACACACTTCTAACTGAGTTTGGTGCTAAGGTACTATATCTTATCTTAATGTCAAACACACTTCTAACTTAGATTGGTACTAAGGTACTATATCTTATCTTAATGTCAAACACACTTCTAACTGAGTGTGGTACTACGGTACTATATCTTATCTTAATGTCAAACACACTTCTAACTGAGTGTGGTGCTAAGGTAATATATCTTATCTAAATGTCAAACACACTTCTAACTGAGTTTGGTACTAAGGTACTATATCTTATCTTAATGTCAAACACACTTCTAACTGAGTGTGGTACTAAGGTACTATATCTTATCTTAATGTCAAACACACTTCTAACTGAGCTTGGTACTAAGGTACTATATCTTATCTTAATGTCAAACACACTTCTAACTGAGTGTGGTACTAAGGTACTATATCTTGTCTTAATGTCAAACACACTTCTAACTGAGTTTGGTGCTAAGGTACTATATCTTATCTTAATGTCAAACACACTTCTAACTGAGTGTGGTACTAAGGTACTATATCTTATCTTAATGTCAAGCACACTTCTAACTGAGTTTGGTACTAAGGTACTATATCTTATCTTAATGTCAAACACACTTCTAACTGAGTTTGGTGCTAAGGTACTATATCTTATCTTAATGTCAAACACACTTCTAACTGAGTGTGGTACTAAGGTACTATATCTTATCTTAATGTCAAACACACTTCTAACTGAGTTGGGTACTAAGGTACTATATCTTATCTTAATGTCAAACACACTTCTAACTGAGTTTGGTGCTAAGGTACTAAATCTTATCTTAATGTCAAACACACTTCTAACTGAGTGTGGTACTAAGGTACTATATCTTATCTTAATGTCAAACACACTTCTAACTGAGTGTGGTGCTAAGGTACTATATCTTATCTTAATGTCAAACACACTTCTAACTGAGTTAGGTGCTAAGGTACTATATCTTATCTTAATGTCAAACACACTTCTAACTGAGCTTGGTACTAAGGTACTATATCTTATCTTAATGTCAAACACACTTCTAACTGAGTGTGGTACTAAGGTACTATATCTTGTCTTAATGTCAAACACACTTCTAACTGAGTTTGGTGCTAAGGTACTATATCTTATCTTAATGTCAAACACACTTCTAACTGAGTGTGGTACTAAGGTACTATATCTTATCTTAATGTCAAGCACACTTCTAACTGAGTTTGGTACTAAGGTACTATATCTTATCTTAATGTCAAACACACTTCTAACTGAGTTTGGTGCTAAGGTACTATATCTTATCTTAATGTCAAACACACTTCTAACTGAGTGTGGTACTAAGGTACTATATCTTATCTTAATGTCAAACACACTTCTAACTGAGTTGGGTACTAAGGTACTATATCTTATCTTAATGTCAAACACACTTCTAACTGAGTTTGGTGCTAAGGTACTAAATCTTATCTTAATGTCAAACACACTTCTAACTGAGTTTGGTACTAAGGTACTATATCTTATCTTAATGTCAAACACACTTCTAACTGAGTGTGGTACTAAGGTACTATATCTTATCTTAATGTCAAACACACTTCTAACTGAGTTTGGTGCTAAGGTACTATATCTTATCTTAATGTCAAACACACTTCTAACTGAGTGTGGTACTAAGGTACTATATCTTATCTTAATGTCAAACACACTTCTAACTGAGTTTGGTACTAAGGTACTATATCTTATCTTAATGTCAAACACACTTCTAACTGAGTTTGGTAATAAGGTACTATATCTTATCTTAATGTCAAACACACTTCTAACTGAGTGTGGTTCTAAGGTACTATATCTTATCTTAATGTCAAACACACTTCTAACTGAGTGTGGTGCTAAGGTACTATATCTTATCTTAATGTCAAACACACTTCTAACTGAGTGTGGTACTAAGGTACTATATCTTATCTTAATGTCAAACACACTTCTAACTGAGTGTGGTACTAAGGTACTGTATCTTATCTTAATGTCAAACACACTTCTAACTGAGTGTGGTACTAAGGTACTATATCTTATCTTAATGTCAAACACACTTCTAACTAAGTGTGGTGCTAAGGTACTATATCTTATCTTAATGTCAAACACACTTCTAACTGAGTGTGGTACTAAGGTACTATATCTTATCTTAATGTCAAACACACTTCTAACTGAGTGTGGTACTAAGGTACTATATCTTATCTTAATGTCAAACACACTTCTAACTGAGTTGGGTACTAAGGTACTATATCTTATCTTAATGTCAAACACACTTCTAACTGAGATTGGTACTAAGGTACTATGTCTTATCTTAATGTCAAACACACTTCTAACTGAGTTTGGTGCTAAGGTACTATATCTTATCTTAATGTCAAACACACTTCTAACTGAGTTTGGTGCTAAGGTACTATATCTTATCTTAATGTCAAACACACTTCTAACTGAGTGTGGTACTAAGGTACTATATCTTATCTTAATGTCAAACACACTTCTAACTGAGTGTGGTGCTAAGGTACTATATCTTATCTTAATGTCAAACACACTTCTAACTGAGTTTGGTGCTAAGGTACTATATCTTATCTTAATGTCAAACACACTTCTAACTTAGATTGGTACTAAGGTACTATATCTTATCTTAATGTCAAACACACTTCTAACTGAGTGTGGTACTACGGTACTATATCTTATCTTAATGTCAAACACACTTCTAACTGAGTGTGGTGCTAAGGTAATATATCTTATCTAAATGTCAAACACACTTCTAACTGAGTTTGGTACTAAGGTACTATATCTTATCTTAATGTCAAACACACTTCTAACTGAGTGTGGTACTAAGGTACTATATCTTATCTTAATGTCAAACACACTTCTAACTGAGCTTGGTACTAAGGTACTATATCTTATCTTAATGTCAAACACACTTCTAACTGAGTGTGGTACTAAGGTACTATATCTTGTCTTAATGTCAAACACACTTCTAACTGAGTTTGGTGCTAAGGTACTATATCTTATCTTAATGTCAAACACACTTCTAACTGAGTGTGGTACTAAGGTACTATATCTTATCTTAATGTCAAGCACACTTCTAACTGAGTTTGGTACTAAGGTACTATATCTTATCTTAATGTCAAACACACTTCTAACTGAGTTTGGTGCTAAGGTACTATATCTTATCTTAATGTCAAACACACTTCTAACTGAGTGTGGTACTAAGGTACTATATCTTATCTTAATGTCAAACACACTTCTAACTGAGTTGGGTACTAAGGTACTATATCTTATCTTAATGTCAAACACACTTCTAACTGAGTTTGGTGCTAAGGTACTAAATCTTATCTTAATGTCAAACACACTTCTAACTGAGTTTGGTACTAAGGTACTATATCTTATCTTAATGTCAAACACACTTCTAACTGAGTGTGGTACTAAGGTACTATATCTTATCTTAATGTCAAACACACTTCTAACTGAGTTTGGTGCTAAGGTACTATATCTTATCTTAATGTCAAACACACTTCTAACTGAGTGTGGTACTAAGGTACTATATCTTATCTTAATGTCAAACACACTTCTAACTGAGTTTGGTACTAAGGTACTATATCTTATCTTAATGTCAAACACACTTCTAACTGAGTTTGGTAATAAGGTACTATATCTTATCTTAATGTCAAACACACTTCTAACTGAGTGTGGTTCTAAGGTACTATATCTTATCTTAATGTCAAACACACTTCTAACTGAGTGTGGTGCTAAGGTACTATATCTTATCTTAATGTCAAACACACTTCTAACTGAGTGTGGTACTAAGGTACTATATCTTATCTTAATGTCAAACACACTTCTAACTGAGTGTGGTACTAAGGTACTGTATCTTATCTTAATGTCAAACACACTTCTAACTGAGTGTGGTACTAAGGTACTATATCTTATCTTAATGTCAAACACACTTCTAACTGAGTGTGTTGCTAAGGTACTATATCTTATCTTAATGTCAAACACACTTCTAACTGAGTGTGGTACTAAGGTACTATATCTTATCTTAATGTCAAACACACTTCTAACTGAGTGTGGTACTAAGGTACTATATCTTATCTTAATGTCAAACACACTTCTAACTGAGTTGGGTACTAAGGTACTATATCTTATCTTAATGTCAAACACACTTCTAACTGAGATTGGTACTAAGGTACTATGTCTTATCTTAATGTCAAACACACTTCTAACTGAGTTTGGTGCTAAGGTACTATATCTTATCTTAATGTCAAACACACTTCTAACTGAGTTTGGTGCTAAGGTACTATATCTTATCTTAATGTCAAACACACATCTAACTGAGTGTGGTACTAAGGTACTATATCTTATCTTAATGTCAAACACACTTCTAACTGAGTGTGGTGCTAAGGTACTATATCTTATCTTAATGTCAAACACACTTCTAACTGAGTTTGGTGCTAAGGTACTATATCTTATCTTAATGTCAAACACACTTCTAACTTAGATTGGTACTAAGGTACTATATCTTATCTTAATGTCAAACACACTTCTAACTGAGTGTGGTACTACGGTACTATATCTTATCTTAATGTCAAACACACTTCTAACTGAGTGTGGTGCTAAGGTAATATATCTTATCTAAATGTCAAACACACTTCTAACTGAGTTTGGTACTAAGGTACTATATCTTATCTTAATGTCAAACACACTTCTAACTGAGTGTGGTACTAAGGTACTATATCTTATCTTAATGTCAAACACACTTCTAACTGAGTGTGGTACTAAGGTACTATATCTTATCTTAATGTCAAACACACTTCTAACTGAGTGTGGTGCTAAGGTACTATATCTTATCATAATGTCAAACACACTTCTAACTGAGTGTGGTACTAAAGTACTATATCTTATCTTAATGTCAAACACACTTCTAACTGAGTTTGGTGCTAAGATACTATATCTTATCTTAATGTCAAACACACTTCTAACTGAGTGTGGTACTAAGGTACTATATCTTATCTTAATGTCAAACAGACTTCTAACTGAGATTGGTACTAAGGTACTATATCTTATCTTAATGTTAAACACACTTCTAACTGAGTGTGGTGCTAAGGTAATATATCTTATCTTAATGTCAAACACACTTCTAACTGAGTGTGGTACTAAGGTACTATATCTTATCTTAATGTCAAACACACTTCTAACTGAGTGTGGTACTAAGGTACTATATCTTATCTTAATGTCAAACACACTTCTAACTGAGTGTGGTACTAAGGTACTATATCTTATCTTAATGTCAAACACACTTCTAACTGAGTGTGGTGCTAAGGTACTATATCTTATCTTAATGTCAAACACACTTCTAACTGAGTGTGGTACTAAGGTACTATATCTTATCTTAATGTCAAACACACCTCTAACTGAGTGTGGTACTAAGGTACTATATCTTATCTTAATGTCAAACACACTTCTAACTGAGTTGGGTACTAAGGTACTATATCTTATCTTAATGTCAAACACACTTCTAACTGAGATTGGTACTAAGGTACTATGTCTTATCTTAATGTCAAACACACTTCTAACTGAGTTTGGTGCTAAGGTACTATATCTTATCTTAATGTCAAACACACTTCTAACTGAGTTTGGTGCTAAGGTACTATATCTTATCTTAATGTCAAACACACTTCTAACTGAGTGTGGTACTAAGGTACTATATCTTATATTAATGTCAAACACACTTCTAACTGAGTGTGGTGCTAAGGTACTATATCTTATCTTAATGTCAAACACACTTCTAACTGAGTTTGGTGCTAAGGTACTATATCTTATCTTAATGTCAAACACACTTCTAACTTAGATTGGTACTAAGGTACTATATCTTATCTTAATGTCAAACACACTTCTAACTGAGTGTGGTACTACGGTACTATATCTTATCTTAATGTCAAACACACTTCTAACTGAGTGTGGTGCTAAGGTAATATATCTTATCTAAATGTCAAACACACTTCTAACTGAGTTTGGTACTAAGGTACTATATCTTATCTTAATGTTAAACACACTTCTAACTGAGTGTGGTACTAAGGTACTATATCTTATCTTAATGTCAAACACACTTCTAACTGAGTGTGGTACTAAGGTACTATATCTTATCTTAATGTCAAACACACTTCTAGCTGAGTGTGGTGCTAAGGTACTATATCTTATCTTAATGTCAAACACACTTCTAACTGAGTGTGGTACTAAGGTACTATATCTTATCTTAATGTCAAACACACTTCTAACTGAGTTTGGTGCTAAGATACTATATCTTATCTTAATGTCAAACACACTTCTAACTGAGTGTGGTACTAAGGTACTATATCTTATCTTAATGTCAAACACACTTCTAACTGAGATTGGTACTAAGGTACTATATCTTATCTTAATGTTAAACACACTTCTAACTGAGTGTGGTACTAAGGTACTATATCTTATCTTAATGTCAAACACACTTCTAACTGAGTTTGGTGCTAAGATACTATATCTGATCTTAATGTCAAACACACTTCTAACTGAGTGTGGTACTAAGGTACTATATCTTATCTTAATGTCAAACACACTTCTAACTGAGATTGGTACTTAGGTACTATATCTTATCTTAATGTTAAGCACACTTCTAACTGAGTGTGGTGCTAAGGTAATATATCTTATCTTAATGTCAAACAAACTTCTAACTGAGTGTGGTACTAAGGTACTATATCTTATCTTAATGTCAAACACACTTCTAACTGAGTGTGGTACTAAGGTACTATATCTTATCTTAATGTCAAACACACTTCTAACTGAGTGTGGTACTAAGGTACTATATCTTATCTTAATGTCAAACACACTTCTAACTGAGTGTGGTGCTAAGGTACTATATCTTATCTTAATGTCAAACACACTTCTAACTGAGTGTGGTACTAAGGTACTATATCTTATCTTAATGTCAAACACACTTCTAACTGAGTGTGGTACTAAGGTACTATATCTTATCTTAATGTCAAACACACTTCTAACTGAGTTGGGTACTAAGGTACTATATCTTATCTTAATGTCAAACACATTTCTAACTGAGATTGGTACTAAGGTACTATGTCTTATCTTAATGTCAAACACC
Organism: Bathymodiolus septemdierum; assembly: GCA_963383655.1. Taxonomy (NCBI): domain Eukaryota; kingdom Metazoa; phylum Mollusca; class Bivalvia; order Mytilida; family Modiolidae; genus Bathymodiolus; species Bathymodiolus septemdierum. Next base: position 28,432,860 of record OY726520.1, read on the forward strand.
CTTTTAACTGAGTTTGGTGCTAAGGAACTATATCTTATCTTAATGTCAAACACACTTCTAACTGAGTTTGGTGCTAAGGTACTATATCTTATCTTAATGTCAAACACACTTCTAACTGAGTGTGGTACTAAGGTACTATATCTTATCTTAATGTCAAACACACTTCTAACTGAGTGTGGTGCTAAGGTACTATATCTTATCTTAATGTCAAACACACTTCTAACTGAGTTTGGTGCTAAGGTACTATATCTTATCTTAATGTCAAACACACTTCTAACTGAGTTTGGTGCTAAGGTACTATATCTTATCTTAATGTCAAACACACTTCTAACTGAGTGTGGTACTACGGTACTATATCTTATCTTAATGTCAAACACACTTCTAACTGAGTGTGGTGCTAAGGTACTATATCTTATCTTAATGTCAAACACACTTCTAACTGAGTTTGGTGCTAAGGTACTATATCTTATCTTAATGTCAAACACACTTCTAACTGAGATTGGTACTAAGGTACTATATCTTATCTTAATGTCAAACACACTTCTAACTGAGTGTGGTGCTAAGGTAATATATCTTATCTAAATGTCAAACACACTTCTAACTGAGTTTGGTACTAAGGTACTATATCTTATCTTAATGTCAAACACACTTCTAACTGTGTGTGGTACTAAGATACTATATCTTATCTTAATGTCAAACACACTTCTAACTGAGTGTGGTACTAAGGTACTATATCTTATTTTAATGTCAAACACACTTCTAACTGAGTGTGGTGCTAAGGTAATATATCTTATCTAAATGTCAAACACACTTCTAACTGAGTTTGGTACTAAGGTACTATATCTTATCTTAATGTTAAACACACTTCTAAATGAGTGTGGTGCTAAGGTAATATATCTTATCTAAATGTCAAACACACTTCTAACTGAGTTTGGTACTAAGGTACTATATCTTATCTTAATGTCAAACACACTTCTAACTGAGTGTGGTGCTAAGGTACTATATCTTATCTTAATGTCAAACACACTTCTAACTGAGTGTGGTACTAAGGTACTATATCTTATCTTAATGTCAAACACACTTCTAACTGAGTGTGGTACTAAGGTACTATATCTTATCTTAATGTCAAACACACTTCTAACTGAGTTGGGTACTAAGGTACTATATCTTATCTTAATGTCAAACACATTTCTAACTTAGATTGGTACTAAGGTACTATGTCTTATCTTAATGTCAAACACACTTTTAACTGAGTTTGGTGCTAAGGTACTATATCTTATCTTAATGTCAAACACACTTCTAACTGAGTTTGGTGCTAAGGTACTATATCTTATCTTAATGTCAAACACACTTCTAACTGAGTGTGGTACTAAGGTACTATATCTTATCTTAATGTCAAACACACTTCTAACTGAGTGTGGTGCTAAGGTACTATATCTTATCTTAATGTCAAACACACTTCTAACTGAGTTTGGTGCTAAGGTACTATATCTTATCTTAATGTCAAACACACTTCTAACTGAGTTTGGTGCTAAGGTACTATATCTTATCTTAATGTCAAACACACTTCTAACTGAGTGTGGTACTACGGTACTATATCTTATCTTAATGTCAAACACACTTCTAACTGAGTGTGGTGCTAAGGTACTATATCTTATCTTAATGTCAAACACACTTCTAACTGAGTTTGGTGCTAAGGTACTATATCTTATCTTAATGTCAAACACACTTCTAACTGAGATTGGTACTAAGGTACTATATCTTATCTTAATGTCAAACACACTTCTAACTGAGTGTGGTGCTAAGGTAATATATCTTATCTAAATGTCAAACACACTTCTAACTGAGTTTGGTACTAAGGTACTATATCTTATCTTAATGTCAAACACACTTCTAACTGTGTGTGGTACTAAGATACTATATCTTATCTTAATGTCAAACACACTTCTAACTGAGTGTGGTACTAAGGTACTATATCTTATTTTAATGTCAAACACACTTCTAACTGAGTGTGGTGCTAAGGTAATATATCTTATCTAAATGTCAAACACACTTCTAACTGAGTTTGGTACTAAGGTACTATATCTTATCTTAATGTTAAACACACTTCTAAATGAGTGTGGTGCTAAGGTAATATATCTTATCTAAATGTCAAACACACTTCTAACTGAGTTTGGTACTAAGGTACTATATCTTATCTTAATGTCAAACACACTTCTAACTGAGTGTGGTACTAAGGTACTATATCTTATCTTAATGTCAAACACACTTCTAACTGAGTGTGGTGCTAAGGTAATATATCTTATCTAAATGTCAAACACACTTCTAACTGAGTTTGGTACTAAGGTACTATATCTTATCTTAATGTCAAACACACTTCTAACTGAGTGTGGTACTAAGATACTATATCTTATCTTAATGTCAAACACACTTCTAACTGAGTGTGGTACTAAGGTACTATATCTTATCTTAATGTCAAACACACTTCTAACTGAGTGTGGTGCTAAGGTAATATATCTTATTTAAATGTCAAACACACTTCTAACTGAGTTTGGTACTAAGGTACTATATCTTATCTTAATGTCAAACACACTTCTAACTGAGTGTGGTACTAAGGTACTATATCTTATCTTAATGTCAAACACACTTCTAACTGAGTGTGGTGCTAAGGTCCTATATATTATCTTAATGTCAAACACACTTCTAACTGAGTGTGGTGCTAAGGTAATATATCTTATCTAAATGTCAAACACACTTCTAACTGAGTTTGGTACTAAGGTATTATATCTTATCTTAATGTCTAACACACTTCTAACTGAGTGTGGTACTAAGGTACTATATCTTATCTTAATGTCAAACACACTTCTAACTGAGTGTGGTGCTAAGGTAATATATATTATCTAAATGTCAAACACACTTCTAACTGAGTTTGGTACTAAGGTACTATATCTTATCTTAATTTCAAACACACTTCTAACTGAGTGTGGTACTAAGGCACTATATCTTATCTTAATGTCAAACACACTTTTAACTGAGTGTGGTACTAAGGTACTATATATTATCTTAATGTCAAACACACTTCTAACTGAGTTTGGTACTAAGGTACTATAGCTTATCTTAATGTCAAACACACTTCTAACTGAGATTGGTACTAAGGTACTATATCTTATCTTAATGTTAAACACACTTCTAACTGAGTGTGGTACTAAGGTACTATATCTTATCTTAATGTCAAACACACTTCTAACTGAGTGTGGTGCTAAGGTAATATATCTTATCTTAATGTCAAGCACACTTCTAACTGAGTGTGGTGCTAAGATACTATATCTTATCTTAATGTCAAACACACTTCTAACTGAGTGTGGTACTAAGGTACTATATCTTATCTTAATGTCAAACACACTTCTAACTGAGATTGGTACTAAGGTACTATATCTTATCTTAATGTTAAACACACTTCTAACTGAGTGTGGTACTAAGGTACTATATCTTATCTTAATGTCAAACACACTTCTAACTGAGTGTGGTGCTAAGGTAATATATCTTATCTAAATGTCAAACACACTTCTAACTGAGTTTGGTACTAAGGTACTATATCTTATCTTAATGTCAAACACACTTCTAACTGAGTGTGATACTAAGGTACTATATCTTATCTTAATGTCAAACACACTTCTAACTGAGTGTGGTACTAAGGTACTATATCTTATCTTAATGTCAAACACACTTCTAACTGAGTTTGGTGCTAAGGTACTATATCTTATCTTAATGTCAAACACACTTCTAACTGAGTGTGGTGCTAAGGTACTATATCTTATCTTAATGTCAAACACACTTCTAACTGAGTGTGGTACTAAGGTACTATATCTTATCTTAATGTCAAACACACTTCTAACTGAGTGTGGTGCTAAGGTAATATATCTTATCTTAATGTCAAGCACACTTCTAACTGAGTGTGGTGCTAAGATACTATATCTTATCTTAATGTCAAACACACTTCTAACTGAGTGTGGTACTAAGGTACTATATCTTATCTTAATGTCAAACACACTTCTAACTGAGATTGGTACTAAGGTACTATATCTTATCTTAATGTTAAACACACTTCTAACTGAGTGTGGTACTAAGGTACTATATCTTATCTTAATGTCAAACACACTTCTAACTGAGTGTGGTGCTAAGGTAATATATCTTATCTTAATGTCAAGCACACTTCTAACTGAGTGTGGTGCTAAGATACTATATCTTATCTTAATGTCAAACACACTTCTAACTGAGTGTGGTACTAAGGTACTATATCTTATCTTAATGTCAAACACACTTCTAACTGAGTGTGGTACTAAGGTACTATATCTTATCTTAATGTCAAACACACTTCTAAATGAGTGTGGTGCTAAGGTAAGATATCTTATCTAAATGTCAAACACACTTCTAACTGAGTTTGGTACTAAGGTACTATATCTTATCTTAATGTCAAACACACTTCTAACTGTGTGTGGTACTAAGATACTATATCTTATCTTAATGTCAAACACACTTCTAACTGAGTGTGGTACTAAGGTACTATATCTTATTTTAATGTCAAACACACTTCTAACTGAGTGTGGTGCTAAGGTAATATATCTTATCTAAATGTCAAACACACTTCTAACTGAGTTTGGTACTAAGGTACTATATCTTATCTTAATGTTAAACACACTTCTAAATGAGTGTGGTGCTAAGGTAATATATCTTATCTAAATGTCAAACACACTTCTAACTGAGTTTGGTACTAAGGTACTATATCTTATCTTAATGTCAAACACACTTCTAACTGAGTGTGGTACTAAGGTACTATATCTTATCTTAATGTCAAACACACTTCTAACTGAGTGTGGTGCTAAGGTAATATATCTTATCTAAATGTCAAACACACTTCTAACTGAGTTTGGTACTAAGGTACTATATCTTATCTTAATGTCAAACACACTTCTAACTGAGTGTGGTACTAAGATACTATATCTTATCTTAATGTCAAACACACTTCTAACTGAGTGTGGTACTAAGGTACTATATCTTATCTTAATGTCAAACACACTTCTAACTGAGTGTGGTGCTAAGGTAATATATCTTATCTAAATGTCAAACACACTTCTAACTGAGTTTGGTACTAAGGTACTATATCTTATCTTAATGTCAAACACACTTCTAACTGAGTGTGGTACTAAGGTACTATATCTTATCTTAATGTCAAACACACTTCTAACTGAGTGTGGTGCTAAGGTCCTATATATTATCTTAATGTCAAACACACTTCTAACTGAGTGTGGTGCTAAGGTAATATATCTTATCTAAATGTCAAACACACTTCTAACTGAGTTTGGTACTAAGGTATTATATCTTATCTTAATGTCAAACACACTTCTAACTGAGTGTGGTACTAAGGTACTATATCTTATCTAAATGTCAAACACACTTCTAACTGAGTGTGGTGCTAAGGTAATATATATTATCTAAATGTCAAACACACTTCTAACTGAGTTTGGTACTAAGGTACTATATCTTATCTTAATTTCAAACACACTTCTAACTGAGTGTGGTACTAAGGCACTATATCTTATCTTAATGTCAAACACACTTCTAACTGAGTGTGGTACTAAGGTACTATATATTATCTTAATGTCAAACACACTTCTAACTGAGTTTGGTACTAAGGTACTATAGCTTATCTTAATGTCAAACACACTTCTAACTGAGATTGGTACTAAGGTACTATATCTTATCTTAATGTTAAACACACTTCTAACTGAGTGTGGTACTAAGGTACTATATCTTATCTTAATGTCAAACACACTTCTAACTGAGTGTGGTGCTAAGGTAATATATCTTATCTTAATGTCAAGCACACTTCTAACTGAGTGTGGTGCTAAGATACTATATCTTATCTTAATGTCAAACACACTTCTAACTGAGTGTGGTACTAAGGTACTATATCTTATCTTAATGTCAAACACACTTCTAACTGAGATTGGTACTAAGGTACTATATCTTATCTTAATGTTAAACACACTTCTAACTGAGTGTGGTACTAAGGTACTATATCTTATCTTAATGTCAAACACACTTCTAACTGAGTGTGGTGCTAAGGTAATATATCTTATCTAAATGTCAAACACACTTCTAACTGAGTTTGGTACTAAGGTACTATATCTTATCTTAATGTCAAACACACTTCTAACTGAGTGTGGTACTAAGGTACTATATCTTATCTTAATGTCAAACACACTTCTAACTGAGTGTGGTACTAAGGTACTATATCTTATCTTAATGTCAAACACACTTCTAACTGAGTTTGGTGCTAAGGTACTATATCTTATCTTAATGTCAAACACACTTCTAACTGAGTTTGGTGCTAAGGTACTATATCTTATCTGCGACAGTATATAGGTTATACAACAACGCCTTTCATCCATCACTTTTCCCGTTTTATCATGGAACTAACTTCATGTCCGACAAAATAGAAAACCAGAGATTCAATGATTATTATTATGGAAGCCAACTGGTCGAAGGGCTTTTAAATCTATACGTTTCGAAACTGTGACTAGGCACTTTTCATTGAAGTGTCTGTTGCCAAGCCAGGAAAGTTAGTGATGATGTATATGTTTGTTAGAAGTATTATGTTGACTTTGTTTCGACGATTGTTCGGTCGGATACTGTGTTCCGATGTTCGGTCGGATACTGTGTTCCGATGTTCGGTCGGATACTGTGTTACAATGTTCGGTCGAATACTGTGTTCCGATGTTCCGTCGGATACTGTGTTCCGACAGTGTGGTTTTTGTTTCGTTTTATTCCTTCATTTTAATAACATTTTATTATTTTGCCATTATGAAAGCGATAGAAATATTATTTAAAGTGGCGTTAAATACCATAAACCAACCTGGAAGCGAAGCCTTCATAAGTCCTATTTGGATTTAGTATATTATTTTATTAAATAATATTTTGATGACCATTAATTTGTCATGTCGTATACATGTTATTGTGTGTTGATGGCACTGTGATAGAACAAATGATTTTCTCTTGTTTATGGTACTTCATTTTGTAAAACAGCAATACAGATAGATTTGAATTAATTACTAATTATGTGTGTTTTATGAATATTACAATATAAAATATAATGTTTGTTTATTACCTCGAATCACTTGATTTATTTATTTTAGTTAATAAGATTTATTTAAGAATTTTCTCTAAGATTACTATTTAATTTTAGTCATTAACTTCTAGATTTATGAGTTTTTTCTGTTCGGACATACTAGATTTTATCTATAATTTCAGTCTGTTTGCCGCTACAGACCATGGATGTATGTTGCCATAGTTGTTTCTATGATTTGTTCATTCCCCTTTTATTTCTATTACTTTCGTATAATTAATATTTCACACCAGTTTTATAGAATAACAAAGTTGTATTCGTTCCGTTCCTACAATTCAATTAAGACAACTATTTTGAACCTGTGAGAATATTCCTCGGGAGACCGGTGCAATCAATTATGTACTATTATAGCTAATATCCAACCATTTTAGATTTTAAATGTTCATCAAAGTTTTCAAAATACAGGAAAACGTGCAGACAAGAAATGAATAAGTAGGTCAAATTAACTGACCAATCAATTAACTTATATTATACACACCTGATTATAACTCTCGTCAACAGTACTAGTGCCAAAAGAGTTTAAAACTAAAATATATAAATATTTAAATAGGGTATGATGAACTTTAATGAATAAAAATACTTTCACTAAAATATGGCATTTAGGATACAAGATATCAACATTTGTTAATTGATTTCCTCAAAATGATGTCTTTGTACTTTGCTGTTCTATTTTCGCTGCCATGTCATGTAATAAGCGATTTTAATTTAATATGTCTTTAAATCGGCATTAAAATAATGATAGTGAATACAATATTAGTAGATCTTACTCGTTTATTAACGACACCCTCCCCCTCCTTACATCGATGAGAACCATTTTCTATTTGAAGAAAAAGAAACTTTCTTCATGGGAAGATCTGTAGTCAAATTAATTACTTGATCATTTTTCTCTTCTAAGGAATGGATTTGCTTGAAGTATATTTACATTAGGTTCGCAATTTCTAAACAAAACCTGAATAAAATAAAACTATTTAATATGTCACAGTACTTGAAGAACTAACAATGTACCCAAGAGAATAATTATATTGTAGCCGTGCTGTAATACATTTACAAACAACGGCAACCAGTCATTCATCTTAATACAAAATAATAATGCTTTGTCCAACAGACATTTATTCCACATTTAGAAATTTAATTACGAATTTTGTGAAAAAGACTTGAAACCCTGTTATCATTGACAAGACATTATGAAAATTCTTAAAACATTTACTTTCAAATTAAATGTTGACGATTTACAAAGAAATTTCAACAAAGTTGGAAATTTGATTTTTATTGCACATAAGTTTTTTTAAATATTGTGTATTTATATAATTACTTCACATAAAAACGTGTAAATAACACTATAGAAAGTGTGAGTTTATTGAGTAAAATATACTGATATTTTGTCTAAACACTAGAAAATCATATTAATTTGATTTCATAAATTGTTTGTACTGTTAATATTCAATATGTTTTCTTTATGTTTATTAATGATCTGGTCACAAATCTAATAGAAAATAGGTAAATAATTAGGTAGCTGATAATTGGGTTATTTACACTTGGATACTCGATGTTCGTCTTAGAAACACTCTTTTTTCATAATTCTATGAGTGGATATTCTTTAACATGAAAGGCACCTCACCCCACCCGTCAGAACATGAGACTGAATTCTAGAATTAAGGTTTTTATTAAGGAACGGTTGTGTTATTGCTGTTTCCCATCTCACAGTCACTGTTAACTAAACCGCCATTATTTTACAAAGGTGTTGTAATATTAATTTCCAACAAATAATCATTTCATTTGTGCTTTGTTTTTCACAGATATGAAGCTATGTAAAGGACAAATAAATATTGTTCCTCATTCATGGCTTATTACTGTATTTGTAACAAGAGTAACACGTCGGAGGTCACTAATGAAGCAAGAACTGCTAATCCTCCCAGAAAACCCTCGGTTCGTGTTCATGTCTTCACATTACATGTCTTCACATTTATCATGTTCGTGTTGTGGTATCCGTTACGATTGTATTGTTCTATTTGTCTTTACTCTCACTTGTTTTGTAGCGGGTTTATACTTATATATACACACACACTTGTATCCAACACGATTTCCATATCACATGATGTTCGTGTCGCTGAGTAATATCTCGACGGATTCCACTTGTGGAGGAGAAACTGCTTATCCTTCCGGAAGACCCGACTTAATCTCCTGCGATCGTGTCTAATCGTAGTTTTCTGTGTATGATTTGTAGATCATTGTTTGTTCTTCTTCTTTTTGCCATGGTACTGTTTGTTCTTCTTCTTTTTGTCATGGTGCTGTTTGTTCTTCTTTTTTTTGTCATGGTACTGTTTGTTCTTCTTCTTTTTGTCATGGTACTGTTTGTTCTTCTTCTTTTTGTCATGGTACTGTTTGTTCTTCTTCTTTTTGTCATGGTACTGTTTGTTCTTCTTCTTTTTGTCATGGTACTGTTTGTTCTTCTTCTTTTTGTCATGGTACTGTTTGTTCTTCTTCTTTTTGTCATGGTACTGTTTGTTCTTCTTCTTTTTGCCATGGTACTGTTTGGTCTTCTTCTTTTTGTCATGGTACTGTTTGTTCTTCTTCTTTTTGTCATGGTACTGTTTGTTCTTCTTCTTTTTGTCATGGTACTGTTTGTTCTTCTTCTTTTTGTCATGGTATTGTTTGTTCTTCTTCTTTTTGTCATGGTACTGTTTGTTCTTCTTCTTTTTGTCATGGTGCTGTTTGTTCTTTTTCTTTTTGTCATGGTACTGTTTGTTCTTCTTCTTTTTGTCATGGTACTGTTTGTTCTTCTTCTTTTTGTCATGGTACTGTTTGTTCTTCTTCTTTTTGTCATGGTACTGTTTGTTCTTCTTCTTTTTGTCATGGTACTGTTTGTTCTTCTTCTTTTTGTCATGGTACTGTTTGTTCTTCTTCTTTTTGTCATGGTACTGTTTGTTCTTCTTCTTTTTGTCATGGTACTGTTTGTTCTTCTTCTTTTTGTCATGGTACTGTTTGTTCTTCTTCTTTTTGTCATGGTATTGTTTGTTCTTCTTCTTTTTGTCATGGTACTGTTTGTTCTTCTTCTTTTTGTCATGGTGCTGTTTGTTCTTTTTCTTTTTGTCATGGTACTGTTTGTTCTTCTTCTTTTTGTCATGGTACTGTTTGTTCTTCTTCTTTTTGTCATGGTACTGTTTGTTCTTCTTCTTTTTGTCATGGTACTGTTTGTTCTTCTTCTTTTTGTCATGGTACTGTTTGTTCTTCTTCTTTTTGTCATGGTACTATTTGTTCTTCTTCTTTTTGTCATGGTACTGTTTGTTCTTCTTCTTTTTGTCATGGTACTGTTTGTTCTTCTTCTTTTTGTCATGGTACTGTTTGTTCTTCTTCTTTTTGTCATGGTATTGGTTGTTCTTCTTCTTTTTGCCATGGTACTCTTTGTTCTTCTTCTTTTTGCCATGGTACTGTTTGTTCTTCTTCTTTTTGTCATGGTATTGTTTGTTCTTCTTCTTTTTGTCATGGTACTGTTTGTTCTTCTTCTTTTTGTCATGGTACTGTTTGTTGTTCTTCTTTTTGTCATGGTACTGTTTGTTCTTCTTCTTTTTGCCATGGTACTGTTTGTTCTTCTTCTTTTTGTCATGGTACTGTTTGTTCTTCTTCTTTTTGTCATGGTACTGTTTGTTCTTCTTCTTTTTGTCATGGTACTGTTTGTTCTTCTTCTTTTTGTCATGGTACTGTTTGTTCTTCTTCTTTTTGTCATGGTACTGTTTGTTCTTCTTCTTTTTGTCATGGTACTGTTTGGTCTTCTTCTTTTTGTCATGGTACTGTTTGTTCTTCTTCTTTTTGTCATGGTACTGTTTGTTCTTCTTCTTTTTGTCATGGTACTGTTTGTTCTTCTTCTTTTTGTCATGGTACTGTTTGTTCTTCTTCTTTTTGCCATGGTACTGTTTGGTCTTCTTCTTTTTGTCATGGTACTGTTTGTTCTTCTTCTTTTTGTCATGGTACTGTTTGGTCTTCTTCTTTTTGTCATGGTACTGTTTGTTCTTCTTCTTTTTGTCATGGTATTGTTTGTTCTTCTTCTTTTTGTCATGGTACTGTTTGTTCTTCTTCTTTTTGTCATGGTGCTGTTTGTTCTTTTTCTTTTTGTCATGGTACTGTTTGTTCTTCTTCTTTTTGTCATGGTACTGTTTGTTCTTCTTCTTTTTGTCATGGTACTGTTTGTTCTTCTTCTTTTTGTCATGGTACTGTTTGTTCTTCTTCTTTTTGTCATGGTACTGTTTGTTCTTCTTCTTTTTGTCATGGTACTGTTTGTTCTTCTTCTTTTTGTCATGGTACTGTTTGTTCTTCTTCCTTTTGTCATGGTACTGTTTGTTCTTCTTCTTTTTGTCATGGTACTGTTTGTTCTTCTTCTTTTTGTCATGGTATTGTTTGTTCTTCTTCTTTTTGCCATGGTACTCTTTGTTCTTCTTCTTTTTGTCATGGTACTGTTTGTTCTTCTTCCTTTTGTCATGGTATTGTTTGTTCTTCTTCTTTTTGTCATGGTACTGTTTGTTCTTCTTCTTTTTGTCATGGTACTGTTTGTTCTTCTTCTTTTTGTCATGGTACTGTTTGTTCTTCTTCTTTTTGCCATGGTACTGTTTGTTCTTCTTCTTTTTGTCATGGTGCTGTTTGTTCTTTTTCTTTTTGTCATGGTACTGTTTGTTCTTCTTCTTTTTGTCATGGTACTGTTTGTTCTTCTTCTTTTTGTCATGGTACTGTTTGTTCTTCTTCTTTTTGTCATGGTACTGTTTGTTCTTCTTCTTTTTGTCATGGTACTGTTTGTTCTTCTTCTTTTTGTCATGGTACTGTTTGTTCTTCTTCTTTTTGTCATGGTACTGTTTGTTCTTCTTCTTTTTGTCATGGTACTGTTTGTTCTTCTTCTTTTTGTCATGGTACTGTTTGTTCTTCTTCTTTTTGTCATGGTATTGGTTGTTCTTCTTCTTTTTGCCATGGTACTCTTTGTTCTTCTTCTTTTTGTCATGGTACTGTTTGTTCTTCTTCTTTTTGTCATGGTATTGTTTGTTCTTCTTCTTTTTGTCATGGTACTGTTTGTTCTTCTTCTTTTTGTCATGGTACTGTTTGTTGTTCTTCTTTTTGTCATGGTACTGTTTGTTCTTCTTCTTTTTGCCATGGTACTGTTTGTTCTTCTTCTTTTTGTCATGGTACTGTTTGTTCTTCTTCTTTTTGTCATGGTACTGTTTGTTCTTCTTCTTTTTGTCATGGTACTGTTTGTTCTTCTTCTTTTTGTCATGGTACTGTTTGTTCTTCTTCTTTTTGTCATGGTACTGTTTGTTCTTCTTCTTTTTGTCATGGTACTGTTTGGTCTTCTTCTTTTTGTCATGGTACTGTTTGTTCTTCTTCTTTTTGTCATGGTACTGTTTGTTCTTCTTCTTTTTGTCATGGTACTGTTTGTTCTTCTTCTTTTTGTCATGGTACTGTTTGTTCTTCTTCTTTTTGCCATGGTACTGTTTGGTCTTCTTCTTTTTGTCATGGTACTGTTTGTTCTTCTTCTTTTTGTCATGGTACTGTTTGTTCTTCTTCTTTTTGTCATGGTACTGTTTGTTCTTCTTCTTTTTGTCATGGTATTGTTTGTTCTTCTTCTTTTTGTCATGGTACTGTTTGTTCTTCTTCTTTTTGTCATGGTGCTGTTTGTTCTTTTTCTTTTTGTCATGGTACTGTTTGTTCTTCTTCTTTTTGTCATGGTACTGTTTGTTCTTCTTCTTTTTGTCATGGTACTGTTTGTTCTTCTTCTTTTTGTCATGGTACTGTTTGTTCTTCTTCTTTTTGTCATGGTACTGTTTGTTCTTCTTCTTTTTGTCATGGTACTGTTTGTTCTTCTTCTTTTTGTCATGGTACTGTTTGTTCTTCTTCTTTTTGTCATGGTACTGTTTGTTCTTCTTCTTTTTGTCATGGTACTGTTTGTTCTTCTTCTTTTTGTCATGGTATTGTTTGTTCTTCTTCTTTTTGCCATGGTACTCTTTGTTCTTCTTCTTTTTGTCATGGTACTGTTTGTTCTTCTTCTTTTTGTCATGGTATTGTTTGTTCTTCTTCTTTTTGTCATGGTACTGTTTGTTCTTCTTCTTTTTGTCATGGTACTGTTTGTTCTTCTTCTTTTTGTCATGGTACTGTTTGTTCTTCTTCTTTTTGCCATGGTACTGTTTGTTCTTCTTCTTTTTGTCATGGTACTGTTTGTTCTTCTTCTTTTTGTCATGGTACTGTTTGTTCTTCTTCTTTTTGTCATGGTACTGTTTGTTCTTCTTCTTTTTGTCATGGTACTGTTTGTTCTTCTTCTTTTTGTCATGGTACTGTTTGTTCTTCTTCTTTTTGTCATGGTACTGTTTGGTCTTCTTCTTTTTGTCATGGTACTGTTTGTTCTTCTTCTTTTTGTCATGGTACTGTTTGTTCTTCTTCTTTTTGTCATGGTACTGTTTGTTCTTCTTGTTTTTGATATGGTACTGTTTGTTCTTCTTTATGTCATGGTACTGTTTGTTCTTCTTGTTTTTGTCATGGTACTGTTTGTTCTTCTTCTTTTTGTCATGGTACTGTTTGTTCTTCTTCTTTTTGTCATGGTACTGTTTGTTCTTCTTCTTTTTGCCATGGTACTGTTTGTTCTTCTTCTTTTTGTCATGGTACTGTTTGTTCTTCTTCTTTTTGTCATGGTACTGTTTGCTCTTCTTCTTTTTGTCATGGTACTGTTTGTTCTTCTTCTTTTTGTCATGGTACTGTTTGTTCTTCTTCTTTTTGTCATGGTTCTGTTTGTTCTTCTTCTTTTTGTCATGGTACTGTTTGTTCTTCTTCTTTTTGTCATGGTACTGTTTGTTCTTCTTCTTTTTGTCATGGTACTGTTTGTTCTTCTTCTTTTTGTCATGGTACTGTTTGTTCTTCTTCTTTTTGCCATGGTACTGTTTGTTGTTCTTCTTTTTGTCATGGTACTGTTTGTTCATCTTCTTTTTGTCATGGTACTGTTTGTTCTTCTTCTTTTTGCCATGGTACTGTTTGTTCTTCTTCTTTTTGTCATGGTACTGTTTGTTCTTCTTCTTTTTGTCATGGTACTGTTTGTTCTTCTTCTTTTTGTCATGGTACTGTTTGTTCTTCTTCTTTTTGTCATGGTACTGTTTGTTCTTCTTCTTTTTGCCATGGTACTGTTTGTTCTTCTTCTTTTTGTCATGGTACTGTTTGTTCTTCTTCTTTTTGCCATGGTACTGTTTGTTCTTCTTCTTTTTGTCATGGTACTGTTTGTTCGTCTTCTTTTTGTCATGGTACTGTTTTTTCTTCTTCTTTTTGCCATGGTACTGTTTGTTCTTCTTCTTTTTGTCATGGTACTGTTTGTTGTTCTTCTTTTTGTCATGGTACTGTTTGTTGTTCTTCTTTTTGTCATGGTACTGTTTGTTCTTCTTCTTTTTGTCATGGTACTGTTTGTTCTTCTTCTTTTTGTCATGGTACTGTTTGTTCTTCTTCTTTTTGCCATGGTACTGTTTGTTCTTCTTCTTTTTGTCATGGTACGGTTTGTTCTTCTTTGATTTCTGATTAACGCTTTGGTATCTTCAAACTTTTCCTACAGATTACCAGCACTCTTTATCTCAAATTAAGTGCGAGACCCGACCTGACCTACAGATTACCAGCACTCTTTATCTCAAATTGAGTGTGAGACCCTACCTGACCTACAGATTACCAGCACTCTTTATCTCAAATTAAGTGTGAGACCCGACCTGACCTACAGATTACCAGCACTCTTTATCTCAAAATAAGTGTCAGACCCGACCTGACCTACAGATTACCAGCACTCTTTATCTCAAATTAAGTGTTAGACCCGACCTGGCCTACAGATTACCAGCACTCTTTATCTCAAATTAAGTGTGAGACCCGACCTGACCTACAGATTACCAACACTCTTTATCTCAAATTAAGTGTGAGACCCGACCTGAACTACAGATTACCAGCACTCTTTATCTTAAAGTAAGTGTGAGACCCGACCTGACCTACAGATTACCAGCACTCTTTATCTCAAATTAAGTGTTAGACTCGACCTGACCTACAGATTACCAGCA
Organism: Bathymodiolus septemdierum; assembly: GCA_963383655.1. Taxonomy (NCBI): domain Eukaryota; kingdom Metazoa; phylum Mollusca; class Bivalvia; order Mytilida; family Modiolidae; genus Bathymodiolus; species Bathymodiolus septemdierum. The sequence continues at coordinate 28,448,097 of OY726520.1, forward strand.
CTCTTTATCTTAAATTAAGTGTGAGACCCGACCTGACCTACAGATTACCAGCACTCGTTATCTTAAAGTAAGTGTGAGACCGGACCTGACCTACAGATTACCAGCACTCTTTATCTCAAATTAAGTGTGAGACCGGACCTGACCTACAGATTACCAGCACTCTTTATATCAAATTAAGTGTGAGACCCGACCTGACCTACAGATTACCAGCACTCTTTATCTCAAATTAAGCGTGAGACCCGACCTGAACTACAGATTACCATCACTCTTTATCTCAAATTAAGTGTGAGACCCGACCTGACCTACAGATTACCAGCACTCTTTATCTCAAATTAAGTGTGAGACCCGACCTGAACTACAGATTACCAGCGCTCTTTATCTCAAATTAAGTGTGAGACCCGACCTGACCTACAGATTACCAGCACTCTTTATCTCAAATTAAGTGTGAGACCCGACCTGACCTATAGATTACCAGCACTCTTTATCTCAAATTAAGTGTGAGACCGGACCTGACCTACAGATTACCAGCACTCTTTATCTCAAATTAAGTGTGAGACCCGACCTGACCTACAGATTACCAGCACTCTTTATCTCAAATTAAGTGTGAGACCCGACCTGACCTACAGATTACCAGCACTCTTTATCTCAAATTAAGTGTGAGACCCGACCTGACCTACAGATTACCAGCACTCTTTATCTCAAATTAAGTGTGAGACCCGACCTGACCTACAGATTACCAGCACTCTTTATCTCAAATTAAGTGTGAGACCCGACCTGACCTACAGATTACCAGCACTCTTTATCTCAAATTAAGTGTGAGACCCGACCTGACCTACAGATTACCAGCACTCTTTATCTCAAATTAAGTGTGAGACCCGACCTGACCTACAGATTACCAACACTCTTTATCTCAAATTAAGTGTGAGACCCGACCTGAACTACAGATTACCAGCACTCTTTATCTCAAATTAAGTGTTAGACTCGACCTGACCTACAGATTACCAGCACTCTTTATCTTAAATTAAGTGTGAGACCCGACCTGACCTACAGATTACCAGCACTCGTTATCTTAAAGTAAGTGTGAGACCGGACCTGACCTACAGATTACCAGCACTCTTTATCTCAAATTAAGTGTGAGACCGGACCTGACCTACAGATTACCAGCACTCTTTATATCAAATTAAGTGTGAGACCCGACCTGACCTACAGATTACCAGCACTCTTTATCTCAAATTAAGCGTGAGACCCGACCTGAACTACAGATTACCAGCACTCTTTATCTCAAATTAAGTGTGAGACCCGACCTGACCTACAGATTACCAGCACTCTTTATCTCAAATTAAGTGTGAGACCCGACCTGAACTACAGATTACCAGCGCTCTTTATCTCAAATTAAGTGTGAGACCCGACCTGACCTACAGATTACCAGCACTCTTTATCTCAAATTAAGTGTGAGACCCGACCTGACCTATAGATTACCAGCACTCTTTATCTCAAATTAAGTGTGAGACCGGACCTGACCTACAGATTACCAGCACTCTTTATCTCAAATTAAGTGTGAGACCCGACCTGACCTACAGATTACCAGCACTCTTTATCTCAAATTAAGTGTGAGACCCGACCTGACCTACAGATTACCAGCACTCTTTATCTCAAATTAAGTGTGAGACCCGACCTGACCTACAGATTACCAGCACTCTTTATCTCAAATTAAGTGTGAGACCCGACCTGACCTACAGATTACCAGCACTCTTTATCTCAAATTAAGTGTGAGACCCGACCTGACCTACAGATTACCAGCACTCTTTATCTCAAATTAAGTGTGAGACCCGACCTGACCTACAGATTACCAGCACTCTTTATCTCAAATTAAGTGTGAGACCCGACCTGACCTACAGATTACCAGCACTCTTTATCTTAAATTAAGTGTGAGACCCGACCTGACCTACAGATTACCAGCACTCGTTATCTTAAAGTAAGTGTGAGACCGGACCTGACCTACAGATTACCAGCACTCTTTATCTCAAATTAAGTGTTAGACCCGACCTGGCCTACAGATTACCAGCACTCTTTATCTCAAATTAAGTGTGAGACCCGACCTGACCTACAGGTTCACCAAACTCTTTGCCTCTGAAATCAATAACCCACATCCGGTTTTATCATACAGATTGAAGATATAAGAAAGACTGTTAAATACGTTTAAGCTATTGTACATACCCTGCTACGAGCATGCCTGACATTACAACACAATTATAAATACAATCAAGAAACAAACCCACAGGGATCACGTCACATATTTTTATAATAAGTAGACAATTGAAGACAATGTGATGAATGTTACCTTAGAATAATGTCACTTGAACAAGACAACATTTTCTGTCAACAGTTTCAATCTACCGAATGTACATCTTACACACATAATGCAACAAAATAAAATATTTCCTGCAAGTTGCGGTGTTAAATTTGATTTGAATAAAATCATTCAATTAGTTTAAATTCAATTTGACCAGAATGTCCCTATAGAAATCAGTAGTATTACAACATCTACAGACAAACTAAGATCAATGTCAATAGAATGTCTACTAATTATATTCTGTACCAAACATTTCTTAGTCAAACATGTTGAGGAATTCTAGTTATTTACATGATAGAATGAGGAGATACAAACAGGTCAAACTTATCAGCTGTCTGTTGTGTTATAAATACATGTTAATTTGAACCAATAAATGTGTAAGCCATGTTTTACCAGCACAATAGCATTGACTCATTTCTTATAAATAATCATGCTGAAAAAATTTACGACACCAATTACCGGTTTAAGGTGAGGACATTCATTGAACCTGAATGAATTATTAACAATCATTATAACAATTATCAAGAGGCAGCATGTTATAGCAGAACACGTCCTTTACGTATTACATCGTACACACAGCCAGAATCAATATAAAACACTGGCTATCATGTTGATAGATAAAGTTATATAATTATTGACAGCCAGGGTTGAAGATACCAAAGAGGTAATCATAAGCTCTAAATCGATTAGGACAGTCAATACAGTTATGGTCAAAAGAAAAAGGACAAAAATACTGACATTGATATTTAAAACACTACACAAAAGCTAAAGATTGAGCAACATGAACCCTAAAACACCGGAATGAACTCAGGTGCTTCGGAAGGGTAGACATTTCCTGCTTTACTAGTGGCACCCGTCATGCTATTCTTGTTACAAACTCGATGATAAGTAATTGTGATTACGACAAAAGGAACATATCATTGGCCATTTGTTATACAGATATTCCGGAACGGTTCACCAAGTCATGGTGGAGACTATAACCAAAACGTGATTTCAGCTTAACATTTAGGAACTTCTTTGTCCATTAGCTTCATTTAAACCATAATCTCTAGCAAAGCAATAACGATGGCACCACACTCTCTGGAATAGCGTATTAACTGATATAGGTATGCTTTATATACAGAAACTGAAGTTGATTCTAGCGATTCATTATCCATTCCTGTACCCGCACTAGTCGGTATTATAGGGATGAAAGATGTCAGAAAATTTGTAAAGCGCTGACATGTAGTGCATAACTTTCATACACAGAAATCTACATGACATATATGATAACTATAACTAATTCATCAGTTACTATGATATATTATAGTATATTGTTGACGTTTAATGGTCTTATCTGATAAACAGTGATAATTATTTCTTACCTAAGATTATCTTAATTTAATTTGTTTATTAAATATTTATTTCATTCACCTCTATGTATACATTCTTACTACAATAAAACAATATTAACCTCTCTTACGAATCGCTATTAAGAAAATAAATCAATGAGAGATAATACAAATTTGATTAATACAAGGGTTAGAAACATATTACAGAGAACAGTTCAAAACAACACAAAAGAGAAAGACAATGCAATACCGGTGAAACTTTAAATAACAATTAGGTGGAACAGTACAAAAAGCAAAGATCCAGACAGTTAAACATATAGTAAAAATTGGAGGGAACAGTGCAAGAATAATGTGGAGATACCAAAGTGGTAATCAGGAACAGCGCAAGAATAATGTGGAGATTCCAAAGGGGTAATCAGGAACAGCGCAAGAATAATGTGAAGATACCAAAGTGGTAATCAGGAACAGCACAATAATAATGTGGAGATTCCAAAGTGGTAGTCAGGAACAGCGCAAGAATAATGTGAAGATACCAAAGTGGTCATCAGGAACAGCGCAAGAATAATGTGGAGATACCAAAGTGGTAATCAGGAACAGCACAATAATAATGTGGAGATTCCAAAGTGGTAATCAGGAACAGCGCAATAATAATGTGGAGATTCCAAAGTGGTAATCAGGAACAGCGCAAGAATAATGTGGAGATACCAAAGTGGTAATCAGGAACAGCACAATAATAATGTGGAGATTCCAAAGTGGTAATCAGGAACAGCGCAAGAATAATGTGAAGATACCAAAGTGGTCATCAGGAACAGCGCAAGAATAATGTGGAGATACCAAAGTGGTAATCAGGAACAGCGCAAGAATAATGTGGAGATTCCAAAGTGGTAATCAGGAACAGCGCAAGAATAATGTGAAGATACCAAAGTGGTAATCAGGAACAACGCAAGAATAATGTGGAGATACCAAAGTGGTAATTAGGAACAGCGCAAGAATAATGTGGAGATTCCAAAGTGGTAATCAGGAACAGCGCAAGAATAATGTGGAGATACCAAAGTGGTAATCAGGAACAGCGCAAGAATAATGTGGAGATACCAAAGTGGTAATCAGGAACAGCGCAAGAATAATGTGGAGATTCCAAAGTGGTAATCAGGAACAGCGCAAGAATAATGTGGAGATTCCAAAGTGGTAATCAGGAACAGAATAATGTGGAGATTCCAAAATGGTCATCAGAAACAGCGCAATAATAATGTGGAGATTCCAAAGTGGTCATCAGGAACAGCGCAATAATAATGTGGAGATTCCAAAGTGGTAATCAGGAACAGCGCAAGAATAATGTGGAGATTCCAAAGTGGTAATCAGGAACAGCGCAAGAATAAGGTGGATATTCCAAAGTGGTAATCAGGAACTCTGGATAGTCTTCGTCTTGTATCTTGTGTACCCAATGTTGCCAGTGTCTCTCGATTGTTTTCGTTCTGTGTCTTATGTACCCAATGTTGCCAGTGTCTCTGGATTGTCTTCGTCCTGTGTCTTGTGTACCCAATGTTGCCAGTGTCTCTGGATTGTCTTCGTCTTGTGTCTTGTGTACCCAATGTTGCCAGTGTCTCTGGATTGTCTTCGTTCTGTGTCTTGTGTACCCAATTTTGCCAGTGTCTCTGGATTGTCTTCGTCTTGTGTCTTGTGTACCCAATGTTGCCAGTGTCTCTGGATTGTCTTCGTCTTGTGTCTTGTGTACCCAATGTTGCCAGTGTCTCTGGATTGTCCATTCTTGATTGCCTCTTCGGTTTTCTCTAACATTTATTTAGTGACATTTTTGTTAGAGTTTTAATCAGAGTATTGTTTTTACAAAGGCATGTGGGCAAAATAAAACGAGCGAAACATAACATACATTTTAGAGAGAACTGTACAAACAATCAATATCCAGAAATACAAAACAACCAATGAAGCATATTAATTACAGCGAACAACAGAAGAAAACATCTAAATCCAGAAAGACAATAAAATACCAGTAAAACATGAAACACCAATTATAGAGAACAATACAAACACGATAATCCGGACAAAACAAGATCGAGTTTGATTCCCACCCAAGGCAATATGTAAAGTGATAATGTCTGTCAATGACTTGTAGTAGGTCTATTGTTTTCTCCATACACCCCTCATTCCGCAATCAATGTTTAGATTGGCTATTTTTGATAGTGTCATTAAACGCCCAACACAATACTTCGCTAAATAAAGGGTCTCATTAGTAAACTAAAGCATCGTGAAATTTACCGACGGAATTTTGTAATTGTCTACAGAGTTTCTCTTTTTTTATGAGAACTCTAGTATATACAATGTGAACTGTATTGTTTTTAATAGTATAATGACATTATAGCCTTAAGATATATATAGTGATGGTTACTCTGATCATATCGTAGAAGGACGTATAATTTGTTGATTTATATTTAATTTAAATGGATGTCATATGTTCATTTGTCAATTTACCCGTGACATTCAAATCGATTGTCATTTTAAATCTCCCTTAAAATGTTTCAAGTGGCAAAACAAAAATTCTGAATATTTACATTAAAATATGAACATTGATTTTAGAGGATTAAATAGCAACATGGTTCATACTTTGTAATGTCAGCTATAGAGTAAGGAGACGAAATATAAGTAGATTTCAGTTAGATTAACACGAACCAAAAGTACAAATAAAACTTAAAACTCAATATGAACTGTAAGTGACTTTCTCTTTATAGATAATCTTTATCTCCAGATAATCAACTAATACTTTTAACCTTTAAACGATACGCTGTATATTCTGATTATAAATCGTACAAGTGTTTGCCAATATTATAAAATACAGTCAGAATTTTTCTTCAATTTCTGGCCTGCGTTATTCTATTGGTAAACCGCACTGTAGACAGGCAACATTTCTTACTGTATTTACACACTATTTCATAGTGCATAGAACTAATATCAAATTATCCGCAAGGGGAAACAATACACCCGACAGGGGGCGTACATCTCAGTTCCACCGTTTTCTGCTTTGCTTGTACCTAAACGTTAAACAGATATCTTTCAATATAATTTCCGATATCAAAATCACGTTAATGACATCATTCGACGTAATTATAAGTCACTGTTGCTAAATATAGTTCTATGAGCAGTGCGCTACAGATCATGGGGGGGGGGGGGGGGGGGGGGGGGGGCATTACCATGTCCGTCCATCAACTTACGGGTTAAGATTACTGCTTTGAGAACTTCAAGCTTTTCTTTTTTCTTATGCGAACATCACACAACATAATGTCCGTAATTAATACATCTTGTTCCATCGGATAGTTTTTTAATTACAACACTAAGAACCATTTGAATCAAAACAAATAGGAATATCTGTAAAGAATAAAGTCTTTATTTAGGTTACCAGTCCACATAGGAAACAAAGAAAAGCATTAATTTTCCAGTCGACAATTTCTATTTACACGGAGAGTGAATGTTGAAGATGAGACTGTTATTGATATGATTTATGTGTTTTATTAACAATGACATAATATGTTATAAGTACATCAACGACAGCTGAAGGAACACACTATCATGTTCTATTACGTCAAGCGTCAAGTAGATACCATCTAATGTATTAATGTGGTGAAAATAATAATATATGTATAGCTATCTACTGTGCTACAAGAAGGTTCGACGGATAGAATGTGCGCTAAGAAAGTTTAAAGATACCAAAGGGATAATCGGAAGCCGCAAATCGAAGAAGGAGAATGACAGACAATATAATGACCAAAAGGAAAACGACAAACATTAATCTACAAAACAGTACACAATAAACTAAAGATCTAAAGATTGGCCAACGCGAACCTCATAAACAACTGTGGGTTAACACACGTGCTCTGGAAGGGTAAACAATTCATCTTCCATTGGTGGCACCCGTCGTGTTATGGTGATGACGTCACTATTAGGAACCTTTGGTTCTGCAGCTTCATTGTTTGCTACAAACCTCAATCAAGGAAATCATTGTAGGAACCCTATGCTCTGAAATACCGTATCACCTGAGATATAAATACTCCATATGCTGCTTCTGTTGGAATTATGCTGCATATAAAGAGAACATTGATATTGAGGTAATTGAAATTATCTATTTATCTGTAAGGTGTCTTTCTTTACCGATCCTCACTGTTAATTTCTAGATGTAGATCATTTCTTTACCGATCCTCACTGTCGATTTCTAAATGTAGATCCTTTACCGATCCTCACTGTCAATTTCTAGATGTAGATCATTTCTTTACCGATCCTCACTGTTAATTTCTAGATGTAGATAATTTCTTTACCGATCCTCACTGTCAATTTCTAGATGTAGATCATTTCTTTACCGACCTCACTGTCAATTTCTAGATGTAGATCATTTCTTTACCGATCCTCACTGTTAATTTCTAGATGTAGATAATTTCTTTACCGACCTCACTGTCAATTTCTAGATGTAGATCATTTCTTTACCGATCCTCACTGTCAATTTCTAGATGTAGATCATTTCTTTATCGATCCTCACTGTCAATTTCTAAATGCAGATTATTTCTTTACCGATCCTCACTGTCAATTTCTAGATGTAGATCATTTCTTTACCGATCCTCACTGTCAATTTCTAGATGTAGATCATTTCTTTACCGACCTCACTGTCAATTTCTAGATGTAGATCATTTCTTTACCGATCCTCACTGTTAATTTCTAGATGTAGATAATTTCTTTACCGACCTCACTGTCAATTTCTAGATGTAGATCATTTCTTTACCGATCCTCACTGTCAATTTCTAGATGTAGATCATTTCTTTATCGATCCTCACTGTCAATTTCTAAATGCAGATTATTTCTTTACCGATCCTCACTGTCAATTTCTAGATGTAGATCATTTCTTTACCGATCCTCACTGTTAATTTCTAGATGTAGATCATTTCTTTACCGACCTCACTGTCAATTTCTAAATGCAGATTATTTCTTTACCGATCCTCACTGTCAGTTTCTAGATGTAGATCATTTCGTGAACCAGATCTATCTGTACATGTAGTATCCTTTATTGCATATGTTCAATGGTGTATATGCAATCAATATAATTGCCAAGGTTATAATTATTTAGTGAAAGGACATCATCTATATAGCGAACTCGAAATTAAAGGATCAGGCTAACTTCCTTTTGCTTTTCTTGGGAAGCCCCTGTATGAAATCTGCCTCATGCGAATTAAGGAACAAGTCGGCGAGAAGATTTAGCAATTTCTTTTAATCCTAATTTGCATCGACGACCTCACAGTCTTAATCCATTCTGAAATAATATCTATGTCTTCTGACTTATTTAGAGGTAGAGGGAAATAACATCTATGTCTTCTGACTTATTTAGAGGTAGAGGGAAATAATATCTATGTCTTCTGACTTAGTTAGAGGTAGAGGGAAATAAAATATATGTCTTCTGACTTATTTAGAGGTAGAGGGAAATAATATCTATGTCTTCTGACTTATTTAGAGGTAGAGGGAAATAATATCTATGTCTTCTGACTTATTTAGAGGTAGAGGGAAATAATATCTATGTCTTCTGACTTATTTAGAGGTAGAGGGAAATAATATATATGTCTTCTGACTTATTTAGAGGTAGAGGGAAATAATATATATGTCTTCTGACTTATTTAGAGGTAGAGGGAAATAATATATATGTCTTCTGACTTATTTAGAGGTAGAGGGAAATAATATCTATGTCTTCTGACTTATTTAGAGGTAGAGGGAAATAATATATATGTCTTCTGACTTATTTAGAGGTAGAGGGAAATAATATCTATGTCTTCTGACTTATTTAGAGGTAGAGGGAAATAATATATATGTCTTCTGACTTATTTAGAGGTAGAGGGAAATAATATCTATGTCTTCTGACTTATTTAGAGGTAGAGGGAAATAATATCTATGTCTTCTGACTTATTTAGAGGTAGAGGGAAATAATATCTATGTCTTCTGACTTATTTAGAGGTAGAGGGAAATAATATATATGTCTTCTGACTTATTTAGAGGTAGAGGGAAATAATATCTATGTCTTCTGACTTATTTAGAGGTAGAGGGAAATAATATCTATGTCTTCTGACTTATTTAGAGGTAGAGGGAAATAATATCTATGTCTTCTGACTTATTTAGAGGTAGAGGGAAATAATATATATGTCTTCTGACTTATTTAGAGGTAGAGGGAAACTATTTAAAATAGTTTTGTTTGAAAGTTAATCACTCAATAGCAGAAATGTCACAAAATATACACAACAAATGAAAACCAGACAATTTGAATGTGACTGGTCGACATATTTTTTGACATTGTAACAGTGATATCGAATACAATGAATACTGTCGTGTTAAATACCGAAATCAAAGACAAAGCACCAAATCACAATCTTAGTACACAAAAAACCCCACAATAAGTAAAGTTCGAGCAACAAGACCTTATCCGCAACATCAAAACCATGCCCTGGTCCGTGTCCTATATATGTCATGTATAAAGATGACAAGAACGATGAATAATTGTCAACACTATCGGAATAATTTTAAAATCCAATAGAAAAACCTTAGAAAAAAGGCAAAATGGATAACCCTGGACAGACATTATAATGGCCAAAAGAAAAAGGACAAAAGGAACCACAAGCTCTGGAATATCGAATGAACTGAGAGATTCCACAGGTGCTGCTAATACGTTGCTGGAATATAAATGGAAAGTTCGCAATACTGTTCAAAAAAAGAAGCGCATAACCCATTTTTATTTTTCAAAATACAAATTTTGCAATTAACCAGGTAAAATTAAATGGCCAATTTAATCATTGATCTTTTAAAGGTAAGCTTCAAATTTTAAATGCATGTTCATTAGATTTGGCTCGCTGCCACATGTGCACAGTGGATCTGAAAAATGAATATCCCATGTATCGCCGCGAAAATTCAATAACGTTTTTCACGGGAACTTTGAGATTAATTCAACTGTTGTACTATATAGCGTATAAAAGAACAACATTTGAAGTTTGGCTTTTCTCATTAAATTGAAATGCTGCCATGCCAAGGTTGGACAATGCCACTCGAAATATCGTTATCGATCGTCTCCAAGCCGGACAGTCATAGAATGAAGCTGCACACAAACAGTCCGCAACCTGCTTCGACAGCATGGCATTTGACCCCGAAGGCCATATTTCGGAGCGGTATTGACGCCGTTATATAGGGGTGAAAGAGTCCGTTGGTACAACAGATTACGGGACTGGACATTTCGAAACTGGCGCTGAATTTGGTTTAGCGACGAGTCCCGTTTTCTCCTGCAGAAACGAGATGGCAGAATAAGGATATACAGGTGCCGGAATGAACGTTTCTCATCCTCGTGTGCTCAGGAAGTGGATAGCTACGGTGAATGTAGTGTCATGATGTGGGCGTTGACCTCAAATGATAGCAAAGCAGAACTCGTTCATGTTGAGGGCAATTTGACGGCTGTAAGGTACAGAGACGAAATTCTCCAACCTTATCTCATGCATGTAATAGACCGACAGAGGGAGGTATTCCAACAGGACAATGCTAGGCCACACGCATCGCGTTTAACAATGGACTACCTTGAGCAGAATAACATCAATGTGCTACCATGGCCTTCCAAATCGGCAGATTTGGATCTGATTGTGCACCTTTATGACCATTTGGATAAACGTGTGCGCCAGCGTCAACCTCCATCTCAGACCCTCGATCAACTTTGTCAAATGTTACAACAGGAATGGCGAACAATACCACGAAATAATGTTGGAAAATTAATTGAGTCTATTCCGAGGAGGTGTAGAACAGTGTTAGACGTGCATGGTGGTCATACACGGTACTAATTTTAACGTGACCGGAAGTGTTCTGAGCTGTGATAAACTGGCTTTCATACACTAATCATTGAAGAATGGACTGTTAATTTTACAATAAAAAAAACATTGAGTCAATATCTATAAGTGTAACTGAAAAATGTGGATTTAAAGTACATGTATTAAAATACCTAAAACACCTTATGCGTTTCTTTTTTTGCAGTGTCGTCTCTTATATTTACATATGATATTTATTTACTTACAGTACCATGAAACTGAACGCCACGATATAATTGAATTATTGTTGAAAGTGGCGTTAAACACCATAGCCCTAACCTTACAGTAACATAACACGCTATAATGGATGGTTGTTGCTATCATTCATATTTATTATTAATATCATAATTTCAGAGATCTACTGCGGAGTTGGTCGTTATTTGTTGGACAAAGTTAACCATTAATTACAATCACGTACATATCTCACAAAATCCCAGACTTCTTCTTCAGGCGAATTAAAAACAATGACTTCAGTACCGTTACCACAACTTATTTATTGAGGCAAATAAAATCCGATATTTTAAAAGATATTGTCCAATTGAACAGACATAAAGGGAAATAATTTCGATATTAACAAATAGATTTGACATTTGTCTCTGGGATGTTTGTAGCAGAGAACAAAACAGTTCTGAAAATAAACGACTTAGGAAGATAAATTCAATATATAAGCAATTAAGCAAAGTTTTGAGGTGTCTTACAATGAATATTGATGTTTGTTAAGTGTATTCTAGTATGTTTTATAACCTTAGTATGTAAATCGTTTTCTACTCAATGTAGGTATATTACAATTTCTTTACTGTTAACAAGAAACTGTATAAGCTGCATCAGACAATCAAAAAATCAAAATTTGTAGACAAATAGTATATATGTTTAGCAAAGATTATGAACACACAGACTACACAATATCGACAGACTACACAATATCGACAGACTACACAATATCGACAGACTACACAATATCGACAGGCTACACACTATCGACAGACTACATAATATCGACAGACTACACAATATCGACAGACTACACAATATCGACAGACTACACAATATCGACAGACTACACAGTATCGACAGACTACACAATATCGGCAGACTACACAATATCGACAGACTACACAATATCAAGATGTCGATGAAAAACATAGTTACGAATATATCTAATTTAGTGCTGCCGCTGCACTTCTGCAATGACCTTCATCGGGTTCACTCACATTAAAAAAAATAGAAAGCCTAATAATTTAAAAACTCTGGAGATAAAAACTTATATATCATCTTACAGGACAAAATATTAAACTCTGGGGAGAAAGACTTGTATATCATCTTACAGGGTAAAATATTAAACTCTGGAGAGAAAGACTTATATATCATCTTACAGGGTAAAATATTAAACTCTGGAGAGAAAGACTTATATATCATCTTACAGGGTAAAATATTAAACTCTGGAGAGAAAGACTTATATATCATCTTACAGGGCAAAATATTAAATTCTGGGGAGAAAGACTTATATATCATCTTACAGGGCAAAATATTAAACTCTGGAGAGAAAGACTTATATATCATCTTACAGTACAAAATATTAAACTCTGGAGAGAAAGATTTATATATCATCTTACAGGACAAAATATTAAACGCTGGAGAGAAAGACTTATATATCATCTTACAGGACAAAATATTAAACTCTGGAGAGAAAGACTTATATATCATCTTACAGGGCAAAATATTAAACTCTGGGGAGAAAGATTTATATATCATCTTACAGGGCAAAATATTAAACTCTGGGGAGAAAGACTTATATATCATCTTACAGGGCAAAATATTAAACTCTGGAGAGAAAGATTTATATATCATCTTACAGGGCAAAATATTAAACTCTGGACAGAAAGATTTATATTTCATCTTACAGGGAAAATATCGACTAAAGTCATCTATGCATGGAAGTGGTGGCGAAGAACCTTAGTTTTAATAATAATAATAATAATGATAATAATAATAATAATAATAATAATAATGATAATAATAATAATAATAATAATAATGATAATGATAATAATAATAATAATAATAATAATAATGATAATAATAATAATAATAATAATAATAATAATAATAATAATAATAATAATAATAATAATGATAATGATAATAATAATATTAATAATAATAATAATAATAATGATAATAATAATAATAATAATAATAATAATAATAATAATGATAATAATGATAATAATAATAATAATAATAATAATAATAATAATAATAATGATAATAATAATAATGATAATAATAATAATAATAATAATAATAATAACATTTTTTAGGAACTACTATTTCAATTATAAATATATCTAATACAACATGTCAGTGCCGAAACACTGACTACTACTGAGCGGAAGATACCCTCGGGGACTAATAGTCCACCAGGCGAGGTAGACACAGTGATAGAAACACTGACTACTGAGTGGAAGATACCCTCGGGGACTAATAGTCCACCTGGCGAGTTAGACACAGTGATAGAAACACTGACTACTGAGCGGAGGAAGATGCCCTCGGGGACTAATAGTTCACCAGGCGAGGTAGACACAGTGATAGAAACACTAACTACAGGACGAATGATACCATCGCGGACTAATATTCCACCCGGCGAGGTAGACACAGTGATTGAAACACTGACTACTGGGCGGATGATACATTCGGGGACTAATAGTCCACCAGGCGAGGTAGACACAGTGATAGAAACACTGACTACTGGGCGGATGATACCTTCGGGGATTAATAGTCCACCAGACGAGGTAGACACAGTGATAGAAACACTGACTACTGGGCGGATGATACCTTCGGGGACTAATATTCCACCAGGCGAGGTAGACACAGTGATAGAAACACTGACTACTGGACGGATGATACCCTCGGGGACTAATAGTCCACCAGCCGAGGTAGACACAGTGATAGAAACACTGACTACTGGGGGGATGATGCCTTCGAGGACTAATAGACCACCAGGCGGGGTAGACACAGTGATAGAAACACTGACTACTGGACGGATGATACCCTCGGGGACTAATAGTCCACCAGGCGAGGTAGACACAGTGATAGAAACACTGACTACTGGGCGGATGATACCCTCGGGGACTAATAGTCCACCAGGCGAGGTAGACACAGTGATAGAAACACTAACTACTGGGAGGACGATATCCTTGGGGAATAATAGTCCACCAGGCGAGGTAGACACAGTGATAGAAACACTGACTACTGGGTACATGATACCCTCGGAGACTAATAGACCACCAGACGAGGTAGACACAGTGATAGAAACACTGACTACTGGGTGGATGATACCCTCGGAAACTAATAGACCACCAGACGAGGTAGACACAGTGATAGAAACACTGACTACTGTGGGATGATATCCTCGGAGACTAATAGTCCACCAGACGAGGTAGACACAGTGATAGAAATACTGACTACTGGGGGGATGATACCCTCGGAGACTAATAGACCACCAGCCGAGGTAGACACAGTGATAGAAACACTGACTACTGGGTGGATGATACCCACGGGGACTAATAGTCCACCAGACAAGGTAGACACAGTGATAGAAACACTGACTACTGGTTGGATGATACCCTCTGGGACTAATAGTCCACAAGACGAGGTAGACACAGTGATAGAAACACTGACAACTGGGGGATGGTACCCTCGGAGATTAAAAGACCATCAGACGAGGTAGACACAGTGATAGAAACACTGACCACAGGGTGGATGATACCCTCAGGGACTAATAGTCCACCAGGCGAGGTAGACACAGTGATAGAAACACTGACTACTGGGCGGATGATACCCTAGGGGACTAATAGTCCACCAGGCGATGTAGACATAGTGATAGAAACACTGACTACTGGGGGGATGATACCCTCGGTGACTAATAGTTCACCAGGCGAGGTAGAAACAGTGATAGAAACACTGACTACTTGGTGGATGATACCCTCGGAGACTAATCGACCTCCAGAGGAGGTAGACACAGTGATAGAAACACTGACTACTGGGGGGATGATACCCTCGGAGACTAATCGACCTCCAGAGGAGATAGACACAGTGATAGAAACACTGACTACTGGAGGGATGATACCCTCGGAAATGAATAGACCTCCAGACGAGGTAGACACAGTGATAGTAACACTGACTACTGGGGGGATGATACCCTCGGAAATGAATAGACCTCCAGACGAGGTAGACACAGTGATAGTAACACTGACTACTGGTGGAATAATATCCACGGAGACTAATAGACCTCCAGACGAGGTAGACACAGTGATGGTAACACTAACTACTGGGGGATGATACCCTCGGAGACTAATATACCTCCAGACGAGGTAAACACAGTGATAGTAACACTGATTACCGGGGGATGATACCCTCGTAGACTAATAGACCTCCAGACGAGGTAGACACAGTGATAGTAACATTGACTACTGGGGGATGATACCCTCGGAGACTAATAGACCTCCAGACGAGGTAGACACAGTGGTAGTAACACTGACTACTGGGGGGATGATACCCTCAGAGACTAATAGACATCCAGACGAGGTAGACACAATGATAGTAACACTGACTATTGGGGGGATGATATCCTCGGAGACTAATAGACATCCAGACGAGGTAGAAACAGTGATAGTAACACTGACTACTTGGGGATGAAACCCTCGGAGACTAATAGACCTCCAGACGAGATAGACACAGTGATAGTAACACTGACTACTGGGGGGATGATACCCTCGGAGATTAATAGACCTCCAGACGAGGTAGACACAGTGATAGTAACACTGACTACTGGGGGATGATACCCTCGGAGACTAATAGCCCTCCAGATGAGGTAGACACAGTCATAGTAACACTGACTACTGGGGGGATGATACCCTCGGAGACTAATAGACCTCCAGAGGAGGAAGACATAGTGATAGAAAAACTGACTACTGGGGGGATGATACCCTCGGAGACTATCAGACCTCCAGACGAGGTAGACACAGTGATAGTAACATTGATTACCGGGGGGATGATACCCTCGTAGACTAATAGACCTCCAGACGAGGTAGACACAGTGATAGTAACATTGACTACTGGGGGGATGATACCCTCGGAGACTAATAGACCTCCAGACGAGGTAGACAGAGTGGTAGTAACACTGACTACTGGGGGGATGATACCCTCAGAGACTAATAGACATCCAGACGAGGTAGACACAATGATAGTAACACTGACTATTGGGGGGATGATATCCTCGGAGACTAATAGACATCCAGACGAGGTAGAAACAGTGATAGTAACACTGACTACTGGGGGGGATGAAACCCTCGGAGACTAATAGACCTCCAGACGAGATAGACACAGTGATAGTAACACTGACTACTGGGGGGATGATACCCTCGGAGATTAATAGACCTTCAGACGAGGTAGACACAGTGATAGTAACACTGACTACTGGGGGATGATACCCTCGGAGACTAATAGCCCTCCAGATGAGGTAGACACAGTCATAGTAACACTGACTACTGGGGGGATGATACCCTCGGAGACTAATAGACCTCCAGAGGAGGAAGACATAGTGATAGAAAAACTGACTACTGGGGGGGATGATACCCTCCGAGACCATTAGACCTCCATACGAGGTAGAAACAGTGATAGTAACACTGACTACTGGGGGATGATACCCTCCGAGATTATTAGACCTCCAGACGAGGTAGACACAGTGATAGTAACACTCACTACTGGGGGAGATGATACCCTCGGAGACTAATAGACCTCCAGACGAGGTAGAGATAGTGATAGAAACACTGACTACTGCGGGGGGATTATACCCTCCGAGACCATTAGATCTCCATACGAGGTAGAGACAGTGATAGTAACACTGACTACTGGGGGGATGATGCCCTCCGAGACTATTATACCTCCAGACGAGGTAGACACAGTGATAGTAACACTGACTACTGGGGGGATGAAACCCTCGGAGACTAATAGACCTCCAGACGAGGTAGACACAGTGATAGTAACACTGACTACTGGGTGGATGATACCCTCGTAGACTAATAGACCTCCAGACGAGGTAGACACAGTGATAGTAACACTGACTACTGGGGGGATGATACCCTCGGAGACTAATAGACCTCCAGACGAGGTAGACATATTGATAGAAACACTGACTACTGGGGGGATTATACCCTCCGAGACCATTAGACCTCCATACGAGGTAGAGACAGAGATAGTAACACTGACTATTGGGGGGATGATACCCTCCGAGACTATTATACCTCCAGACGAGGTAGACACAGTGATAGTAACACTGACTACTGGGGGGATGAAACCCTCGGAGACTAATAGACCTCCAGACGAGGTAGAAACAGTGATAGTAACACTGACTACTGGGTGGATGATACCCTCGTAGACTAATAGACCTCCAGACGAGGTAGACACAGTGATAGTAACACTGACTACTGGGGGGATGATACCCTCGGAGACTAATAGACCTCCAGACGAGGTAGACATAATGATAGAAACACTGACTACTGGGGGGATTATACCCTCCGAGACCATTAGACCTCCATACGAGGTAGAGACAGTGATAGTAACACTGACTACTGGGGGGATGATACCCTCCGAGACTATTATACCTCCAGACGAGGTAGACACAGTGATAGTAACACTGACTACTGGGGGGATGAAACCCTCGGAGACTAATAGACCTCCAGACGAGGTAGACACAGTGATAGTAACTCTGACTAATGGGTGGATGATACCCTCGTAGACTAATAGACCTCCAGACGAGGTAGACACAGTGATAGTAACACTGACTACTGGGGGGATGATACCCTGGGAGACTAATAGACCTCCAGACGAGGTAGACATTGTGATAGAAACACTGACTACTGGGGGGATGATACCCTCCGAGACCATTAGACCTCCATACGAGGTAGAGACAGTGATAGTAACACTGACTACTGGGGGATGATACCCTCGGAGACTAATAGACCTCCAGACGAGGTAGACACAGTGATAGTAACACTGACTACTGGGGGGATGATACCCTCAGAGACTAATAGACATCTAGACGAGGTAGACACATTGATAGTAACACTGACTACTGGGGGAATGATATCCTCGGAGACTAATATACCTCCAGACGAGGTAGACAGTGATAGTAACACTGACTACTGGGGGGATAAAACCCTCGGAGACTAATAGACCTCCAGACGAGATAGACACAGTGATAGTAACACTGACTACTGGGGGGATGATACCCTCGGAGATTAATAGACCTCCAGACGAGGTAGACACAGTGATAGTAACACTGACTACTGGGGGATGATACCCTCGGAGACTAATAGCCCTCCAGATGAGGTACACACAGTGATAGTAACACTGACTACTGGGGGGATGATACCCTCGGAGATTAATAGATCTCCAGACGAGGTAAACACAGTGATAGTAACACTGACTACTGGGGGGATGATACCCTCGCAGACTAATAGACCTCCAGAGGAGGAAGACATAGTGATAGAAACACTGACTGCTGGGGGGGGATGTTACCCTCCGAGACCATTAGACCTCCATACGAGGTAGAAACAGTGATAGTAACACTGACTACTGGGGGGATGATACCCTCCGAGATTATTAGACCTCCAGACGAGGTAGACACAGTGATAGTAACACTGACTACTGGGGGAGATGATACCCTCGGAGACTAATAGACCTCCAGACGAGGTAGACATAGTGATAGAAACACTGACTACTGGGGGGGATTATACGCTCCGAGACCATTAGACCTCCATACGAGGTAGAGACAGTGATAGTAACACTGACTACTGGGGAGATGATACCCTCCGAGACTATTATACCTCCAGACGAGGTAGACACAGTGATAGTAACACTGACTACTGGGGGGATGAAACCTTCCGGGACAAATAAACCACCAGACGAGGTAGACACAGTGATAGAAACACTGACTACTGGGTGGATGATACCCTCGGAGACTAATCGACCTCCAGACGAGGTAGACACAGTGATAGAAACACTGACTACTGGGAGGATGATACCCTCGGAGACTAATATACCTCCAGACGAGGTAGACATAGTGATAGTAACACTGACTACTGGGGGATGATACCCTCGGAAATGAATAGACTTCCAGACGAGGTAGACACAGTGATAGTAACACTGACTACTGGTGGAATAATATCCACGGAGACTAATAGACCTCCAAACGAGGTAGACAGAGTGATGGTAACACTAACTACTGGGGGATGATACCCTCGGAGACTAATAGACCTCCAGACGAGGTAGACACAGTGATAGTAACACTGACTACTGGGGGGATGATACCCTCCGAGATTATTAGACCTCCAGACGAGGTAGACACAGTGATAGTAACACTGACTACTGGGGGAGATGATACCCTCAGAGACTAATAGACCTCCAGACGAGGTAGACATAGTGATAGAAACACTGACTACTGGGGGGGGATTATACCCTCCGAGACCATTAGACCTCCATACGAGGTAGAGACAGTGATAGTAACACTGACTACTGGGGGATGATACCCTCCGAGACTATTATACCTCCAGACGAGGTAGACACAGTGATAGTAACACTGACTACTGGGGGGATGAAACCCTCGGAGACTAATAGACCTCCAGACGAGGTAGACACAGTGATAGTAACACTGACTACTGGGTGGATGATACCCTCGTAGACTAATAGACCTCCAGACGAGGTAGATACAGTGATAGTAACACTGACTACTGGGGGGATGATACCCTCGGAGACTAATAGACCTCCAGACGAGGTAGACATAGTGATAGAAACACTGACTACTGGGGGATGATACCCTCCGATACCATTAGACCTCCATACGAGGTAGAGACAGTGATAGTAACACTGACTACTGGGGGATGATACCCTCGGAGACTAATAGACCTCCAGACGAGGTAGACACAGTGATAGTAACACTGACTACTGGGGGGATGATACCCTCGGAGACTAATCGATCTCCAGAGGAGATAGACACAGTGATAGAAACACTGACTACTGGGGGATGATACCCTCGGAGACTAATATACCTCCAGACGAGGTAGACATAGTGATAGTAACACTGACTACTGGGGGGATGATACCCTCGGAAATGAATAGACCTCCAGACGAGGTAGACACAGTGATAGTAACACTGACTACTGGTGGAATAATATCCACGGAGACTAATAGACCTCCAGACGAGGTAGACACAGTGGTAGTAACACTGACTACTGGGGGATGATACCCTCAGAGACTAATAGACATCCAGACGAGGTAGACACAGTGATAGTAACACTGACTACTGGGGGGATGATACCCTCCGAGATTATTAGACCTCCAGACGAGGTAGACACAGTGATAGTAACACTGACTACTGGGGGAGATGATACCCTCAGAGACTAATAGACCTCCAGACGAGGTAGACATAGTGATAGAAACACTGACTACTGGGGGGGGGGATTATACCTTGCGAGACCATTAGACCTCCATACGAGGTAGAGACAGTGATAGTAACACTGACTACTGGGGGATGATACCCTCCGAGACTATTTTACCTCCAGACGAGGTAGACACAGTGATAGTAACACTGACTACTGCGGGGATGAAACCCTCGGAGACTAATAGACCTCCAGACGAGGTAGACACAGTGATAGTAACACTGACTACTGGGTGGATGATACCCTCGTAGACTAATAGACCTCCAGACGAGGTAGATACAGTGATAGTAACACTGACTACTGGGGGGATGATACCCTCGGAGACTAATAGACCTCCAGACGAGGTAGACATAGTGATAGAAACACTGACTACTGGGGGATGATACCCTCCGATACCATTAGACCTCCATACGAGGTAGAGACAGTGATAGTAACACTGACTACTGGGGGGATGATACCCTCGGAGACTAATAGACCTCCAGACGAGGTAGACACAGTGATAGTAACACTGACTACTGGGGGGATGATACCCTCGGAGACTAATCGACCTCCAGAGGAGATAGACACAGTGATAGAAACACTGACTACTGGGGGGATGATACCCTCGGAGACTAATATACCTCCAGACGAGGTAGACATAGTGATAGTAACACTGACTACTGGGGGGATGATACCCTCGGAAATGAATAGACCTCCAGACGAGGTAGACACAGTGATAGTAACACTGACTACTGGTGGAATAATATCCACGGAGACTAATAGACCTCCAGACGAGGTAGACACAGTGGTAGTAACACTGACTACTGGGGGATGATACCCTCAGAGACTAATAGACATCCAGACGAGGTAGACACAGTGATAGTAACACTGACTACTGGGGGGATGATATCCTCGGAAACTAATAGACCTCCAGACGAGGTAGACACAGTGATAGCAACACTGACTACTGGGGGATGAAACCCTCGGAAACTAATAGACCTCCAGACGAGATAGACACAGTGATAGTAACACTGACTACTGGGGGGATGATACCCTCGGAGATTAATAGACCTCCAGACGAGGTAGACACAGTGATAGTAACACTGACTACTGGGGGATGATACCCTCGGAGACTAATAGCCCTCCAGATGAGGTAGACAAATTGATAGTAACACTGACTACTGGGGGATGATACCCTCGGAGACTAATAGACCTCCAGAGGAGGAAGAAATAGTGATAGAAAAACTGACTACTGGGGGGGGGGGGGGGGATGATACCCTCCGAGACCATTAGACCTCCATACGAGGTAGAAACAGTGATAGTAACACTGACTACTGAGGGATGATACCCTCCGAGATTATTAGACCTCCAGACGAGGTAGACACAGTGATAGTAACACTGACTACTTGGGGAGATGATACCCTCGGAGACTAATAGACCTCCAGACGAGGTAGACATAGTGATAGAAACACTGACTACTGCGGGGGGATTATACCCTCCGAGACTATTATACCTCCAGACGAGGTAGACACAGTGATAGTTACACTGACTACTGGGGGGATGAAACCTTCCGGGACAAATAAACCACCAGACGAGGTAGACACAGTGATAGAAACACTGACTACTTGGTGGATGATACCCTCGGAGACTAATCGACCTCCAGACGAGGTAGACACAGTGATAGAAACACTGACTACTGGGAGGATGATACCCTCGGAGACTAATATACCTCCAGACGAGGTAGACATAGTGATAGTAAAACTGACTACTGGGGGGATGATACCTTCGGAAATGAATAGACCTCCAGACGAGGTAGACACAGTGATAGTAACACTGACTACTGGTGGAATAATATCCACAAAGACTAATAGATCTCCAAACGAGGTAGACAGAGTGATGGTAACACTAATTACTGGGGGATGATACCCTCGGAGACTAATAGACCTCCAGACGAGGTAGACACAGTGATAGTAACACTGACTACTGGGTGGATGATACCCTCGTAGACTAATAGACCTCCAGACGAGGTAGATACAGTGATAGTAACACTGACTACTGGGGGGATGATACCCTCGGAGACTAATAGACCTCCAGACGAGGTAGACATAGTGATAGAAACACTGACTACTGGGGGATGATATCCTCCGATACCATTAGACCTCCATACGAGGTAGAGACAGTGATAGTAACACTGACTACTGGGGGGATGATACCCTCGGAGACTAATAGACCTCCAGACGAGGTAGACACAGTGATAGTAACACTGACTACTGGGGGGATGATACCCTCGGAGACTAATCGACCTCCAGAGGAGATAGACACAGTGATAGAAACACTGACTACTGGGGGGATGATACCCTCGGAGACTAATATACCTCCAGACGAGGTAGACACAGTGATAGTAACACTGACTACTGGGGGGATGATACCCTCGGAAATGAATAGACCTCCAGACGAGGTAGACACAGTGATAGTAACACTGACTACTGGTGGAATAATATCCACGGAGACTAATAGACCTCCAGACGAGGTAGACACAGTGGTAGTAACACTGACTACTGGGGGATGATACCCTCAGAGACTAATAGACATCCAGACGAGGTAGACACAGTGATAGTAACACTGACTACTGGGGGGATGATATCCTCGGAGACTAATAGACCTCCAGACGAGGTAGACACAGTGATAGCAACACTGACTACTGGGGATGAAACTCTCGGAAACTAATATACCTCCGGACGAGATAGACACAGTGATAGTAACACTGACTACTGGGGGATGATACCCTCGAAGACTAATAGCCCTCCAGATGAGGTAGACAAATTGATAGAAACACTGACTACTGGGGGATGATACCCTCGGAGACTAATAGACCTCCAGAGGAGGAAGACATAGTGATAGAAAAACTGATTACTGGGGGGATGATACCCTCCGAGACCATTAGACCTCCATACGAGGTAGAAACAGTGATAGTAACACTGACCACTGGGGGATGATACCCTCCGAGATTATTAGACCTCCAGACGAGGTAGACACAGTGATAGTAACACTGACTACTTGGGGAGATGATACCCTCGGAGACTAATAGACCTCCAGACGAGGTAGACATAGTGATAGAAACACTGACTACTGCGGGGGGATTATACCCTCCGAGACTATTATACCTCCAGACGAGGTAGACACAGTGATAGTAACACTGACTACTGGGGGGATGAAACCTTCCGGGACAAATAAACCACCCGACGAGGTAGACACAGTGATAGAAACACTGACTACTGGGTGGATGATACCCTCGGAGACTAATCGACCTCCAGACGAGGTAGACACAGTGATAGAACACTGATTACTGGGAGGATGATACCCTCGGAGACTAATATACCTCCAGACGAGGTAGACATAGTGATAGTAACACTGACTACTGGGGGGATGATACCCTCGGAAATGAATAGACCTCCAGATGAGGTAGACACAGTGATAGTAACACTGACTACTGGTGGAATAATATCCACGGAGACTAATAGACCTCCAAACGAGGTAGACAGAGTGATGGTAACACTAACTACTGGGGGATGATACCCTCGGAGACTAATAGACCTCCAGACGAGGTAGACACAGTGATAGTAACACTGACTACTGGGGGGATGATACCCTCCGAGATTATTAGACCTCCAGACGAGGTAGACACAGTGATAGTAACACTGACTACTGGGGGAGATGATACCCTCAGAGACTAATAGACCTCCAGACGAGGTAGACATAGTGATAGAAACACTGACTACTGGGGGGTGGGGGATTATACCCTCCGAGACCATTAGACCTCCATACGAGGTAGAAACAGTGATAGTAACACTGACTACTGGGGGATGATACCCTCCGAGACTATTATACCTCCAGACGAGGTAGACACAGTGATAGTAACACTGACTACTGGGGGGATGAAACCCTCGGAGACTAATAGACCTCCAGACGAGGTAGACACAGTGATAGTAACACTGACTACTGGGTGGATGATACCCTCGTAGACTAATAGACCTCCAGACGAGGTAGATACAGTGATAGTAACACTGACTACTGGGGGGATGATACCCTCGGAGACTAATAGACCTCCAGACGAGGTAGACATAGTGATAGAAACACTGACTACTGGGGGATGATACCCTCCGATACCATTAGACCTCCATACGAGGTAGAGACAGTGATAGTAACACTGACTACTGGGGGATGATACCCTCGGAGACTAATAGACCTCCAGACGAGGTAGACACAGTGATAGTAACACTGACTACTGGGGGGATGATACCCTCGGAGACTAATCGACCTCCAGAGGAGATAGACACAGTGATAGAAACACTGACTACTGGGGGGATGATACCCTCGGAGACTAATATACCTCCAGACGAGGTAGACATAGTGATAGTAACACTGACTACTGGGGGGATGATACCCTCGGAAATAAATAAACCTCCAGACGAGGTAGACACAGTGATAGTAACACTGACTACTGGTGGAATAATATCCACGGAGACTAATAGACCTTCCAGACGAGGTAGACACAGTGGTAGTAACACTGACTACTGGGGGATGATACCCTCAGAGACTAATAGACATCCAGACGAGGTAGACACAGTGATAGTAACACTGACTACTGGGGGGATGATATCCTCGGAGACTAATAGACCTCCAGAGGAGGTTGACACAGTGATAGCAACACTGACTACTGGGGGATGAAACCCTCGGAAACTAATAGACCTCCAGACGAGATAGACACAGTGATAGTAACACTGACTACTGGGGGGATGATACCCTCGGAGATTAATAGACCTCCAGACGAGGTAGACACAGTGATAGTAACACTGACTACTGGGGGATGATACCCTCGGAGACTAATAGCCCTCCAGATGAGGTAGACAAATTGATAGTAACACTGACTACTGGGGGATGATACCCTCGGAGACTAATAGACCTCCAGAGGAGGAAGACATAGTGATAGAAAAACTGACTACTGGGGGGGATGATACCCTCCGAGACCATTAGACCTCCATACGAGGTAGAAACAGTGATAGCAACACTGACTACTGGGGGATGATACCCTCCGAGATTATTAGACCTCCAGACGAGGTAGACACAGTGATAGTAACACTGACTACTTGGGGAGATGATACCCTCGGAGACTAATAGACCTCCAGACGAGGTAGACATAGTGATAGAAACACTGACTACTGCGGGGGGATTATACCCTCCGAAACTATTATACCTCCAGACGAGGTAGACACAGTGATAGTAACACTGACTACTGGGGGGATAAAACCTTCCGGGACAAATAAACCACCCGACGAGGTAGACACAGTGATAGAAACACTGACTACTGGGTGGATGATACCCTCGGAGACTAATCGACCTCCAGACGAGGTAGACACAGTGATAGAAACACTGACTACTGGGAGGATGATACCCTCGGAGACTAATATACCTCCAGACGAGGTAGACATAGTGATAGTAACACTGACTACTGGGGGGATGATACCCTCGGAAATGAATAGACCTCCAGACGAGGTAGACACAGTGATAGTAACACTGACTACTGGTGGAATAATATCCACGGAGACTAATAGACCTCCAAACGAGGTAGACAGAGTGATGGTAACACTAACTACTGGGGGATGATACCCTCGGAGACTAATAGACCTCCAGACGAGGTAGACACAGTGATAGTAACACTGACTACTGGGGGATGATACCCTCCGAGATTATTAGACCTCCAGACGAGGTAGACACAGTGATAGTAACACTGACTACTGGGGGAGATGATACCCTCAGAGACTAATAGACCTCCAGACGAGGTAGACATAGTGATAGAAACACTGACTACTGGGGGGTGGGGGATTATACCCTCCGAGACCATTAGACCTCCATACGAGGTAGAGACAGTGATAGTAACACTGACTACTGGGGGATGATACCCTCCGAGACTATTATACCTCCAGACGAGGTAGACACAGTGATAGTAACACTGACTACTGGGGGGATGAAACCCTCGGAGACTAATAGATCTCCAGACGAGGTAGACACAGTGATAGTAACACTGACTACTGGGTGGATGATACCCTCGTAGACTAATAGACCTCCAGACGAGGTAGATACAGTGATAGTAACACTGACTACTGGGGGGATGATACCCTCGGAGACTAATAGACCTCCAGACGAGGTAGACATAGTGATAGAAACACTGACTACTGGGGGATGATACCCTCCGATACCATTAGACCTCCATACGAGGTAGAGACAGTGATAGTAACACTGACTACTGGGGGATGATACCCTCGGAGACTAATAGACCTCCAGACGAGGTAGACACAGTGATAGTAACACTGACTACTGGGGGGATGATACCCTCGGAGACTAATCGACCTCCAGAGGAGATAGACACAGTGATAGAAACACTGACTACTGGGGGGATGATACCCTCGGAGACTAATATACCTCCAGACGAGGTAGACATAGTGATAGTAACACTGACTACTGGGGGGATGATACCCTCGGAAATGAATAGACCTCCAGACGAGGTAGACACAGTGATAGTAACACTGACTACTGGTGGAATAATATCCACGGAGACTAATAGACCTCCAGACGAGGTAGACACAGTGGTAGTAACACTGACTACTGGGGGATGATACCCTCAGAGACTAATAGACATCCAGACGAGGTAGACACAGTGATAGTAACACTGACTACTGGGGGGATGATACCCTCGGAGATTAATAGACCTCCAGACGAGGTAGACACAGTGATAGTAACACTGACTACTGGGGGATGATACCCTCGGAGACTAATAGCCCTCCAGATGAGGTAGACAAATTGATAGTAACACTGACTACTGGGGGATGATACCCTCGGAGACTAATAGACCTCCAGAGGAGGAAGACATAGTGATAGAAAAACTGACTACTGGGGGGGATGATACCCTCCGAGACCATTAGACCTGCATACGAGGTAGAAACAGTGATAGCAACACTGACTACTGGGGGATGATACCCTCCGAGATTATTAGACCTCCAGACGAGGTAGACACGGTGATAGTAACACTGACTACTTGGGGAGATGATACCCTCCGAGACTAATAGACCTCCAGACGAGGTAGACATAGTGATAGAAACACTGACTACTGCGGGGGGATTATACCCTCCGAGACTATTATACCTCCAGACGAGGTAGACACAGTGATAGTAACACTGACTACTGGGGGGATGAAACCTTCCGGGACAAATAAACCACCCGACGAGGTAGACACAGTGATAGAAATACTGACTACTGGGTGGATGATACCCTCGGAGACTAATCGACCTCCAGACGAGGTAGACACAGTGATAGAAACACTGACTACTGGGAGGATGATACCCTCGGAGACTAATATACCTCCAGACGAGGTAGACATAGTGATAGTAACACTGACTACTGGGGGGATGATACCCTCGGAAATGAATAGACCTCCAGACGAGGTAGACACAGTGATAGTAACACTGACTACTGGTGGAATAATATCCACGGAGACTAATAGACCTCCAAACGAGGTAGACAGAGTGATGGTAACACTAACTACTGGGGGATGATACCCTCGGAGACTAATAGACCTCCAGACGAGGTAGACACAGTGATAGTAACACTGACTACTGGGGGGATTATACCCTCCGAGATTATTAGACCTCCAGACGAGGTAGACACAGTGATAGTAACACTGACTACTGGGGGAGATGATACCCTCAGAGACTAATAGACCTCCAGACGAGGTAGACATAGTGATAGAAACACTGACTACTGGGGGGTGGGGGATTATACCCTCCGAGACCATTAGACCTCCATACGAGGTAGAGACAGTGATAGTAACACTGACTACTGGGGGATGATACCCTCCGAGACTATTATACCTCCAGACGAGGTAGACACAGTGATAGTAACACTGACTACTGGGGGGATGAAACCCTCGGAGACTAATAGACCTCCAGACGAGGTAGACACAGTGATAGTAACACTGACTACTGGGTGGATGATACCCTCGTAGACTAATAGACCTCCAGACGAGGTAGATACAGTGATGGTAACACTGACTACTGGGGGGATGATACCCTCGGAGACTAATAGACCTCCAGACGAGGTAGACATAGTGATAGAAACACTGACTACTGGGGGATGATACCCTCCGATACCATTAGACCTCCAGACGAGGTAGACACAGTGATAGTAACACTGACTACTGGTGGAATAATATCCACGGAGACTAATAGACCTCCAGACGAGGTAGACACAGTGGTAGTAACACTGACTACTGGGGGATGATACCCTCAGAGACTAATAGACATCCAGACGAGGTAGACACATTGATAGTAACACTGACTACTGGGGGGATGATATCCTCGGAGACTAATAGACCTCCAGACGAGGTAGACACAGTGATAGTAACACTGACTACTGGGGGATAAAACCCTCGGAGACTAATAGACCTCCACCCGAGATAGAAACAGTGATAGTAACACTGACTACTGGGGGGATGATACCCTCGGAGATTAATAGACCTCCAGACGAGGTAGACACAGTGATAGTAACACTGACTACTGGGGGATGATACCCTTGGAGACTAATAGCCCTCCAGATGAGGTAGACACAGTGATAGTAACACTGACTACTGGGGGATGATACCCTCGGAGACTAATAGACCTCCAGAGGAGGAAGACATAGTGATAGAAAAACTGACTACTGGGGGGGATGATACCCTCCGAGACCATTAGACCTCCATACGAGGTAGAAACAGTGATAGTAACACTGACTACTGGGGGGATGATAACCTCCGAGATTATTAGACCTCCAGACGAGGTAGACACAGTGATAGTAACACTGACTACTGGGGGAGATGATACCCTCGAGACTAATAGACCTCCAGACGAGGTAGATATAGTGATAGAAACACTGACTACTGGGGGGGGGATTATACCCTCCAAGACCATTAGACCTCCATACGAGGTAGAGACAGTGATAGTAACACTGACTACTGCGGGGATGAAACCCTCGGAGACTAATAGACCTCCAGACGAGGTAGACACAGTGATAGTAACACTGACTACTGGGTGGATGATACCCTCGTAGACTAATAGACCTCCAGACGAGGTAGATACAGTGATAGTAACACTGACTACTGGGGGGATGATACCCTCGGAGACTAATAGACCTCCAGACGAGGTAGACATAGTGATAGAAACACTGACTACTGGGGGGATGATACCCTCCGAGACCATTAGACCTCCATACGAGGTAGAGACAGTGATAGTAACACTGACTACTGGGGGAATGATACCCTCGGAGACTAATAGACCTCCATACGAGGTAGACACAGTGATAGTAACACTGACTACTGGGGGAATGATACCCTCAGAGACTAATAGACATCCAGACGAGGTAGACACATTGATAGTAACACTGACTACTGGGGGGATGATATCCTCGGAGACTAATAGACCTCCAGACGAGGTAGACACAGTGATAGTAACACTGACTACTGGGGGGAAGATACCCTCGGAGATTAATAGATCTCCAGACGAGGTAGACACAGTGATAGTAACACTGACTACTGGGGGATGATACCCTCGGAGACTAATAGACCTCCATACGAGGTAGAAACAGTGATAGAAACACTGACTACTGGGGGGATGATACCCTCCGAGATTATTAGACCTCCAGACGAGGTAGACACAGTGATAGTAACACTGACTACTGGGGGAGATGATACCCTCGGAGACTAATAGACCTCCAGACGAGGTAGACATAGTGATAGAAACACTGACTACTGGGGGATTATACCCTCCGAGACCATTAGACCTCCATACGAGGTAGAGACAGTGATAGTAACACTGACTATTGTGGGGATGATACACTCCGAGACTATTATACCTCCAGACGAGGTAGACACAGTGATAGTAACACTGACTACTGGGGGGAAGAAACCTTCCGGGACAAATAGACCACCAGACGAGGTAGACACAGTGATAAAAACACTGAGTACTGGGTGGATGATACCCTCGGAGACTAATAGACCTCCAGACGAGGTAGACACAGTGATAGAAACACTGACTACTGGGAGGATGATACCCTCGGAGACTAATATACCTCCAGACGAGGTAGACATAGTGATAGTAACACTGACTACTGGGGGGATGATACCCTCGGAAATGAATAGACCTCCAGACGAGGTAGACACAGTGATAGTAACACTGACTACTGGTGGAATAATATCCACGGAGACTAATAGACCTGCAAACGAGGTAGACACAGTGATGGTAACACTAACTACTGGGGGATGATACCCTCGGAGACTAATAGACCTCCAGACGAGGTAAACACAGTGATAATAACACTGACTACTGGGGGGATGATGCCCTCTGAGACTATCAGACCTCCAGACGAGGTAGACACAGTGATAGTAACACTGATTACCGGGGGGATGATACCCTCGTAGACTAATAGACCTCCAGACGGAATAGACACAGTGATAGTAACACTGACTACTGGGGGGATGATACCCTCGGAGACTAATAGACCTCCAGACGAGGTAGACACAGTGGTAGTAACACTGACTACTGGGGGGATGATACCCTCAGAGACTAATAGACATCCAGACGAGGTAGACACAGTGATAGTAACACTGACTACTGGGGGGATGATATCCTCGGAGACTAAAAGACCTCCAGACGAGGTAGACACAGTGATAGTAACACTGACTACTGGGGGGATGAAACCCTCGGAGACTAATAGATCTCCAGACGAGATAGACACAGTGATAGTAACACTGACTACTGGGGGGATGATACCCTCGGAGATTAATAGACCTCCAGACGAGGTAGACACAGTGATAGTAGCACTGACTACTGGGGGATGATACCCTCGGAGACTAATAGACCTCCAGAGGAGGAAGACATAGTGATAGAAAAACTGACTACTGGGGGATGATACCCTCCGAGACCATTAGACCTCCATACGAGGTAGAAACAGTGATAGTAACACTGACTACTGGGGGATGATACCCTCATAGATTATTAGACCTCCAGACGAGGTAGACACAGTGATAGTAACACTGACTACTGGGGGAAATGATACCCTCGGAGACTAATAGACCTCCAGACGAGGTAGACATAGTGATAGAAACACTGACTACTGGGGGGGATTATACCCTCCGAGACCATTAGACCTCCATACGAGGTAGAGACAGTGATAATAACACTGACTACTCGGGGATGATACCCTCCCAGACTATTATACCTCCAGACGAGGTAGACACAATGATAGTAACACTGACTACTGGGGGATGAAACCCTCGGAGACTAATAGACCTCCAGACGAGGTAGACACAGTGATAGTAACACTGACTACTGGGTGGATGAAACCCTCGTATACTAATAGACCTCCAGACGAGGTAGAAACAGTGATAGTAACACTGACTACTGGGGGGATGATACCCTCGGAGACTAATAGACCTCCAGACGAGGTAGACATAGTGATAGAAACAGTGACTACTGGGGGGATTATACCCTCCGAGATCTTTAGACCTCCATACGAGGTAGAGACAGTGATAGTAACACTGACTACTGGGGGATGATACCCTCCGAGACTATTATACCTCCAGACGAGGTAGACACAGTGATAGTAACACTGACTACTGGGGGGATGAAACCCTCGGAGACTAATAGACCTCCAGACGAGGTAGACACAGTGATAGTAACACTGACTACTGGGTGGATGATACCTTCGTAGACTAATAGACCTCCAGAAGAGGTAGACACAGTGATAGTAACACTGACTACTGGGGGGATGATACCCTCGGAGACTAATAGACCTCCAGACGAGGTAGACATAGTGATAGAAACACTGACTACTGCGGGGATGATACCCTCCGAGACCATTAGGCCTCCATACGAGGTAGAGACAGTGATAGTAACACTGACTACTGGGGGGATGATACCCTCGGAGACTAATAGACCTCCAGACGAGGTAGACACAGTGATAGTAACACTGACTACTGGGGGGATGATACCCTCAGAGACTAATAGACATCCAGACGAGGTAGACACATTGATAGTAACACTGAATACTGGGGGGATGATATCCTCGGAGACTAATAGACCTCCAGACGAGGTAGACACAGTGATAGTAACACTGACTACTGGGGGGATAAAACCCTCGGAGACTAATAGACCTCCAGACGAGATAGACACAGTGATAGTAACACTGACTACTGGGGGATGATACCCTCGGAGATTAATAGACCTCCAGACGAGGTAGACAGAGTGATAGTAACACTGACTACTGGGGGATGATACCCTCGAAGACTAATAGCCCTCCAGATGAGGTACACACAGTGATAGTAACACTGACTACTGGGGGGATGATACCCTCGGAGATTAATAGATCTCCAGACGAGGTAGACACAGTGATAGTAACACTGACTACTGGGGGGATGATACCCTCGGTGACTAATAGACCTCCAGAGGAGGAAGACATAGTGATAGAAACACTGACTACTGGGGGGATTATACCCTCCGAGACCATTAGACCTCCAGACGAGGTAGACACAGTGATAGTAACACTGACTACTGGGGGATGATACCCTCCGAGACCATTAGACCTCCATACGAGGTAGAGACAGTGATAGTAACACTGACTGCTGAGGGGATGATACCCTCCGAGACTATTAGACCTCCAGACGAGGTAGACACAGTGATAGTAACACTGACTACTGGGGGAGATGATACCCTCGTAGACTAATAGACCTCCAGACGAGGTAGACACAGTGTTAGTAACACTGACCACCTGGGGGATGATACCCTCGGAGACTAATAGACCTCCAGACGAGGTAGACACAGTGATAGTATCACTGACCACTGGGGGGATGATACCCTCGGAGACTAATAGACCTCCAGACGAGGTATACACAGTGATAGTAAGACTGACTACTGGGGAATGATACCCTCGGAGACTAATAGACCTCCAGAAGAGGTAGACACAGTGATAGTAACACTGACCACTGGGGGATGATACCCTCGGAGATTAATAGACCTCCAGACGAGGTAGACACAGTGATAGTAACACTGACTACTGGGGGGATGATATCCTCGGAGACTAATAGACCTCCAGACGAGGTAGAAACAGTGATAGTAACACTGACTATTGGGGGGATGATACCCTTCGAGACCATTAGACCTCCAGACTAGGTAGAGACAGTGATAGTAACACTGACTACTGGGGGGATGATACCCTCGGAGACTAATAGACCTCCAGAGGAGGTAGACACAGTGATAGTAACACTGACTACTGGGAGGATGATACCCTCAGAGACTAATAGACATCCAGACGAGGTAGACACATTGATAGTAACACTGACTAATGGGGGGATGATATCCTCGGAGACTAATAGACCTCCAGACGAGGTAGACACAGTGATAGTAACACTGACTACTGGGGGGATAAAACCCTCGGAGACTAATAGACCTCCAGACGAGATAGACACAGTGATAGTAACACTGACTACTGGGGGATGATACCCTCGGAGATTAATAGACCTCCAGACGAGGTAGACACAGTGATAGTAACACTGACTACTGGGGGATGATACCCTGGGAGACTAATAGCCCTCCAGATGAGGTAGACACAGTGATAGTAACACTGACTACTGGGGGGATGATACCCTCGGAGATTAATAGATCTCCAGACGAGGTAGACACAGTGATAGTAACACTGACTACTGGGGGGATGATACCCTCGGAGACTAATAGACCTCCAGAGGAGAAAGACATAGTGATAGAAACACTGACCACTGGGGGGATGATACCCTCCGAGACCATTAGACCTCCAGACGAGGTAGAAACAGTGATAGTAACACTGACTACTGGGGGGATGATATCCTCGGAGACTAATAGACCTCCAGACGAGGTAGACACAGTGATAGTAACACTGACTACTGGGGGAGATGATACCCTCGGAGACTAATAGACCTCCAGACGAGGTAGACATAGTGATAGAAACACTAACTACTGGGGGGGATTATACCCTCCGAGACCATTAGACCTTCATACGAGGTAGACACAGTGATAGTAACACTGAATACTGGGGGGATGAAACCCTCGGAGACTAATAGACCTCCAGACGAGGTAGACAAAGTGATAGTAACACTGACTACTGGGTGGATGATATCCTCGGAGACTAATAGACCTCCAGAAGAGGTAGACACAGTGATAGTAACACTGACTACTGGGGGGATGATATCCTCGGAGACTAATAGACCTCCAGACGAGGTAGAGACAGTGATAGTAACTCTGACTATTGGGGGGATGATACCCTCGGAGACTAATAGACCTCCATACGAGGTAGACACAGTGATAGTAACACTGACTACTGGGTGGATGATACCCTCGGAGACTAATAGACCTCCAGACGAGGTAGACACAGTGATAGCAACACTGACTACTGGGTGGATGATACCCTCGGAGACTAATAGACCTCCAGACGAGGTATACATAGTGATAGAAACACTGACTACTGGGGGAGATGATACCTTCCGAGACCATTAGACCTCCATACGAGGTAGAGACAGTGATAGTAACACTGACTACTGGGGGGATGAAACCCTCGGAGACTAATAGATCTCCAGACGAGATAGACACAGTCATAGTAACACTGACTACTGGGGGGATGATACCCTCGGAGATTAATAGACCTCCAGACGAGGTACACACAGTGATAGTAACACTGACTACTGGGGGATGATACCCTCGGAGATTAATAGCCCTCCAGATGAGGTAGACACAGTGATAGTAACACTGACTACTGTGGGGATGATACCCTCGTAGACTAATAGACCTCCAGACGAGGTAGACACAGTGATAGTAACACTGACCACTGGGGGGATGATACCCTCGGAGACTATTAGACCTCCTGACGAGGTAGACACAGTGATAGTAACACTGACTACTGGGGGAGATGATACCCTCGTAGACTAATAGACCTCCAGACGAGGTAGACACAGTGATAGTAACACTGACCACTGGGGGGGATGATACCCTCGGAGACTAATAGACCTCCAGACGAGGTAGACACAGTGATAGTAACACTGACCACTGGGGGGATGATACCCTCGGACCTCGGAGACTAATAGACCTCCAGACGAGGTAGACACAGTGATAGTAACACTGACTACTAGGGGGATGATACCCTCGGAGACTAATAAACCTCCAGAAGAGGTAGACTCAGTGATAGTAACACTGACCACTGGGGGGATGATACCCTCGGAGACTAATAGACCTCCAGACGATGTAGACACAGTGATAGTAACACTGACTACTGGGGATGATATCCTCGGAGACCAATAGACCTCCAGACGAGGTAGACACAGTGATAGTAACACTGACTACTGGGGGGATGATACCCTCGGAGACTAATAGACCTCCAGACGAGGTAGACACAGTGATAGTAACACTGACAACTGGGTGGATGATACCCTCGGAGACTAATAGACCTCCAGACGAGGTAAACACAGTGATAGTAACACTGACTACTGGGTGGATGATACCCTCGGAGATTAATAGACCTCCAGACGAGGTAGACATAGTGATAGAAACACTGACTACTGGGGGGATGATACCCTCCGAGACCATTAGACCTCCATACGAGGTAGAGACAGTGATAGTAACACTGACTACTGGGGGGATGATACCCTCCGAGACTATTAGACCTCCAGACGAGGTAGATACAGTGTTAGTAACACTGACTACTGGGGGAGATGATACCCCCGGAGTCTAATAGACATCCAGACGAGGTAGACATAGTGATAGAAACACTGACTACTGGGGGGATGATACCCTCCGAGACCATTATACCTCCTTACGAGATAGAGACAGTGATAGTAACACTGACTACTGGGGGATGATACCCTCCGAGACTATTATACCTCCAGACGAGGTAGACACAGTGATAGTAACACTGACTACTTGGGGATGATACCCTCCGAGACTATTATACCTCCAGACGAGGTAGACACAGTGATAGTAACACTGACTACTGGGGGGATGAAACCCTCGGAGACTAATAGACCTCCAGACGAGGTAGACACAGTGATAGTAACACTGACTACTGGGTGGATGATATCCTCGGAGACTAATAGACCTCCAGAAGAGGTAGACACAGTGATAGTAACACTGACCACTGGAGGGATGATACCCTCGGAGACTAATAGACCTCCAGACGAGGTAGACACAGTGATAGTAACACTGACTACTGGGGGGATGATATCCTCGGAGACTAATAGACCTCCAGACGAGGTAGAGACAGTGATAGTAACACTGACTATTGGGGGGGTGATACCCTCGGAGACTAATAGACCTCCAGACGAGGTAGACACAGTGATAGTAACACTGACTACTGGGTGGATGATACCCTCGGAGACTAATAGACCTCCAGACGAGGTAGACACAGTGATAGCAACACTGACTACTGGGTGGATGATACCCTCGGAGACTAATAGACCTCCAGACGAGGTATACATAGTGATAGAAACACTGACTACTGGAGGAGATGATACCCTCCGAGACCATTAGACCTCCATACGAGGTAGAGACAGTGATAGTAACACTGACTACTGGGGGGATGAAACCCTCGGAGACTAATAGATCTCCAGACGAGATAGACACAGTCATAGTAACACTGACTACTGGGGGGATGATACCCTCGGAGATTAATAGACCTCCAGACGAGGTAGACACAGTGATAGTAACACTGACTACTGGGGGATGATACCCTCGGAGATTAATAGCCCTCCAGATGAGGTAGACACAGTGATAGTAACACTGACTACTGGGGGGATGATACCCTCGAAGACTAATAGACCTCCAGAGGAGGAAGACATAGTGATAGAAACACTGACTACTGGGGGGGATGATACCATCGTAGACTAATAGACCTCCAGACGAGGTAGACACAGTGATAGTAACACTGACCACTGGGGGATGATACCCTCGGAGACTATTAGACCTCCAGACGAGGTAGACACAGTGATAGTAACACTGACTACTGGGGGAGATGATACCCTCGTAGACTAATAGACCTCCAGACGAGGTAGACACAGTGATAGTAACACTGACCACTGGGGGGATGATAACCTCGGACCTCGGAGACTAATAGACCTCCAGACGAGGTAGACACAGTGATAGTAACACTGACTACTGGGGGGGATGATACCCTCGGAGACTAATAAACCTCCAGAAGAGGTAGACTCAGTGATAGTAACACTGACCACTGGGGGGATGATACCCTCGGAGACTAATAGACCTCCAGACGATGTAGACACAGTGATAGTAACACTGACTACTGGGGATGATATCCTCGGAGACCAATAGACCTCCAGACGAGGTAGACACAGTGATAGTAACACTGACTACTGGGTGGATGATACCCTCGAAGACTAATAGACCTCCAGACGAGGTAGACATAGTGATAGTAACACTGACTACTGGGTGGATGATACCCTCGGAGATTAATAGACCTCCAGACGAGGTAGACATAGTGATAGAAACACTGACTACTGGGGGGATGATACCCTCCGAGACCATTATACCTCCTTACGAGATAGAGACAGTGATAGTAACACAGACTACTGGGGGATGATACCCTCCGAGACTATTATACCTCCAGACGAGGTAGACACAGTGATAGTAACACTGACTACTGGGGGGATGAAACCCTCGGAGACTAATAGACCTCCAGACGAGGTAGAGACAGTGATAGTAACACTGACAACTAGGGGTATGATACCTTCGGAGACTAATAGACCTCCATACGAGGTAGAGACAGTGATAGTAACACTGACTACTGGGGGATGATACCCTCAGAGACTATTAGTCCTCCAGACGAGGTAGACACAGTGATAGTAACACTGACTACTGTGGGGATGATACCCTCCTAGACTATTAGACCCCCAGACGAGGTAGACACAGTGATAGTAACACTGACTATTGGGGAGATGATACCCTCGTAGACTAATAGACCTCCAGACGAGGTAGACACAGTGATAGTAACCCTGACTACTGGGGGGATGATATCCTCGGAGACTAATAGACCTCCAGAGGAGGTAGACACAGTGATAGTAACACTGACTACTGGGGAGATGATATCCTCGGAGACTAATATACCTCCAGACGAGGTAGACACAGTGATAGTAACACTGACTACTCGGGGGATGATACTCTCGGAGACTAATAGACATCCAGACGAGGTAGACATAGTGATTGAAACACTGACTACTGGGGGTGATATCCTCGGAGACTAATAGACCTCCAGACGAGGTAGACACAGTGATAGTAACACTGACTACTGGGGGATGATATCCTCGGAGACTAATAGACCTCCAGACGAGGTAGACACAGTGTTAGTAACATTGACTACTGGGGGGATGATATCCTCGGAGACTAATAGACCTCCAGACGAGGTAGACACAGTGATAGTAACACTGACCACTGGGGGAGATGATACCCTCGGAGACTAATAGACCTCCAGACAAGGTAGACACAGTGATAGTAACACTGACCACTGGGGGATGATACCCTCGCACCTCGGAGACTAATAGACCTCCAGACGAGGTAGACACAGTGATAGTAACACTGACTACTGGGGGGATGATACCCTCGGAGACTAATAAACCTCCAGAAGAGGTAGACACAGTGATAGTAACACTGACCACTGGGGGGGATGATACCCTCAGAGATTAATAGACCTTCAGACGAGGTAGACACAGTGATAGTAACACTGACTACTGGGGGATGATATCCTCGGAGACTAATAGACCTCCAGACGAGGTAGACACAGTGATAGTAACATTGACTATTGGGGAGATGATACCCTCGTAGACTAATAGACCTCCAGACGAGGTAGACACAGTGATAGTAACACTGACTACTGGGGGGATGATATCCTCGGAGATTAATATACCTCCAGACGAGGTAGACATAGTGATAGAAACACTGACTACTGGAGGGATGATACCCTCCGAGACCATTAGACCTCCATACGAGGTAGAGACAGTGATAGTAACACTGACTACTGGGGGGATGATACCCTCCGACACTATTAGACCTCCAGACGAGGTAGATACAGTGTTAGTAACACTGACTACTGGGGGAGATGATACCCTCGGAGACTAATAGACCTCCAGACGAGGTAGACATAGTGATAGAAACACTGACTACTGGGGGGATGATACCCTCCGAGACCATTAGACCTCCTTACGAGATAGGGACAGTGATAGTAACACTGACTACTGGGGGATGATACCCTCCGAGACTATTATACCTCCAGACGAGGTAGACACAGTGATAGTAACACTGACTACTGGGGGGATGAAACCCTCGGAGACTAATAGACCTCCAGACGAGGTAGAGACAGTGATTATAACACTGACAACAAGGGGTATGATACCTTCGGAGACTAATAGACCTCCATACGAGGTAGAGACAGTGATAGTAACACTGACTACTGGGGGGATGATACCCTCAGAGACTATTAGTCCTCCAGACGAGGTAGACAGAGTGATAGTAACACTGACTACTGGGGGGATGATACCCTCCGAGACTATTAGACCTCCAGACGAGGTAGACACAGTGATAGTAACACTGACTATTGGGGAGATGATACCCTCGGAGACTAATAGACTTCCAGAAGAGGTAGACACAGTGATATTTACACTGACTACTGGGGGGATGATACCCTCGGAGACTAATAGACCTCCAGACGAGGTAGACACAGTGATAGTAACACTGACAACTGGGTGGATGATACCCTCGGAGACTAATAGACCTCCAGACGAGGTAGACACAGTGTTAGTAACACTGAATACTGGGGGGATGATACCCTCGGAGACTAATATACCTCCAGACGAGGTAGACACAGTGTTAGTAACACTGACTACTGGAGGGATGATACCCTCGGAGACTAATAGACCACCAGAGGAGGTAGACACAGTGATAGTAACACTGACTACTGGGGGATGATACCTTCGGAGACTAATAGACCTCCATACGAGGTATACACAGTGATCGTAACACTGACTACTGGGGGATGATACCCTCGGAGACTAATAGACCTCCAGACGAGGTAGACACAGTGATAGTAACACTGACTACTGGGGGGATGATATCCTCGGAGACTAATAGACCTCCAGACGAGGTAGACACAGTGATAGTAACACTGACTACTGGGGGGATGATACCCTCGGAGACTAATATACCTCCAGACGAGGTAGAAACAGTGTTAGTAACACTGACTACTGGAGGGATGATACCCTCGGAGACTAATAGACCACCAGACGAGGTAGACACAGTCATAGTAACACTGACTACTGGGGGATGATACCCTCGGAGACTAATAGACCTCCAGACGAGATAGACACAGTGATAGTAACACTGACTACTGGGAGGATGATACCCTCGGAGACTAATAGACCTCCAGACGAGGTAGACACAATGTTTGTAACACTGACTACTGGAGGGATGATACCCTCGGAGATTAATAGACCACCAGACGAGGTAGACACAGTCATAGTAACACTGACTACTGGGGGATGATACCCTCGGAGACTAATAGACCTCCAGACGAGGTAGACACAGTGATAGTAACACTGACTACTGGGGGGATGATACCCTCGGAGACTAATAGACCTCCAGACGAGGTAGACACAGTGATAGTAACACTGACTACTGGGGGAATGATACCCTCGGAGATTAATATACCTCCAGACGAGGTAGACACAGTGTTAGTAACACTGACTACTGGGGGGATGATACCCTCGGAGACTAATAGACCTTCAGACGAGGTAGACATAGTGATTGAAACACTGACTACTGGGGGGATGATATCCTCGGAGACTAATAGACCTCCAGACGAGGTAGACACAGTGATAGTAACACTGACTACTGGGAGGATGGTATCCTCGGAGACTAATAGACCTCCAGACGAGGTAGACACAGTGTTAGTAACACTGACTACTGGGGGGATGATACCCTCCGAGACTAATAGACCACCAGACGAGGTAGACACAGTGATAGTAACACTGACTACTGGGGGGGATGATACCCTCGGAGACTAACAGACCTCCAGAAGAGGTAGACACAGTGATAGTAACACTGACTACTGGGGGGATGATATCCTCGGAGACTAATAGACCTCCAGACGAGGTAGACACAGTGATACAAACACTGACTACTGGGGGGATGATACCCTCGGAGACTAATAGACCTCCAGACGAGGTAGACACAGTGATCGTAACACTGACTACTGCGGGGATGATACCCTCGGAGACTAATAGACCTCCAGACGAAGTAGACACAGTGATACTAACACTGACTACTGGGGGGATGATACCCTTGGAGACTAATAGACCTCCAGACGAGGTAGACACAGTGTTAGTAACACTGACTACTGGGGGGATGATACCCTCGGAGACTAATAGACCACCAGACGAGGTAGACACAGTGATAGTAACACTGACTACTGGGGGATGATACCCTCGGAGACTAATAGACCTCCAGAAGAGGTAGACACAGTGATAGTAACACTGACTACTGGGGGGGGATGATACCCTCGGAGACTAATAGACCTCCAAACGAGGTAGACACAGTGATAGTAACACTGACAACTGGGTGGATGATACCCTCGGAGACTAATAGACCTCCAGACGAGGTAGACACAGTGTTAGTAACACTGACTGCTGGGGGGATGATATCCTCGGAGACTAATAGACCTCCAGACGAGGTAGACACAGTGATAGTAACACTGACTACTGGGGGGATGATACCTTCGGAGACTAATAGACCTCCAGACGAGGTAGACACAGTGATCGTAACACTGACTACTGCGGGGATGATACCCTCGGAGACTAATAGACCTCCAGAAGAGGTAAACACAGTGATAGTAACACTGACTACTGGGGGGGGATGATACCCTCGGAGACTAATAGACCTCCAAACGAGGTAGACACAGTGATAGTAACACTGACAACTGGGTGGATGATACCCTCGGAGACTAATAGACCTCCAGACGAGGTAGACACAGTGTTAGTAACACTGACTGCTGGGGGGATGATATCCTCGGAGACTAATAGACCTCCAGACGAGGTAGACACAGTGATAGTAACACTGACTACTGGGGGGATGATACCTTCGGAGACTAATAGACCTCCAGACGAGGTAGACACAGTGATCGTAACACTGACTACTGCGGGGATGATACCCTCGGAGACTAATATACCTCCAGAGGAGGTAGACACAGTGATAGTAATACAAACGTAGATTACTCATTTCTTTTCTTTAATATAAATAGTATTAACTGTGAACCCGAGTTATACAATATCAACTGTAGTGACACAAAATATAAATCGATCATTTTCTAATTTATATTTACGCCATCATATTAATTTGTAAATAAACTGGTTTTATATGTATAATAATATACGTAAAACACTTTTGCTATAGT
Organism: Bathymodiolus septemdierum; assembly: GCA_963383655.1. Taxonomy (NCBI): domain Eukaryota; kingdom Metazoa; phylum Mollusca; class Bivalvia; order Mytilida; family Modiolidae; genus Bathymodiolus; species Bathymodiolus septemdierum. The sequence goes on from OY726520.1 coordinate 28,491,688, forward strand.
GTAGCGAAAAACTGAGCAGTATTTTAGCTGTATTAATGACATGTAAATGCTAAATCACCCGAAGGGCAATCAAGAATGGACAATCCAGAGACGCAGGCAGCATTGAGTACAAGACACTGAACGAAGACAAAAAAACAACAACACTACATAAAAAAACTAATGAAAAGATGATCAAGCCTTTATTTTATCTCAACATGTGATCAAATAGAAGAAACAAATGTTGATGAGTATCTTAGGGTGTACTTTTCACGTTCCCTAAAATTTACTTATCATATAGAAACATTCCTAAAGTAAAATGTCCAGAAAAAACTAAATTATATGACACGAATTATAGGCGAACACGGTAACTTTAACCGAATTATGATTGGAGACTCATTATAGACCCTCTATTATACGACCTTCTATTGTGCACGGCTATGTCGTATGGCTCCATTCCGCAATTTCAAGTGCTCAAAATATTGAATGTTTGCAGTACCAAGCTGAAAAAATTATTTTGAAAACAAAAATTAGCTTTCCAAAATCTGCTCTTCTATCAGAATTTGGATGGGAACCAATGAATGAATTTCTTGACCAACAGCGTGTTAATTATTTTGCAAGATTTGACGAACTTCCGGCTCACAAGTTATGCAAAATTACATTCATGGAGCTAAACAATTCCGAATGGGTGGAATGGAGGTATGTAAATTATAAGAAAAATATGTTCCAGTGAATAGGATTAGACCATTACTACTATGGAAATTTTACTACAAACATAAGCAATTAATATAAGGAATTATCTAGGAGACTGGAAATGAGCAGTCTATCAAACTATTAACAGAAGACGTTATTACCTTACTCAACACTAACAGGGACACAGTAAATCTTGAATGTATATGTGTAGGTTATTTATTCATTCTCAAGCCAGATATGGCCCAATCAAACAAAACCTGTTCCGTTAACTGGTTATTAAATAGTACGTTATATTTGATTAAGTGAATGGGGATCTATACGAGTACTCGTTACAATACTACATGGTAAAGTACGTCGCCATTTCGTTTGTGATTTATTTAATGGGCACCTGTTGATAGCTCTTGACCGCTATTATTACTGATTAAGAAGTTAAAAATGATTTTATATTTGTATATCTGACCACGGGGGTTTAATATGATCAGATTCGTGTTTAAAAATTTCAGATTTGTTTACTTTATTAAATAATAGTAGTTAAATCACTATCTCAACAATAACGAAGGCTCATATTGAAAGCGATGTCATTTAAAAACGAGTATGATATATGTAACTAATTCCATATTACCCTCTATAAAACATGAAAGGATATATAACGTATTAAAAGTTTAATTCACCAATAGAAAACAAATGATTGATATCTGAAAATTAATTAATAGAAAATAGATGGCTTTGTGTGATACACGAATATCAATGACAAAAATATGGAAAAGCTGCGAATTAGTAACTAGCACTTTGTTAATCAATTGGAAACAAACAAAAATAGATTAAATTTGATAAATTAGCGTATTAAATTTTATGACATGACATTATTGAAATATCGCTGGATTTAAGTACAGTTTAACTTCATAACAAAACCAAGCCGATTAGAGCTGCAGTTTGTAATCTTCTTTCAGTTTCACTAGCTCTCGCTGGATGACAGACAACTTCCTCTTTTAATTAAGATATTGATTTGAAATTCAAAAGATATAAAAAATATTTTTATATCTTTTGATTCCTTCTTAAATAAAGGCAATAACAGTTTAATAGCTAGCTTTATGTTAAGGTAGATATAGTCGTATTGACTATTATACCTATTGATTCTCCATATTTGAGTCCTTACCGATTTATTACATTTACAAAAATATTTGTCCTACCAAATGGAAGCATTTATCTTCTCAATTAGTTGTAGTTATAATAATTAGGCTAGTTGTATTGTTTCAGATCCATAGCTATCACTAATTGTCAGATAACAATTAACTAAGTAAAGAGAATATTATATAAATCTATTAAAATCCAATCACAGGGGAAATCTATGGTACAAACTATAACTATAAACTCAGATCACCCATTACAGAATACGTTGTCATAGAAACTCAGATCACGCATTACAGAATACGTTGTCATAGAAACTCAGATCACGCATTACAGAATACGTTGTCATAGAAACTCAGATCACTCATTACAGAATACGTTGTCACACAATCTCAGATCAATCATTACAGAATACGTTGTCATAGAAACTCATATCACTCATTACAGAATACGTTGTCACACAAACTCAGATCATCCATTACAGAATACGTTTTCATACAAACTCAGATCACTCATTACAGAATACGTTGTCATAGAAACTCGGATCATTCATTCCAGAATACGTTGTCATAGAAATTTAGATCACTCATTACAGAATACGTTGTCATAGAAACTTAGATCACTCATTACAGAATACGTTGTCACACAAACTCAGATCAATCATTACAGAATACGTTGTCAAAGAAACTCAGATCACTCATAACAGAATACGTTGTCACAGAAACTCAGATCACTCATAACAGAATACGTTGTCATAGAAACTCATATCACTCATTACAGAATACGTTGTCACACAAACTCAGATCACTCATTACAGAATACGTTGTCACACAAACTCAGATCACTCATTACAGAATACGTTGTCACACAAACTCAGATCACTCATTACAGAATACGTTTTCATGTAAACTCAGATCACTCATTACAGAATACGTTGTCATAGAAACTCAGATCACTCATTACAGAATACCTTTTCATACAAACTCAGATCACTTATTACAGAATACGTTGTCATAGAAACTCAGATCACTCATTACAGAATACGTTTTCATGTAAACTCAGATCACTCATTACAGAATACGTTTTCATGTAAACTCAGATCACTCATTACAGAATACGTTGTCATAAAAACTCAGATCACTCATTACAGAATACGTTTTCATACAAACTCAGATCACTTATTACAGATTACGTTGTCATAGAAACTCAAATCACTCATTACAGAATACGTTGTCATAGAAACTCAGATCACTCATTACAGAATACGTTGTCACACAAACTCAGATCACTCATTACAGAATACGTTGTCATAGAAACTCATATCACTCATTACAGAATACGTTTTCATACAAACTCAGATCACTCATGACAGAATACGTTGTCATAGAAACTCAGATCACTCATTACAGAATACGTTGTCACACAAACTCAGATCACTCATTACAGAATACGTTGTCATACAAACTCAGATCACTTATTACAGAATACGTTGTCATAGATACTCAGATCACTCATTACATAATACGTTTTCATGTAAGCTCAGATCACTCATTACAGAATACGTTTTCATGTAAGCTCAGATCACTTATTACAGAATACGTTTTCATACAAACTCAGATCACTTATTACAGAATACGTTTTCATACAAACTCAGACCACTTATTACAGAATACGTTTTCATACAAACTCAGATCACTCATTACAGAATACGTTTTCATACAAACTCAGATCACTTATTACATATTACGTTTTCATACAAACTCAGATCACTTATTACAGAATACGTTTTCATACAAACTCAGATCACTCATTACAGAATACGTTTTCATACAAACTCAGATCACTTATTACAGAATACGTTTTCACACAAACTCAGATCACTCATTACAGAATACGTTTTCACACAAACTCAGATCACTTATTACAGAATACCATTTCATACAAACTCAGATCACTCATTACAGAATACGTTTTCATACAAACTCAGATCACTCATTACAGAATACGTTTTCATACAAACTCAGATCACTTATTACAGAATACCTTTTCACACATACTCTGATCAGTCATTACAGAATACGTTTTCACACAAACTCAGATCACTTATTACAGAATACCTTTTCATACAAACTCAGATCAATCATTACAAAATACGTTTTCATACAAACTCAGATCACTTATTACAGATTACGTTTTCATACAAACTCAGATCACTCATTACAGATTACGTTTTCATACAAACTCAGATCACTCATTACAGAATACCTTTTCATACAAACTCAGATCACTCATTACAGAATACGTTTTCACACAAACTCAGATCACTCATTACAGAATACGTTTTCACACAAACTCAGATCACTTATTACAGAATACCATTTCATACAAACTCAGATCACTCATTACAGAATAAGTTTTCATACAAACTCAGATCAATCATTACAGAATACGTTTTCATACAAACTCAGATCACTCATTACAGAATACGTTTTCATACAAACTCAGATCACTCATTACAGAATACGTTTTCATACAAGCTCAGATCACTCATTACAGAATACGTTTTCACACAAACTCAGATCACTCATTACAGAATACGTTTTCACACAAACTCAGATCAATCATTACAGAATACGTTTTCACAAAAACTCAGATCACTCATTACAGATTACGTTTTCACACAAACTCAGATCACTTATTACAGAATACGTTTTCATACAAACTCAGATCACTTATTACATATTACGTTTTCATACAAACTCAGATCACTCATTACAGATTACGTTTTCACACAAACTCAGATTACTCATTACAGAATACGTTTTCATACAAACTCAGATCACTCATTACATATTACGTTTTCATGTAAACTCAGATCACTCATTACAGGATACCTTTTCACACAAGCTCAGATCAATCATTACAGAATACGTTTTCATACAAACTCAGATCACTCATTACAGATTACGTTTTCACACAAACTCAGATCACTCATTACAGATTACGTTTTCATACAAACTAAGATCACTCATTACAGATTACGTGTTCACACAAACTCAGATCACTCATTACAGAATACGTTTTCACACAAACTCAGATCACTCATTACAGAATACGTTTTCACACAAGCTCAGATCACTCATTACAGAATACGTTTTCATACAAACTCAGATCACTCATTACAGAATACGTTTTCATACAAACTCAGATCACTCATTACAGAATACGTTTTCACACAAACTCAGATCACTCATTACAGAATACGTTTTCACACAAACTCAGATCAATCATTACAGAATACGTTTTCACAAAAACTCAGATCACTCATTACAGAATACGTTTTCACACAAACTCAGATCAATCATTACAGAATACGTTTTCATACAAATTCAGATCACTCATTACAGAATACGTTTTCATACAAACTCAGATCACTTATTACAGAATACGCTTTCATACAAACTCAGATCACTTATTACAGAATACGTTTTCATACAAATTCAGATCACTCATTACAGAATACGTTTTCATACAAACTCAGATCACTCATTACAGAATACGTTTTCATACAAATTCAGATCACTTATTACAGAATACGTTTTCATACAAACTCAGATCACTTATTACAGAATACGTTTTCATACAAATTCAGATCACTTATTACAGAATACGTTTTCATACAAACTCAGATCACTCATTACAGAATACGTTTTCATACAAATTCAGATCACTCATTACAGAATACGTTTTCATACAAATTCAGATCACTCATTACAGAATACGTTTTCATACAATCTCAGATCACTTATTACAGAATACGTTTTCATACAAATTCAGATCACTCATTACAGAATACGTTTTCATACAAACTCAGATCACTCATTACAGAATACGTTTTCATACAAATTCAGATCACTTATTACAGAATACGTTTTCATACAAACTCAGATCACTTATTACAGAATACGTTTTCACACAAACTCAGATCACTCATTACAGAATACGTTTTCATACAAATTCAGATCACTTATTACAGAATACGTTTTCATACAAACTCAGATCACTTATTACAGAATACGTTTTCATAAAAACTCAGATCACTTATTACAGAATACGTTTTCATACAAATTCAGATCACTCATTACAGAATACGTTTTCATACAAACTCAGATCACTCATTACAGAATACGTTTTCATACAAATTCAGATCACTTATTACAGAATACGTTTTCATACAAACTCAGATCACTTATTACAGAATACGTTTTCATACAAACTCAGATCACTCATTACAGAATACGTTTTCACACAAACTCAGATCACTTATTACAGAATACATTTCCACTCTAATTGTTTTCAAAAACAATAATGGAGAAGTAAAATCTATTTGTTACTAGTTTTTATGTTACTTAAGATAATTTTGTCTATTTGTCATCATGATTTGATAGCAGTAGTATTTACGTTGATGTGTTGGTCACTTAAGACAACGCTAAGTGTTTCACTATATCTAAACGACAAGCTTTCTTATTGATTATAGAAAATTACAATCCTGTCAATCAACATTTCCTTGGAAATCTATATTTCTGGAGAAAGAAATAAACACAGATACAAGAGAAAGACAGGAGCACAAACACTGTAATACTGAATAAAATTTACTTTATCAAATAAATTGTCTATAATTCTGCTTTTGTTCCTAGGAATCGAATCTCATTATTTAATCACAGTATTCTAGTTAATTCTAGCGAGAGAAATTGATTATTACTAGAGAAATGTTATGCGATATTCACCTTAATTGTTATAGTTTTATTTTATTTACATTATTTGTTTAATTGGTGTTTACCTTGGCTGTCAAATTAATATGTTCTACTTCTACTATAAGTTCACATATACTGCGCCATCATTCGTGTAACATCAGAGAACAGATGATTAGTCTTTTGTACTGATTAATGGACATATCCTTTATTTCTCCATAAAAAAAGTGTAATATTTATTAAATGGACACCGAGTGGATACTGTCGATCTCAATATCAGGAGGGGATGCTTGTAAACTGAATTATCCAATGTAAGTCTGCCATACGTCAGTGTCTTACTCTTACCCTTACCAGGATATGAAGACGGAATATGTATTACTCCACCGATTTCAACATGCCAGATGTTGTTGTTTTTGGCCACGCCATGATACTAAGATGGTCATCCTATTAACCGTTTTAAGCTAGCTAGATTTTGGTGCTGTTACCACACAACGGTATAAAGAAGAGGGCATTATCTTTTCAAAACGGTTTAAGCCTGCCAGATGGTTAACGTCTGTCTGTTACCAGGGTACCAGACGTGGAGCGTTGTTATTCAGTAAACCAGCTGAAGCCTTCCAGATTGTGGTGTCCTTACCACAATAGAGTATCAACATGGGAGAGTTGTCGTTGCACTTCACTGGTGTAAGCATGCTAGTTTTGTTGGTGTATTTCTCTCAACATGATCTAGATTTTAATTGTCTGGTCTGTTCAGCTGTTTTTGGAAATGTATACACCATTTGCATTGCGTATCATACGTCCGTCTATTGACTTGAGTATCACGATTCCAACTTTAGACTTGAGAACCATGCGTCCATCTATTAACTTTAGTGTGATTCCATCTTTTGCCTGGAGTATTACGCGCCCAACTTGTGATTTAGTTAGCATACGTCCATCTTATTACTTGGGTATGATACGTTCATCTGTTTGACTTTAATATCATGGGTTCATCTGATTTCCTTAATCTTTTGCTTTAATGTAAAATAATAGATGCGTACACAGTAGAAGAGTATGATGGGCAGACCAGAGCACAATGAGTACCCAGAAAAACTATGCGCACTCACGACAGAAAACAATGAGTACCCGTAGCAGGTAACGATGATTATCTACGACAGAAGAAGATGAATATCCCAGTCAGACAACGATGAGTAGCAATGACGAATGTCTACGTCAGCCCACGATGAGTAACCATGGCAGGAAACGTTGATTACATAAGACGGACAATCTAGGAAAACCACCGAGAGACAACGATGAGTACCCATGACAGGAAACGCTGATTACATAAGACGGATAATCGAGAACAACCCCCGAGAGAGAACGATGAGTACTCAAGTCAAGAAATGATGGGTACACAAGCAAAAAACGAATGCAGATGAACGTTATTTTTGTTTTAAATGTTATTTATTACAAATACTTATATTATGCATATAGTTAAACGTATATTATTGAATAATATAAGTTATCTCATATTTTACTTCGTACGTACCTATAAACTCGTATACACTGACATGTTATCGTTCACCATGTTACAGACCAATAGGACAAATATTCCTTTATAGAGAGAAGGGTTTAAATATATATTAGATATTGATAGAGTTTCATTATGCAGTAATCTTAACATCGTTGTACAGGGTAATTTTGACGTTTGTCGTCTAATATTATGTTTCATATATTCAATATACTGATTGATTGTGTAGATTTGCATGATAAATACATTGTGTATTATATCATATTCATAATAATGGATTACTTTTATATCATCATTGTGGTAATAACTGCTTATTAAAATTGAGTCTGGTCTTTTTTTCAAATCGATGAAGACATTGTGAGTAAATTAAAAAAGATGTGGAGAAACTATTATATGAAACATAACCTGATTAAACTGAGCGTATACAATGGTGGGATTCCATTAAATCTATCTTCTGTCTAAACTGAACGTATACAGTGGTGGGATTCCATTAAAACTATCTTCTGACTAAACTGCACGTATACAATGGTGGGATTCCATTAAATCAATCTTCTGACTAAACTGAACGTATACAATGGTGGGATTCCATTAAATCTATCTTCTGACTAAACTGAGCGTATGCAATGGTGGGATTCCATTAAATCTATCTTCTGTCTAAACTGAACGTATACAATGGTGAGATTCCATTAAATCTATCTTCTGACTAAACTGAACGTATACAATGGTGGGATTCCATTAAATCTATCTTCTGACTAAACTGAACGTATGCAATGGTGGGATTCCATTAGATCTATCTTCTGTCTAAACTGAACGTATACAATGGTGAGATTCCATTAAATCTATCTTCTGACTAAACTGAACGCATACAGTGGTGGGATTCCATTAAATCTATCTTCTGACTAAACTGAACGTATACAATGGTGGGATTCCATTAAATCTATCTTCTGACTAAGCTGAACGTATTCAATGGTGAGATTCCATTAAATCTATCTTCTGACTAAACTGAACGCATACAATGGTGGGATTCCATTAAATCTATCTTCTGACTAAACTGAACGTATACAATGGTGAGATTCCATTAAATCTATCTTCTGACTAAACTGAACGTATAGAATTGTGAGATTCCATTAAATCTATCTTCTGACTAAACTGACCGTATTCGATGGTGGGATTCCATTAAATCTATCTTCTGACTAAGCTGAACGTATTCAATGGTGATATTCCATTAAATCTATCTTCTGTCTAAACTGAACGTATACAGTGGTGGGATTCCATTAAATCTATCTGTTCACTAAACTAAACGTATACAATGGTGGGATTCCATTACATCTATCTTCTGACTAAACTGAACGCATACAATGGTGGGATTCCATTAAATCTATCTTCTGACTAAACTGAACGTATGCAATGGTGAGATTCCATTAAATCTATCTTCTGACTAAACTGAACGTATACAATGGTGGGATTCCATTAAATCTATCTTCTGACTAAGCTGAACGTATTCAATGGTGAGATTCCATTAAATCTATCTTCTGTCTAAACTGAACGTATGCAGTGGTGGGATTCCATTAAATCTATCTGTTCACTAAACTAAACGTATACAATGGTGGGATTCCATTACATCTATCTTCTGACTAACTGAACGCATACAATGGTGGGATTCCATTAAATCTATCTTCTGACTAAACTGAACGTATACAATGGTGGGATTCCATTAAATATATCTTCTGACTAAACTGAACGTATTCAATGGTGAGATTCCATTAAATCTATCTTCTGACTAAACTAAACGTATACAATGGTGGGATTCCATTAAATCTATCTTCTGACTAAACTGAACGTATACAGTGGTGGGATTCTATTAAATCTATCTTCTGACTAAACAGAACGTATACAGTGGTGGGATTCCATTAAATCTATCTTCTGACTAAACTGAACGTATACAATGGTGGGATTCCATTAAATCTATCTTCTGACTAAACTGAACGTATACAATGGTGGGATTCCATTAAATCTATCTTCTGACTAAGCTGAACGTATACAGTGGTGAGATTCCATTAAATCTATCTTCTGACAAAACAGAACGTATACAATGGTGGGATTCTATTAAATCTATCTTCTGACTAAACTGAACGTATACAATGGTGGGATTCCATTAAATCTATCTTCTGACTAAACTGAACGTATACAATGGTGGGATTCCATTAAATCTATCTTCTGACTAAACTGAACGTATACAATGGTGGGATTCCATTAAATCTATCTTCTGTCTAAACTGAACGTATACAGTGGTGGGATTCCATTAAATCTATCTTCTGACTAAACTGAACGTATACAATGGTGAGATTCCATTAAATCTATCTTCTGACTAAACTGAACGTATACAATGGTGGGATTCCATTAAATCTATCTTCTGTCTAAACTGAACGTATACAGTGGTGGGATTCTATTAAATCTATCTTCTGACTAAACTGAACGTATACAATGGTGGGATTCCATTAAATATATCTTCTGACTAAACTGAACGCATACAATGGTGGGATTCCATTAAATCTATCTTCTGACTAAACTGAACGTATACAATGGTGAGATTCCATTAAATCTATCTTCTGACTAAACTGAGCGTATTCAATGGTGGGATTCCATTAAATCTATCTTCTGACTAAACTGAACGTATACAATGGTGGGATTCCATTAAATCTATCTTCTGACTAAGCTGAACGTATTCAATGGTGAGATTCCATTAAATCTATCTTCTGACTAAACAGAACGTATGCAATGGTGGGATTCCATTAAATCTATCTTCTGACTAAACTGAACGTATACAATGGTGGGATTCCATTAAATCTATCTTCTGACTAAACTGAACGTATACAATGGTGGGATTCCATTAAATCTATCTTCTGACTAAACTGAACGTATACAATGGTGGGATTCCATTAAATCTATCTTCTGACTAAACTGAACGTATACAATGGTGGGATTCCATTAAATCTATCTTCTGACTAAGCTGAACGTATACAATGGTCGGATTCCATTAAAAAAAATTCTACTAAACTGAATGTATACAATGGTGGGATTCCATTAAATCTATCTTCTGACTAAACTGAACGTATACAGTGGTGGGATTCTATTAAATCTATCTTCTAACTAAACTGAACGTATACAATGGTGGGATTCCATTAAATCTATCTTCTGACTAAGCTGAACGTATACAATGGTTGGATTCCATTAAAAAAAATTCTACTAAACTGAATGTATACAATGGTGGGATTCCATTAAATCTATCTTCTGACTAAACTGAACGTATACAGTGGTGGGATTCTATTAAATCTATCTTCTGACTAAACTGAACGTATGCAATTGTGGGATTCCATTAAATCTATCTTCTGACTAAACAGAACGTATGCAATGGTGGGATTCCATTAAATCTATCTTCTGACTAAGCTGAACGTATTCAATGGTGAGATTCCATTAAATCTATCTTCTGACTAAACTAAAAGTATACAATGGTGAGATTCCATTAAGTCTATCTTCTGACTAAACTCAACGTATGCAATGGTGGGATTCCATTAAATCTATCTTCTGACTAAACTGAACGTATGCAATGGTGAGATTCCATTAACTCTGTCTTCTGACTAAACTAAACGTATAGAGTGGTGGGATTCCATTAAATCTATCTTCTGACTAAACTGAACGTATGCAGTGGTGGGATTCCATTAAATCTATCTTCTGACTAAACTGAACGTATGTACAGTGGTGGGATTCCATTAAATCTATCTTCTGACTAAACTGAACGTATACAATGGTGGGATTCCATTAAATCTATCTTCTGACTAAGCTGAACGTATACAATGGTTGGATTCCATTAAAAAAAATTCTACTAAACTGAATGTATACAATGGTGGGATTCCATTAAATCTATCTTCTGACTAAACTGAACGTATACAGTGGTGGGATTCTATTAAATCTATCTTCTGACTAAACTGAACGTATACAATGGTGGGATTCCATTAAATTTATCTTCTGACTAAGCTGAACGTATACAATGGTTGGATTCCATTAAAAAAAATTCTACTAAACTGAATGTATACAATGGTGGGATTCCATTAAATCTATCTTCTGACTAAACTGAACGTATACAGTGGTGGGATTCTATTAAATCTATCTTCTGACTAAACTGAACGTATGCAATGGTGGGATTCCATTAAATCTATCTTCTGACTAAACTGAACGTATTCAATGGGGGGATTCCAATAAATCTACCGTCTGACTAAACTGAACGTATACAGTGGTGGGTTTCCATTAAATCTATCGTTTGATTAAACTGAACGTATACAATGGTGGGATTCCATTAAATCTATCTTCTGACTAAACAGAACGTATACAGTGATGGGATTCCATTAAATCTATCTTCTGACTAAACTGAACGTATACAATGGTGGGATTCCATTAATTTTATCTTCTGACTAAGCTGAACGTATACAGTGGTGGAATTCCATTAAGTCGATCTTCTGACTAAACTGAACGTATACAGTGGTGGGATTCCATTAAATCTATCTTCTGTCTAAACTGAACGTATGTACAGTGATGGGATTCCATTAAATCTATCTTCTGACTAAGCTGAACGTATACAGTGGTGGGATTCCATTAAATCTATCTTCTGACTAAACTGAACGCATACAATGGTGGGATTCCATTAAGTATATCTTCTGACTAAACTGAACGTATACAATGGTGGGATTCCATTAAATCTATCTTCTGACTAAACTGAACGCATACAATGGTGGGATTCCATTAAGTATATCTTCTGACTAAACTCAACGTATGCAATGGTGGGATTCCATTAAATCTATCTTCTGACTGAATTGAACGTATACAGTGGTGGGATTCCATTAAGTCTATCTTCTGACTGAACTGAACGTATACAATGGTGGGATTCCATTAAGTCAATCTTTTGACTAAACTGAACGTATACAGTGATGGGATTCCATTAAATCTATCTTCTGACTAAACTGAACGTATGCAGTGGGGGGATTCCATTAAGTCTATTTTCTGACCAAACTGAACGTATGTACAGTGATGTGATTCCATTAAATCTATCTTCTGACTGAACTGAACGTAATCGATGGTGGGATTCCATTAAATCTATCTTCTGACTAAACTGAACGTATACAATGGTGGGATTCCATTAAATCTATCTTCTGACTAAACTGAACGTATACAGTGGTGGGATTCTATTAAATCTATCTTCTGACTAAACTGAACGTATACAATGGTGGGATTCCATTAAATCTATCTTCTGACTAAGCTGAACGTATACAATGGTTGGATTCCATTAAAAAAAATTCTACTAAACTGAATGTATACAATGGTGGGATTCCATTAAATCTATCTTCTGACTAAACTGAACGTATACAGTGGTGGGATTCTATTAAATCTATCTTCTGACTAAACTGAACGTATGCAATGGTGGGATTCCATTAAATCTATCTTCTGACTAAACTGAACGTATTCAATGGGGGGATTCCAATAAATCTACCGTCTGACTAAACTGAACGTATACAGTGGTGGGTTTCCATTAAATCTATCGTTTGATTAAACTGAACGTATACAATGGTGGGATTCCATTAAATCTATCTTCTGACTAAACAGAACGTATACAGTGATGGGATTCCATTAAATCTATCTTCTGACTAAACTGAACGTATACAATGGTGGGATTCCATTAATTTTATCTTCTGACTAAGCTGAACGTATACAGTGGTGGAATTTCATTAAGTCGATCTTCTGACTAAACTGAACGTATACAGTGGTGGGATTCCATTAAATCTATCTTCTGTCTAAACTGAACGTATGTACAGTGATGGGATTCCATTAAATCTATCTTCTGACTAAGCTGAACGTATACAGTGGTGGGATTCCATTAAATCTATCTTCTGACTAAACTGAACGCATACAATGGTGGGATTCCATTAAGTATATCTTCTGACTAAACTGAACGTATACAATGGTGGGATTCCATTAAATCTATCTTCTGACTAAACTGAACGCATACAATGGTGGGATTCCATTAAGTATATCTTCTGACTAAACTCAACGTATGCAATGGTGGGATTCCATTAAATCTATCTTCTGACTGAATTGAACGTATACAGTGGTGGGATTCCATTAAGTCTATCTTCTGACTGAACTGAACGTATACAATGGTGGGATTCCATTAAGTCAATCTTTTGACTAAACTGAACGTATACAGTGATGGGATTCCATTAAATCTATCTTCTGACTAAACTGAACGTATGCAGTGGGGGGATTCCATTAAGTCTATTTTCTGACCAAACTGAACGTATGTACAGTGATGTGATTCCATTAAATCTATCTTCTGACTGAACTGAACGTAATCGATGGTGGGATTCCATTAAATCTATCTTCTGACTAAACTGAACGTATACAATGGTGAGATTCCATTAAATCTATCTTCTGACTAAACTGAGCGTATGCAATGGTGGGATTCCACTAAATCTATCTTCTGACTAATCTGAACGTTTACAGTGGTGGGTTTCCATTAAATCTATCTTTTGACTAAACTAAACGTATGCAATAGTGGGATTCCATTAAATCTATCTTCTGACTAAACTGAACGTATACCCTGGTGGGATTCCATTAAATCTATCTTCTGACTAAGCTGAACGTATGCAATGGTGGGATTCCATTAAATCTATCTTCTGACTAAACTCAACGCATACAATGGTGGGATTCCATTAAATATATCTTCTGACTAAACTGAACGTATACAATGGTGGGATTCCTTTAAATCTATCTTCTGACTAAATTGAACGTATACAGTGGTGGGATTCCATTAAATCTATCTTCTGACTGAATTGAACGTATAGAGTGGTGGGATTCCATTAAATCAATCTTCTGACTAAACTGAACGTATACAGTGGTGGGATTCCATTAAATCTATCTTCTGACTAAACTGAACGTATGCAGTGATGGGATTCCATTAAATCTATCTTCTGACTAAACTGAACGTATGTACAGTGGTGGGATTCCATTAAATCTATCTTCTGACTAAACTGAACGTATACAATGGTGGGATTCCATTAAATCTATCTTCTGACTAAACTGAACGTATGTACAGTGGTGGGATTCCATTAAATCTATCTTCTGACTAAGCTGAACGTATACAATGGTGAGATTCCATTAAATCTATCTTCTGACTAAGCTCAACGTATACAATGGTTGGATTCCATTCAAAAAAATTCTACTAAACTGAATGTATACAATGCTGGGATTCCATTAAATCTATCTTCTGACTAAGCTGAACGTGTACAGTGGTGGGATTCTATTAAATCTATCTTCTAACTAAACTGAACGTATGCAATGGTGGGATTCCATTAAATCTATCTTCTGACTAAACTGAACGTATTCAATGGTGGGATTCCAATAAATCTAACGTCTGACTAAACTGAACGTATACAGTGGTGGGTTTATATTAAATCTATCGTTTGATTAAACTGAACGTATGCAATGGTGGGATTCCATTAAATCTATCTTCTGACTAAACTGAACGTATACAATGGTGGGATTCCATTAATTTTATCTTCTGACTAAGCTGAATGTATACAGTGGTGGGATTCCATTAAATCTATCTTCTGACTAAACTGAACGTATACAGTGGTGGGATTCCATTAAATCTATCTTCTGACTAAACTGAACGTATACAATGGTGAGATTCCATTAAATCTATCTTCTGACTAAGCTGAACGTATGCAGTGGTGGGTTTCCATTAAATCTATCTTCTGATTAAATTGAACGTATGTACAGTGGTGGGATTCCATTAAATATATCTTCTGACTAAACTGAACGTATGTACAGTGGTGGGTTTCCATTAAATCTATCTTCTGACTAAACTGAACGTATACAGTGGTGGGTTTATATTAAATCTATCGTTTGATTAAACTGAACGCATACAATGTTGGGATTCCATTAAGTCTATCTTCTGACTAAACTGAACGTATACAGTGGTGGGATTCCATTAAATCTATCTTCTGTCTAAACTGAACGTATGTACAGTGATGGGATTCCATTAAATCTATCTTCTGACTAAACTGAACGTATACAGTGGTGGGATTCCATTAAATCTATCTTCTGACTAAACTGAACGTATGTACAGTGGTGGGATTCCATTAAATATATCTTCTGACTAAGCTGAACGTATACAATGGTGGGATTCCATTAAATCTATCTTCTGACTAAACTGAACGTATACAGTGGTGGGATTCCATTAAATCTATCTTCTGTCTAAACTGAACGTATGTACAGTGATGGGATTCCATTAAATCTATCTTCTGACTAAACTGAACGTATACAGTGGTGGGATTCCATTAAATCTATCTTCTGACTAAACTGAACGTATACAATGGTGAGATTCCATTAAATCTATCTTCTGACTAAACTGAACGTATGCAGTGGTGGGTTTCCATTAAATCTATCTTCTGACTAAACTGAAAGTATACAATGGTGGGATTCCATTAAATCTATCTTCTGACTAAACTGAACGTATACAGTGGTGGGATTCCATTAAATCTATCTTCTGTCTAAACTGAACGTATGTACAGTGATGGGATTCCATTAAATCTATCTTCTGACTAAACTGAACGTATACAGTGGTGGGATTCCATTAAATCTATCTTCTGACTAAACTGAACGTATACAATGGTGAGATTCCATTAAATATATCTTCTGACTAAACTGAACGTATGCAATGGTGGGTTTCCATTAAATCTATCTTCTGACTAAACTGAACGTATACAATGGTGGGATTCCATTAAATCTATCTTCTGACTAAACTGAACGTATACAGTGGTGGGATTCCATTAAATCTATCTTCTGTCTAAACTGAACGTATGTACAGTGATGGGATTCCATTAAATCTATTTTCTGACTAAACTGAACGTATACAGTGGTGGGATTCCATTAAATCTATCTTCTGACTAAACTGAACGTATGTACAGTGGTGGGATTCCATTAAATATATCTTCTGACTAAACTGAACGTATACAATGGTGGGATTCCATTAAATCTATCTTCTGACTAAACTGAATGCATACAATGGTGGGATTCCATTAAGTATATCTTCTGACTAAACTCAACGTATACAATGGTGGGATTCCATTAAATCTATCTTCTGACTAAATTGAACGTATACAGTGGTGGGATTCCATTAAGTCTATCTTCTGACTGAACTGAACGTATACAATGGTGGGATTCCATTAAATCAATCTTCTGACTAAACTGAACGTATACAGTGATGGGATTCCATTAAATCTATCTTCTGACTAAACTGAACGTATGCAGTGGGGGGATTCCATTAAGTCTATTTTCTGACCAAACTGAACGTATGTACAGTGATGTGATTCCATTAAATCTATCTTCTGACTAAACTGACCGTATTCGATGGTGGGATTCCATTAAATCTATCTTCTGACTAAACTGAACTCATACAATGGTGAGATTCCATTAAATCTATCTTCTGACTAAACTGAGCGTATGCAATGGTGGGATTCCATTAAATCTATCTTCTGACTAATCTGAACGTATACAGTGGTGGGTTTCCATTAAATCTATCTTTGACTAAACTAAACGTATGCAATAGTGGGATTCCATTAAATCTATCTTCTGACTAAACTGAACGTATGCCATGGTGGGATTCCATTAAATCTATCTTCTGACTAAGCTGAACGTATGGAATGGTGGGATTCCATTAAATCTATCTTCTGACTAAACTGAACGCATACAATGGTGGGATTCCATTAAATATATCTTCTGACTAAACTGAACGTATACAATGGTGGGATTCCTTTAAATCTATCTTCTGACTAATTGAACGTATACAGTGGTGGGATTCCATTAAATCTATTTTCTGACTAAACTGAACGTATGTACAGTGGTGGGATTCCATTAAGTCTATCTTCTGACTGAACTGAACGCATACAATGGTGGGATTCCATTAAATATATCTTCTGACTAAACTGAACGTATACAATGGTGGGATTCCTTTAAGTCTATCTTCTGACTAAATTGAACGTATACAGTGGTGGGATTCCATTAAATCTATCTTCTGACTGAATTGAACGTATACAGTGGTGGGATTCCATTAAATCAATCTTCTGACTAAACAGAACGTATACAGTGATGGGATTCCATTAAGTCTATCTTCTGACTAAACTGAACGTATGTACAGTGGTGGGATTCCATTAAATCTATCTTCTGACTAAACTGAACGTATGCAATGGTGGGATTCCATTAAATCTATCTTCTGACTAAGCTGAACGTATACAATGGTGGGATTCCATTAAATCTATCTTCTGACGAAACTGAACGTATACAGTGGTGGGATTTCATTAAATCTATCTTCTGACTAAACTAATCGTATCTACAGTGGTGGGATTCCATTAAATCTATCTTCTGACTAAACTGAACGCACACAATGGTGGGATTCCATTAAGTCTATCGTCTGACTAAACTGAACGTAAAGAATGGTGAGATTCCATTAAATCTATCTTCTGACTAAACTGAACGTATACAATGGTGGGATTCCAATAAATCTATCTTCTGACTAAACTGAACGTATACAGTGGTGGGATTCCATTAAATCTATCTTCTGACTAAACTGAACGTATGCAGTGGTGGGATTCCATTAAGTCTATTTTCTGACCAAACTGAAGGTATACAATGGTGGGATTCCATTAAATCTATCTTCTGACTAAACAGAACGTATTCAATGGTGGGATTCCATTAAGTTTATCTTCTGACTAAGCTGAACGCATACAATGGAGGAATCCATTAAATCTATCTTCGGACAAAACTCAACGTATAAAATGGTGGGATTCCAATAAATCTATCTTCTGACTAAGCTGAACGTATGCAGTGGAGGATTCCATTAATTCTATTTTCTGGCTAAACTGAACGTATACAATGGTGGGATTCCATTAAATCTATCTTCTGACTAAACTAAACGTATACAATGGTGGGATTCCATTAAGTCTAACTTCTGACTGAACTGAACGTATACATACAATGGTGGGATTCCATTAAATCAATCTTCTGATTAAACTGAACGTATACAGTCATGGGATTCCATTAAATCTATCTTCTGACTAAACTGAACGTATGCAGTGGTGGGATACCATTAAGTCTATTTTCTGACTAAACTGAACGTATACAATGGTGGGATTCCATTAAATCTATCTTCTGACTAAACTGAACGTATACAATGGTGGGATTCCATTAAATTTATCTTCTGACTAAGCTGAACGCATACAATGGTGGGATTCCATTAAGTCTATCTTCTGACTAAACTGAACGTATACAATGGTGGGATTCCAATAATTCTATCTTCTGACTAAACTGAACGTATGTACAGTGGTGGGATTCCATTAAATCTATCTTCTGACTAAAATGAACGCATGCAATGGTGGGATTCCATTAAATCTATCTTCTGACTAAACTGAACGTATGCAATGGTGGGATTCCATTAAATCTATCTTCTGACTAAGCTGAACGTATACAATGGTGGGATTCCATTAAATCTATCTTCTGACGAAACTGAACGTATACAGTGGTGGGATTTCATTAAATCTATCTTCTGACTAAACTAATCGTATCTACAGTGGTGGGATTCCATTAAATCTATCTTCTGACTAAACTGAACGCACACAATGGTGGGATTCCATTAAGTCTATCGTCTGACTAAACTGAACGTAAAGAATGGTGAGATTCCATTAAATCTATCTTCTGACTAAACTGAACGTATACAATGGTGGGATTCCAATAAATCTATCTTCTGACTAAACTGAACGTATACAGTGGTGGGATTCCATTAAATCTATCTTCTGACTAAACTGAACGTATGCAGTGGTGGGATTCCATTAAGTCTATTTTCTGACCAAACTGAAGGTATACAATGGTGGGATTCCATTAAATCTATCTTCTGACTAAACAGAACGTATTCAATGGTGGGATTCCATTAAGTTTATCTTCTGACTAAGCTGAACGCATACAATGGAGGAATCCATTAAATCTATCTTCGGACAAAACTCAACGTATAAAATGGTGGGATTCCAATAAATCTATCTTCTGACTAAGCTGAACGTATGCAGTGGAGGATTCCATTAATTCTATTTTCTGGCTAAACTGAACGTATACAATGGTGGGATTCCATTAAATCTATCTTCTGACTAAACTAAACGTATACAATGGTGGGATTCCATTAAGTCTAACTTCTGACTGAACTGAACGTATACATACAATGGTGGGATTCCATTAAATCAATCTTCTGATTAAACTGAACGTATACAGTCATGGGATTCCATTAAATCTATCTTCTGACTAAACTGAACGTATGCAGTGGTGGGATACCATTAAGTCTATTTTCTGACTAAACTGAACGTATACAATGGTGGGATTCCATTAAATCTATCTTCTGACTAAACTGAACGTATACAATGGTGGGATTCCATTAAATTTATCTTCTGACTAAGCTGAACGCATACAATGGTGGGATTCCATTAAGTCTATCTTCTGACTAAACTGAACGTATACAATGGTGGGATTCCAATAATTCTATCTTCTGACTAAACTGAACGTATGTACAGTGGTGGGATTCCATTAAATCTATCTTCTGACTAAAATGAACGCATGCAATGGTGGGATTCCATTAAATCTATCTTCTGACTAAACTAAGCGTATACAATGGTGGGATTCCATTAATATTATCTTCTGACTAAACTGAACGCATACAGTGGTGGGATTCCATTACATCTATCTTCTGACTAAGCTGAACGTATGTACAGTGATGGGATTCCATTAAATCTATCTTCTGACTAAACTGAACTTATACAATGGTGGGATTCCACTAAATCTCTCTTCTGACTATACTGCACGTATACAGTGGTGGGATTCCATTAATTCTATTTTCTGACTAAACTGAACGAATACAGTGATGGGATTCCATTAAATCTATCTTCTGACTAAACTGAACGTATGTACAGTGATGGGATTCCATTAAATCTATCTTCTGACTAAACTGAACTTATACAATGGTGGGAATCCATTAAATCTATCTTTTGACTAAACTGAACGTATGCAATGGTGGGATTCCATTAAATCTATCTTCTAACTAAAATGAACGTATGTACAGTGGTGGGATTCCATTAAATCTATCTTCTGACTAAACTTAACGCATACAGTGGTGTGATTCCATTAAGTCTATCTTCTGACTAAGCTGAACGTATACAATGGTGGGATTCCATTAAATCTATCTGCTGACTAAACTGAACGTATACAGTGGTGGGATTCCAATAAATCTATCTTCTGAATAACTGAACGTATACAATGGTGGGATTCCATTAAATCTATCTTCTGACTAAACTGAACGTATACAGTAATGGGATTTCACTAAATCTATCTACTGACTAAGCTGAACGCATACAATAATAGGATTCCGTTACATCTATCTTCTGACTAAACTGAACGTATACAATGGTAGGATTCCATTAATTCTATCTTCTGACTAAACTGAAAGTATACAATAGTAGGATTCCATTACATCTATCTTCTGACTAAACTGAACGTATACAATAGTAGGATTCCAT
The DNA here is from genome assembly GCA_963383655.1 of Bathymodiolus septemdierum. Taxonomy (NCBI): domain Eukaryota; kingdom Metazoa; phylum Mollusca; class Bivalvia; order Mytilida; family Modiolidae; genus Bathymodiolus; species Bathymodiolus septemdierum. Next base: position 28,513,401 of record OY726520.1, read on the forward strand.
TACATCTATCTTCTGACTAAACTGAACGTATACAATGGTAGGATTCCATTAAATCTATCTTCTGACTAAACTGAAAGTATACAATAGTAGGATTCCATTACATCTATCTTCTGACTAAACTGAACGTATACAATGGTAGGATTCCATTAAATCTATCTTCTGACTAAACTGAACGTATACAATAGTAGGATTCCATTACATCTATCTTCTGACTAAACTGAAATTATACAATAGTAGGATTCCATTACATCTATCTTCTGACTAAACTGGGCTTATACAATGGTGGGATTCCATTAAATCTATCTTCTGACTAAACTGAACGTATACAGTGGAGGGATTCCATTAAATCTATCTTCTGACTAAGCTGAACGTATGCAATAGTAGGATTCCATTACATCTATCTTCTGACTGAACTGAACGTATACAATAGTATGTTTCCATTACATCTATCTTCTGACTAAACTGAACGTATACAATGATGGGATTCCATTAAATTTATCTTCTGAATAAACTGAACGTATGCAATGGTAGGATTCCATTACATCTATCTTCTGACTAAACTGAACGTATACAATGATGGGATTCCGATACATCTATCTTCTGACTAAACTGAACGTATACAATGATGGGATTCCATTAAATTTATCTTCTGACTAAACTGAACGTATTCAATGGTAGGATTCCATTACATCTATCTTCTAACTAAACTGAACGTATACAATGATGGGATTCCATTACATCTATCTTCTGACTAAGCTGAACGTATGCAATGGTAGGATTCCATTACATCTATCTTCTGACTAAACTGAACGTATACAATGGAAGGATTCCATTACATCTATCTTCTGACTAAACTGAACGTATACAATGGTGGGATTCCATTACATCTATCTTCTGACTAAACTGAACGTATACAATGTTAGGATTCCATTACATCTATCTTCTGACTAAACTGAACGTATACAGTGGTGGGATTCCATTAAATCTATCTTCTGACTAAACTGTACGTATACAGTGGAGGGATTCCATTAAATCTATCTTCTGACTAAACTGAACGTATGCAATAGTAGGATTCCATTACATCTATCTTCTGACTGAACTGAACGTATACAATAGTATGTTTCCATTACATCTATCTTCTGACTAAATTGAACGTATACAATGATAGGATTCCATTACATCTATCTTCTGACTAAGCTGAACGTATACAATGATAGGATTCCATTACATCTATCTTCTGACTAAACTGAACGTATGCAATAGTAGGATTCCATTACATCTATCTTCTGACTAAACTGAACGTATACAATGATGGGATTCCATTAAATTTATCTTCTGACAAAACTGAACGTATACAATGATGGGATTCCGTTACATCTATCTTCTGACTAAGCTGAACGTATACAATGGTGGGATTCCATTACATCTATCTTCTGACTAAACTGAACGTATACAATGTTAGGATTCCATTACATCTATCTTCTGACTAAACTGAACGTATACAGTGGTGGGATTCCATTAAATCTATCTTCTGACTAAACTGAACGTATACAATAGTAGGATTCCATTACATCTATCTTCTGACTAAACTGAACGTATACAATGTTAGGATTCCATTACATCTATCGTTAGTACGTATATCTTCTATCTACATCTAGTTTACATACATTGATGTATGACGTATAAGTACCGAATTCGCAATGTATGAATAACCGAGTCATTTAGTTTTCCACAGAAACTGAATATAGAGCAAAACGTACCTCACTAAGACATATGGGAAGTCAAGTGCTTCAGCAGAATGCACGGTTCCTGTTCCACTCGTGACACCCGTCATTTATGAACCACTGTAGCGATTAACAAAGCCATGATGACAACCGTATAATTGTGGACGGGATGACAGACAATACAATGAAACAAATAAAAACAGGACAAAGTACAAACAAAGATCTACAAAACATGACACATTACAACACGAACCCCACAAACTATCGGGAGTGAACACATGTGCTCATGAAGGGTTAGCAGTTCCTTCTCCACATGTGGCACCTTGGTCAACTTGGGCAGGTAGGAACTCGGGAGTGAACACATGTGCTCATGCAGGTTTAACAGTTCCTTCTCTACAGGTGGCACCTTGGTCAACTTGGGCAGGTAGGAACTCGAGTCAACACATGTGCTCATGAAGATTTAGCAGTTCCTTCTGTACAGGTGGCACCTTGGTCAACTTGGGCAGGTAGGAACTCGGGAGTGAACACATGTGCTCATGAAAGGTTAGCAGTTCCTTCTGTACAGGTGTCACCTTGGTCAACTTGGGCAGGTAGGAACTCGGGAGTGAGCACATGTGCTCATGAAGGGTTAGCAGTTCCTTCTCTACAGGTGACACCTTCGTCAACTTGGGCAGGTATGAATTCGGGAGTGAACACATGTGTTCATGAAAGGTTAGCAGTTCCTTCTCTACAGGTGGCACCTTGGTCAGCTTGGGAAGGTAGGAACTCGGGAGTGAACACATGTGCTCATGAAGGGTTAGCAGTTCCTTCTCCACAGGTGGAACCTTGGTTAACTTGGGCAGGTAGGAACTCGGGAGTGAAGACATGTGCTCATGAAGGGTTAGCAGTTCCTTCTCTACAGGTGGTACTTTGGTCAACTTGCGCAGGTAAGAACGCGGGAGTGAACACATGTGCTCATGAAGGGTTAGCAGTTCCTTCTCTACAGGTGTCACCTTGGTCAATTTGGGCAGGTAGGAACTCGGGAGTGAACACATGTGCTCATGAAGGGTTAGCAGTTCCTTCTCCAAAGGTGGCACCTTGGTCAACTTGGGCAGGTAGGAACTTGGGAGTGAACACATGTGCTCATGAAGGGTTAGCAGTTCCTTCTCTACAGGTGGCACCTTGGTCAACTTGGGCAGATATGAACTCGGGAGTGAACACATGTGCTCATGAAAGGTTAGTAGTTCCTTCTCCACAGGTGGAATCTTGGTCAACTTGGGCAGGTAGGAACTCGGGAGTGAACACATGTGCTCATGAAGGGTTTGCAGTTCCTTCTCCACAGGTGACACCTTGGTCAACTTGGGCAGGTAGGAACTCGGGAGTGAACACATGTGATCATGAAGGGTTAGCAGTTCCTTCTCCACAGGTGGTACCTTGGTCAACTTGGGCAGGTAGGAACTCAGGAGTGAACACATGTGCTCATGAAGGGTTAGCAGTTCCTTCTCCACAGGTGACACCTTGGCTAACTTGGGCAGGTAGGAACTCGGGAATGAACACATGTGCTCATGAAGGGTTAGCAGTTCCTTCTCCACAGGTGACACCTTGGTCAACTTGGGCAGGTAGGAACTCGGGAGTGAACACATGTGCTCATGAAGGGTTAGCAGTTCCTTCTCCACAGGTGACACCTTGGCTAACTTGGGCAGGTAGGAACTCGGGAATGAACACATGTGCTCATGAAGGGTTAGCAGTTCCTTCTCCACAGGTGACACCTTAGTTAACTTGGGCAGGTAGGAACTCGGGAGTGAACACATGTGCTCATGAAGGGTTAGCAGTTCCTTCTCTACAGGTGGTACTTTGGTCAACTTGCGCAGGTAAGAACGCGGGAGTGAACACATGTGCTCGTGAAGGGTTAGCAGTTCCTTCTCCACAAGTGACACCTTGGTTAACTTGGGCAGGTAGGAACTCGGGAGTGAACACATGTGCTCATGAAGGGTTAGCAGTTCCTTCTCTACAGGTGTCACCTTGGTCAATTTGGGCAGGTAGGAACTCGGGAGTGAACACATGTGCTCATGAAGGGTTAGCAGTTCCTTCTCCAAAGGTGGCACCTTGGTCAACTTGGGCAGGTAGGAACTTGGGAGTGAACACATGTGCTCATGAAGGGTTAGCAGTTCCTTCTCTACAGGTGGCACCTTGGTCAACTTGGGCAGGTATGAACTCGGGAGTGAACACATGTGCTCATGAAAGGTTAGCAGTTCCTTCTCCACAGGTGACACCTTGGTCAACTTGGGCAGGTAGGAACTCGGGAGTGAACACATGTGATCATGAAGGGTTAGCAGTTCCTTCTCCACAGGTGGTACCTTGGTCAACTTGGGCAGGTAGGAACTCAGGAGTGAACACATGTGCTCATGAAGGGTTAGCAGTTCCTTCTCCACAGGTGACACCTTGGTTAACTTGGGCAGGTAGGAACTCGGGAGTGAACACATGTGCTCATGAAGGGTTAGCAGTTCCTTCTCCACAGGTGACACCTTGGCTAACTTGGGCAGGTAGGAACTCGGGAATGAACACATGTGCTCATGAAGGGTTAGCAGTTCCTTCTCCACAGGTGACACCTTAGTTAACTTGGGCAGGTAGGAACTCGGGAGTGAACACATGTGCTCATGAAGGGTTAGCAGTTCCTTCTCTACAAGTGGTACTTTGGTCAACTTGCGCAGGTAAGAACGCGGGAGTGAACACATGTGCTCATGAAGGGTTAGCAGTTCCTTCTCTACAGGTGTCACCTTGGTCAATTTGGGCAGGTAGGAACTCGGGAGTGAACACATGTGCTCATGAAGGGTTAGCAGTTCCTTCTCCAAAGGTGGCACCTTGGTCAATTTGGGCAGGTAGGAACTTGGGAGTGAACACATGTGCTCATGAAGGGTTAGCAGTTCCTTCTCTACAGGTGGCACCTTGGTCAACTTGGGCAGGTATGAACTCGGGAGTGAACACATGTGCTCATGAAAGGTTAGCAGTTCCTTCTCCACAGGTGACACCTTGGTCAACTTGGGCAGGTAGGAACTCGGGAGTAAACACATGTGATCATGAAGGGTTAGCAGTTCCTTCTCCACAGGTGGTACCTTGGTCAACTTGGGCAGGTAGGAACTCAGGAGTGAACACATGTGCTCATGAAGGGTTAGCAGTTCCTTCTCCACAGGTGACACCTTGGTTAACTTGGGCAGGTAGGAACTCGGGAGTGAACACATGTGCTCATGAAGGGTTAGCAGTTCCTTCTCCACAGGTGACACCTTGGCTAACTTGGGCAGGTAGGAACTCGGGAATGAACACATGTGCTCATGAAGGGTTAGCAGTTCCTTCTCCACAGGTGACACCTTAGTTAACTTGGGCAGGTAGGAACTCGGGAGTGAACACATGTGCTCATGAAGGGTTAGCAGTTCCTTCTCTACAAGTGGTACTTTGGTCAACTTGCGCAGGTAAGAACGCGGGAGTGAACACATGTGCTCGTGAAGGGTTAGCAGTTCCTTCTCCACAGGTGACACCTTGGTTAACTTGGGCAGGTAGGAACTCGGGAGTGAACACATGTGTTCATGAAAGGTTAGCAGTTCCTTCTCCACAGGTCGCACCTTGGTTAACTTTGGCAGATAGGAACTCGAGAGTGAACACATGTGCTCATGAAGGGTTAGCAGTTCCTTTTCTACAGGTGGCACCTTGGTCAACTTGGGCAGGTAGGAACTCGGGAGTGAACACATGTGCTCATGAAGGGTTAGCAGTTCCTTCTCTACAGGTGTCACCTTGGTCAATTTGGGCAGGTAGGAACTCGGGAGTGAACACATGTGCTCATGAAGGGTTAGCAGTTCCTTCTCCACAGGTGGCACCTTGGTCAACTTGGGCAGGTAGGAACTTGGGAGTGAAAACATGTGCTCATGAAGGGTTAGCAGTTCCTTCTCTACAGGTGGCACCTTGGTCAACTTGGGCAGGTATGAACTCGGGAGTGAACACATGTGCTCATGAAAGGTTAGCAGTTCCTTCTCCACAGGTGGAATCTTGGTCAACTTGGGCAGGTAGGAACTCGGGAGTGAACACATGTGCTCATGAAGGGTTTGCAGTTCCTTCTCTACAGGTGACACCTTGGTCAACTTGGGCAGGTAGGAACTCGGGAGTGAACACATGTGATCATGAAGGGTTAGCAGTTCCTTCTCCACAGGTGGTACCTTGGTCAACTTGGGCAGGTAGGAACTCAGGAGTGAACACATGTGCTCATGAAGGGTTAGCAGTTCCTTCTCCACAGGTGGCACCTTGGTCAATTTGGGCAGGTAGGAACTCGGTTCAGTAGTCTTTAGTCTGCATTTGTAGGAACAACCCTCTAGCAAGGGCATCATGATGGGAACCATAAGCTCTGTAATATCGTATCAATTGAGAGATGTATACTCCATATGTAGGTGCTGCTGGAATATAGCAACATATAAATAGGACGTTTGCAATGGGAAACTCAACGTTAATGTATATGTGTATGCTAAGGTATGAAGCAGACATAGCTGTATCTGTGGTCTCCTTTATTTAAAGTTCAAGGGGATCGATGTGGTCACCAAACATGGAAATAGTTAGTAAAAGGACACCAATATTTAGCGGATAATCACCAAACATGGCATTATTTGGCGAAAGGACATCATCTTTATAGCAGAACAGGAAATTGAAGTTTAAATTACAACTGAATTTGTGTACGCTGTGAAACTTTGCCTTTGATCGCTATATGTATATCGTATTTCTAGGCTAAACAATAGTAGTATTACACCGAAGGTCATTACGCCCTGTGTTATAGAACTACAGAAATCAAGGTCATTACACCCTGTGTTATAGAACTACAGAAATAAAGATTAGTATACCCTGTATTACAGAACCACAGAAATCAAGGTCATTACACCCTGTGTTATAGAACTACATAAATCAAGGTCATTACACCCTGTGTTATAGAACTACAGAAATCAAGGTCATTACACCTTGTGTTATAGAACTACAGAAATCAAGGTCATTAGACCCTGTGCTATAGAACCACAAAAATGAAGGTCATTACACCCTGTGTAATAGAACTACAGAAATCAAGATCATTACACCCTGTGTTATAGAACTACAGAAATCAAGGTCATTACACCCTGTGTTATAGAACTACAGAAATCAAGGTCATTACACCCTGTGTTATAGAACTACATAAATCAAGGTCATTACACCTTGTGTTATAGAACTACAGAAATCAAGGTCATTAGACCCTGTGCTATAGAACCACAAAAATCAAGGTCATTACACCCTGTGTAATAGAACTACAGAAATCAAGATCATTACACCCTGTGTTATAGAACTACAGAAATCAAGGTCATTACACCCTGTGTTATAGAACTACAGAATTCAAGGTCATTACACCCTGTGTTATAGAACTACAGAATTCAAGGTCATTACACCCTGTGCTATAGAACCACAGAAATCAAGGTCATTACACCCTGTGTTATAGAACTACAGAAATCAAGATCATTACACCCTGTGTTATAGAACTACAGAAATCAAGGTCATTACACCCCGTGTTATAGAACTACAGAAATCAAGGTCATTACACCCTGTGTTATAGAACTACAGAAATCAAGGTCATTACCCCTGTGTTATAGAACTACAGAAATCAAGGTCATTACATCCTGTGTTATAGAACTACAGAAATCAAGGTCATTACACCCTGTGTTATAGAACTACAGAAATCAAGGTCATTACACCCTGTGTTATAGAACTACAGAAATCAAGGTCATTACACCCTGTGTTATAGAACTACAGGAATCAAGGTCATTACACCCTGTGTTATAGAACCACTGAAATCAAGGTCATTACACCCTGTGTTATAGAACTACAGAAATCAAGGTCATTACACCCTGTGTTATAGAACTACATAAATCAAGGTCATTACACCCTGTGTTATAGAACCACTGAAATCAAGGTCATTACACCCTGTGCTATAGAACTACAGAAATCAAGGTCATTACTCCCTGTGTCATAGAACTGCAGAAATCAAGGTCATTACACCCTGTGCTATAGAACTACAGAAATCAAGGTCATTACACCCTGTGTTATAGAACTACATAATTCAAGGTCATTACACCCTGTGTTATAGAACCACTGAAATCAAGGTCATTACACCCTGTGTTATAGAACTACAGAAATCAAGGTCATTACACCCTGTATTACAGAACCACAGAAAATCAAACAGCAGTAATATAAATTGAAGTATTCATTTAAGTCACGATTATATGTTGGCATATTATCACCTTTTCTTAATTGAATATTGGTGCGGACGTCGACGAAGTAAATAGGATTATTATTATCGCCAGATTACGTTAAAGTCTTCAGATCTGTCTTAGAAGATTAGCTGTGTTAGATCTTCTAACTTGTATCTCTGTTTTGATCGATTGGTATGTAAAGTTAGCAGTTTGATTATCTCGAGACAGTAAGTAGCCATTGCAGAAGTTAATACAAGATAGAGAGTTTTCTTCATTCATGATCACACCTAACTAATATGCGTCACTACAGAATTTGTCACATTACATTTGTCAAGGTGGAAACATAACGTATTAATTCAGCTTGTAGTGATGGTGAGACACAGATAAGACAGTGATGCACTGAGACAGGCAATCCTCTTTATTGTAATAGTTCACCTTGGGATGAATTCTAATCATAAGTACCAAGGATAAGAAGTTACATTAGAAAACAGATAATGGAAAGTATTTCTGGTCGTTAACACCATAGAATAAAATTCAAGATAAATTGTTAACGAGGCTGTTAATTAAATTGTATATATATATTACAACACTTAAGTTAGCACTGTCTAGTATACTTAAAACTGTCATAATTAATATCAAACATTGATATATTACGATAAGTAGAGAATTAATTAAATCACGGGAACTATCAACAGTTATGTCATTGACTTGTATCCTGTTATATATGAATGTAATTGTAAGGATTACTTGTTTAACACAATACGATATTGATGCTCATATGGCGTTTCCCTACTTTGATACTTTGATATAGGCTATTTTTCTACATTATGAGGTGTTTATCTACATTATGCTTGAGGTGTTTCTCTACATTATGCTTGAGGTGTTTATCTACATTATACATGAGGTGTTTATCTACATTATACATGAGGTGTTTATCTACATTATACATGAGGTGTTTATCTACATTATACATGAGGTGTTTATCTACATTGTGCTTGAGGTGTTTATCTACATTATACATGAGGTGTTTATCTATATTATGCATGAGGTGTTTATCTACTTTATAAATGAGGTGTTTATCTACATTATGCTTGAGGTGTTTATCTACATTATACATGAGGTGTTTATCTACATTATGCTTGAGGTGTTTTTCTACATTGTGCTTGAGGTGTTTATCTACATTATACATGAGGTGTTTATCTACATTGTGCTTGAGGTGTTTATCTACATTATACATGAGGTGTTTATCTACATTATACATGAGGTGTTTCTCTACGTCATGTTTGAAAGGAATTTATCTACATTGTGCTTGAGATGTTTCTCTACATTATGCTTGAGATGTTTCTCTACATTTTGCTTGAGGTGTTTATCTACATTGTGCATGATGTATTTATCTACATTATACATGAGGTGTTTATCTACATTATACATGAGGTGTTTATCTACATTGTGCTTGAGGTGTTTATCTACATTATACATGAGGTGTTTATCTACATTATGCTTGAGGTGTTTATCTACATTATACATGAGGTGTTTATCTACATTATACATGAGGTGTTTATCTCCATTATGCTTGAGGTGTTTATCTACATTATACATGAGGTGTTTATCTACATTATACATGAGGTGTTTCTCTACATTTTGCATGAGGTGTTTATCTACATTATACATGAGGTGTTTATCTACATTGTGCTTGAGGTGTTTATCTACATTATACATGAGGTGTTTCTCTACGTTATGTTTGAAAGGAGTTTATCTACATTGTGCTTGATGTGTTTATCTACATTATGCATGAGGTGTTTATCTACATTTTACATGAGGTGTTTCTCTACATTATACATGAGGTGTTTATCTACATTATGCTTGAGGTGTTTATCTACATTATACATCAGGTGCTTATCTACATTATACATGAGGTGTTTATCTACATTATGCTTGAGGTGTTTATCTACATTATACATGAAGTGTTTATCTGCATTATACATGAGGTATTTATCTACATTGTGCTTGAGGTGTTTATCTACATTATACATGAGGTGTTTATCTACATTGTGCTTGAGGTGTTTATCTACATTATACATGAGGTGTTTCTCTACATTATTCATGAGGTGTTTATTTACATTATGCTTGAGGTGTTTATCTACATTATACATCAGGTGTTTATCTACATTATACATGAGGTGTTTATCTACATTATGCTTGAGGTGTTTATCTACATTACACATGAGGTGTTTATCTGCATTATACATGAGGTGTTTATCTACATTGTGCTTGAGGTGTTTATCTACATTATACATGAGGTGTTTATCTACATTGTGGTTGAGGTGTTTATCTACATTATACATGAGGTGTGTATCTACATTATACATGAGGTGTTTATCTATATTCTGCTTGAGGTGTTTATCTACATTATACATGAGGTGTTTATCTACATTATACATGAGGTGTTTATCTACATTATACATGAGGTGTTTATCTACATTATACATGAGGTGTTTATCTACATTATACATGAGGTGTTTATCTACATTATACATGAGGTGTTTATCTACATTATACATGAGGTGTTTATCTACGTTATGCTTGAAAGGCGTTTATCTACATTATACATGAGGTGTTTATCTACATTGTGCTTGAGGTGTTTATCTACATTATACATGAGGTGTTTCTCTACATTATACATGAGGTGTTTATCTACATTATGTTTGAAAGGAGTTTATCTACATTATACATGAGGTGTTTATCTGCATTGTACTTGAGGTGTTTATCTACATTATACATGAGGTGTTTATCTACATTATACATGAGGTGTTTCTCTACGTTATGTTTGAAAGGAGTTTATCTACATTATACATGAGGTGTTTATCTACATTGTGCTTGAGATGTTTCTCTACATTATGCTCGAGGTGTTTATCTACATTATACATCAGGTGTTTATCTACATTATACATGAGGGTGTTTATCTACATTGTGCTTGAGGTGTTTATCTACATTATAAATGAGGTGTTTATCTACATTATACATGAGGTGTTTATCTACATTATACATGAGGTGTTTATCTATATTATACATGAGGTGTTTATCTACATTATGCTTGAGGTGTTTATCTACATTATACATGAGGTGTTTCTCTACATTGTGCTTGAGGTCTTTATCTACATTATACATGAGGTGTTTATCTACATTATACATGAGGTGTTTCTCTACATTATACACGAGGTGTTTATCTACATTATACATGAGGTGTTTCTCTACATTATGCTTGAGGTGTTTATCTACATTATACATGAGGTGTTTCTTTACATTGTGCTTGAGATGTTTCTCTACATTATGCTTGAGGTGTTTATCTACATTATACATGAGGTGTTTATCTACATTGTGCTTGAGGTGTTTATCTACATTGTGCTTGAGGTGTTTATCTACATTATACATGAGGTGTTTATCTACATTATGCTTGAGGTGTTTATCTACATTATACATGAGGTGTTTATCTACATTGTGCTTGAGGTGTTTATCTACATTATGCTTGAGGTGTTTATCTACATTATACATCAGGTGTTTATCTACATTATACATGAGGTGTTATCTACATTGTGCTTGAGGTGTTTATCTACATTATACATGAGGTGTTTATCTACATTATGCATGATGTGTTTATCTGTTTATCTACATTATGCTTGAGGTGTTTATCTACATTATACATGAGGTGTTTATCTACATTATACATGAGGTGTTTCTCTACGTTATGTTTGAAAGGAGTTTATCTACATTATGCTTGAGGTGTTTATCTACATTGTGCTTGAGGTGATTCTCTACATTATGCTTGAAAGGTTTTTCTCTACATAATGTCTGAACGGTGTTTCTCTTTATTATGCATGAGAGGTGTTTCTCTATATTATGCTTGAAAGGTGTTTCTCTATATGATGCTTGAGAGGCTTTTCTCTATATTATGCTAGAGAGGTGTTTCTCTACACTAATGGTCGAGCGGTGTTTTACTACTTTGATGCTTGAAAGGTGTTTTTTTTTCATCTATGGGGGGGGGGGGGGAGAGAGGGGAGGGGAGATATTGATATTGATATTGTTTTTTGAACTCTAGTTCTCACCATTGATGTTGGAAAGTTACACTGATATTTGAACACCGCGACTCTATGTTTATTCTGGAACTTTAGATCGCCTATATTGATGCTTGAAAGGTTTTTCTCTACATTGATGCTTGAGTGTTTTTGTATACATTATTCTGCGACAATTCCTCAACAAACTTATGATAATGAGATACGATGACACCAACTTCTATTATCAAATACATGTATATTTCTTGTTACACAAACTTCTATTATCAAATGCATGTGTATTTCTTGTTACTCAAACTTCTATTATCAAATACATGTGTATTTCTTGCTACACAAACTTCTATTATCAAATACATGTGTATTTCTTGTTACTCAAGCTTCTATTATCAAATACATGTGTATTTCTTGTTACTCAAACTTCTATTATCAAATACATGTGTATTTCTTGTTACTCAAACTTCTATTATCAAATACATGTGTATTTCTTGTTACTCAAACTTCTATTATCAAATACATGTGTATTTCTTGTTACTCAAACTTCTATTATCAAATACATGTGTATTTCTTGTTACTCAAACTTCTATTATCAAATACATGTGTATTTCTTGTTACTCAAACTTCTGTTATCAAATACATGTGTATTTCTTGTTACTCAAACTTCTATTATCAAATGCATGTGTATTTCTTGTTACTCAAACTTCTATTATCAAATACATGTGTATTTCTTGTTACTCAAACTTCTATTATCAAATACATGTGTATTTCTTGTTACTCAAACTTCTATTACAAATACATGTGTATTTCTTGTTACTCAAACTTCTATTATCAAATACATGTGTATTTCTTGTTACTCAAACTTCTATTACAAATACATGTGTATTTCTTGTTAAATGATCAGCATTGAAATCAACACAAATTAACGACTCGAATGAAACCGTATACATGCTTATAAAACAGGTATTGTTTACCATTGTGGATTTAGAGATAAATGTAAAATAATAGGATTAATGATATATAGTCCAGTCTAGACATGGAACCCCCATTATTGATTACTTGTGACGACCGTAGAGATTTTATAATGAGGGTCTATGGTTTAATGTTTTACTTCTCCCTACGTTATGACAGTATATATATAGTTTACATACATAGAGAGAGATTCTAACCATGGAGCAAGTAGAATACTTAATTTATATTATGATATCATGGATGCAATACCGAGGACTGTCATGTTTCAATATTACACAATCGAGTTTGCTGTAATTTGATTATTCATTCCTAACGATGAAAGGATTTATTTCTCTAAACTTTGTTGCTCGAAGGATGAATAACTCTTATTCTGGGAATAAATCTGTTCTCCTATCAATAAATCTTATTCCTAGGATAACAAATGTATTGCTTTGATTCGGGGCCGTCTTTACAGCATTATATGCTCCTGGCTTCGATTCAGGGCCGTCTTTACAGCATTACATGTTCCTGGTTTTGATTCAGGGCCGTCTTTACAGCATTATATGCTCCTGTCTTTGATTCAGGACCGTCTTTACAGCATTATATAATCCTGGCTTTGATTCAGGGCCGTCTTTACAGCATTATATGCTCCTGGCTTTGATTCAGGGCCGTCTTTACAGCATTATATGCTCCTGTCTTTGATTCAGGACCGTCTTTACAGCATTATATAATCCTGGCTTTGATTGAGGGCCGTCTTTACAGCATTATATGCTCCTGGCTTTGATTCAGGGCGTCTTTACAGCATTATATGTTCCTGGTTTTGATTCAGGGCCGTCTTTACAGCATTATATGCTCCTGTCTTTGATTCAGGGCCGTCTTTACAGCATTATATAATCCTGGCTTTGATTCAGGTCCGTCTTTACAGCATTATATGCTCCTGGCTTTGATTCAGGGCCGTCTTTACAGCATTATATGTTCCTGGTTTTGATTCAGGGCCGTCTTTACAGCATTATATGCCCCTGGCTTTGATTCAGGGCCGTCTTTACAGCATTATATGCTCCTGTATTTGATTCAGGACCGTCTTTACAGCATTATATAATCCTGGCTTTGATTGAGGGCCGTCTTTACAGCATTATATGCTCCTGGTTTTGATTCAGGGCCGTCTTTACAGCATTATTTGCTCCTGTCTTTGATTCAGGACCGTCTTTACAGCATTATATGCTCCTGTCTTTGATTCAGGACCGTCTTTACAGCATTATATGCTCCTGACTTTGATTCAGGGCCGTCTTTACAGCATTATATGCTCCTGGCTTTGATTCAGGGCCGTCTTTACAGCATTATATGCTCCTGTCATTGATTCAGGGCCGTCTTTATAGCATTATATGCTCCTGGCGGGCCGTGTTTACAGCATTATATGTTCCTGACTTTGATTCAGGGTCGTCTTTACAGCATTATATGCTCCTGGCTTTGATTCAGGGCCGTCTTTACAGCATATATGCTCCTGGCTTTGATTCAGGGCCGTCTTTACAGCATTATATGCTCCTGGCTTTGATTCAGGGCCGTCTTTACAGCATTATATGCTCCTGTCATTGATTCAGGGCCGTCTTTATAGCATTATATGCTCCTGGCGGGCCGTGTTTACAGCATTATATGTTCCTGACTTTGATTCAGGGTCGTCTTTACAGCATTATATGCTCCTGGCTTTGATTCAGGGCCGTCTTTAGAGCATATATGCTCCTGGCTTTGATTCAGGGCCGTCTTTACAGCATTATATGCTCCCGGGCCTCTACCTATGCAACCACTTAGGAATAAAAATGTAAATAGTTGATAAGATTAAACATATATGTATTGCATTGGTACAAACTCAGTGCTTAAACATTAAAAACATGCTGTACACACCATACGTAGAGTAGCATGGGGCTCCTATGCTCGTGGGGACCTCGGGCAACTGCCCAGCGTGCCCATACGTTAAGACGACACTGCTTTGACTATTAACATACATTATAAAGGTTATTCCAGAAACGCGCCCTGCACTCTAGATTAGGTATATATACGACGATCTCGTTACTTTGGGGCTCAGCTGACTGGAAGGCATGGTCACATATAATGCTTGTTATTACAAACATCATAATTCACTCAAGCAGTGTTTATATGGCAGTTCGTGGTGCCACGGAAGTATTATGACACAGACAAAAAAGCAATATTTATATTGACCATCAACTAAAGATAAGATATGACAGAATCGGAAGGATATAACACACATATTCATGTTCAACTAATGACGTCACACACAATTGTATATAGGGTCCCATGAAAATGAACACAACTTTATAAACAGATCAGGTTATCATTTCATTATTATACAGGCTGTGTGATATTGTTTATCTAAAGTATAATATTAGCACCAATCCTTTGTTTATATGGGTGTTCTCCATCACGTCCGCCCTCATATTCCGTAATAATATTTTAAAAGAGGCCCATAGAATTACTGCTACAAACTGTTTTCTTTTCAAGTGTGGTTTAAAAGAAACAGAACTATGCACCTTCTGTACAGAAACTGAAGAGAGTTCATTGCATATGTTTTGGGAATGCACCTACACACAAAAAATGTGGTTTTTATTAGTAAATATTTTAGAAAAGTGTGGTCTGAACATGCAGTACATAAATGCACCTAATATTATTTTGGGTAAAGCAAATCCTTTAGATCCAGATAACACTAATAATCAAGTCATTTTTGATTTTAAAGCATTATTTATATAACTGTAGATGTTTGGGTGATAAACCCAGTACAAATGGAGGCATAAAATACCTGAAATATTGTATTAAAATAGAAAAAACAACCATAAATTTCTTATCCTCTAAGCAAAAAGAATATATATGTAAAAAGTGGTTGCCATTTGAAAATCTCCTTGGTGTTTGACATTTCAGTGTAGTGTTACAAAATGTTGATTTTATAAATTAAATGTCTTTTGTCTGTAAAATTGTATATGTATATCATATGCTATTTTCTGTATTTGTATCTGCCTCTGCTTTTCTTTAAAAAATAAACAAATTACAAAAAAAAGAGGCTGATATTAATTTTTCCAAGTGAAGCGAAACCAATGTCAAAATAGCAGTCCTCGTTATAGGATGTGATGGCTGGTGATCATGTATTTATAATATTGCACAACAACATGTCCAGACAGATGGTGTCTCTTATCATGTATTTTCCACATTTTTATAAGATAAAGAATGTTAATTGTATGTACCTTTCCAATCTCGGATTGGGTGAGAGAGGAGGAAATTATAGTATCATACATTATTATACTTCGTGTAAGTTTCTGTAGTGATATTTGGTACTGTAATATTTTGACATATTACCTGGGTAATATTTTGGCATATTACCTGGACAATTAGACACTCAGTATAATAATGATATTAATGTGGTCTTGTCTAGGTAATATGCCAAAATATTACCCAGGTCTGAGAGACATATTATCCTCCCCTTCGGTCGGGTAATATGTCTTTCAGACCTGGGTAATATTTTGGCGTATAACTTGGACAAGACCACATTATTATATAAATAATAATTTGATGGTGTATTATGTGATAGAGAAATATTTTGTTCCAAGAATGACTTCTCATCAAGAAGATAGTAATTACATACCTTCTTCTTGTTTCACAGCACTGATATGTTTCTGGTATGCATTTGTATCAATCAAAGGAAGAGTGTTATTATCACAGGAATACACATATCTAATGGTCAAATCTGTTCATCGTTTGTGCAAGAAATGTTTGAAGCAACAAAACAGACAAGACAACGGAGGCCAAATAAAAAGAACAAATGGACAAACAATGATCTACACATGAAGCTAAACATCTAGCAATAAGAACGCCACTAAAATCAGGAAGTGTAAGTAGTTACTGGTCCACTCGTGGTACCCATCGTTTTACTATTAGTACAATCATTATAATAAGGCATTAATTATGATTTACCATGAATTCTAACATTACAGTATGATTTACCATGAATTCTAACATTACAGTATGATTTACCATGAATTCTAACATTACAGTATGATTTAATATGAATTCTAACATTACAGTATGATTTACCATGAATTCTAACATTACAGTAGGATTTACCATGAATTATAACATTACAGTAGGATTTACCATGAATTATAACATTACAGTATGATTTACCATGAATTATAACATTACAGTATGATTTACCATGAATTCTAACATTACAGTAGGATTTACCATGAATTATAACATTACAGTATGATTTACCATGAATTCTAACATTACAGTATGATTTACCATGAATTATAAACATTACAGTATGATTTACCATGAATTCTAACATTACAGTATGATTTACCATGAATAATAACATTACAGTATGATTTACCATGAATTCTAACATTACAGTATGATTTACCATGTATTCTAACATTACAGTATGATTTACCATGAATTCTAGCATTACAGTATGATTTACCATGAATTCTAACATTACAGTATGATTTACCATGAATTCTAACATTACAGTATGATTTACCATGAATTATAACGTTACAGTATGATTTACCATGAATTCTAACATTACAGTATGATTTACCATGAATTCTTACATTACAGTATGATTTACCATGAATTCTAACATTACAGTATGATTTACCATGAATTATAACATTACAGTATGATTTACCATGAATTCTAACATTACAGTATGATTTACCATGAATTCTAACAGTACAGTATGAATTACCATGAATTCTAACATTACAGTATGATTTACCATGAATTATAACATTACAGTATGATTTACCATGAATTCTAACATTACAGTATGATTTACCATGAATTATAACATTACAGTATGATTTACCATGAATTCTAACATTACAGTAGGATTTACCATGAATTTTAACATTACAGTATGATTTACCATGAATTCTAACATTACAGTATGATTTACCATGAATTCTAACAGCACAGTATCATTTACCATGAATTCTAACATTACAGTATGATTTACCATGAATTATAACATTACAGTATGATTTACCATGAATTCTAACATTACAGTATGATTTACCATGAATTCTAACATTACAGTATGATTTACCATTAATTCTAACATTACAGTAGGATTTACCATGAATTATAACATTACAGTAGGATTTACCATGAATTATAACATTACAGTATGATTTACCATGAATTATAACATTACAGTATGATTTACCATGAATTCTAACATTACAGTAGGATTTACCATGAATTATGACATTACAGTATGATTTACCATGAATTCTAACATTACAGTATGATTTACCATGAATTATAACATTACAGTATGATTTACCATGAATTCTAACATTACAGTATGATTTACCATGAATAATAACATTACAGTATGATTTACCATGAATTCTAACATTACAGTATGATTTACCATGTATTCTAACATTACAGTATGATTTACCATGAATTCTAGCATTACAGTATGATTTACCATGAATTCTAACATTACAGTATGATTTACCATGAATTCTAACATTACAGTATGATTTATCATGAATTATAACGTTACAGTATGATTTACCATGAATTCTAACATTACAGTATGATTTACCATGAATTCTAACATTACAGTATGATTTACCATGAATTCTAACATTACAGTATGATTTACCATGAATTATAACATTACAGTATGATTTACCATGAATTCTAACATTACAGTATGATTTACCATGAATTATAACATTACAGTATGATTTACCATGAATTCTAACATTACAGTATGATTTACCATGAATTCTAACATTACAGTAGGATTTACCATGAATTATAACATTACTGTATGATTTACTATGAATTCTAACATTACAGTATGATTTACCATGAATTATAACATTACAGTATGATTTACCATGAATTCTAACATTACAGTATGATTTACCATGAATTCTAACATTACAGTATGATTTACCATGAATTCTAACATTACAGTATGATTTACCATGAATTCTAACAGTACAGTATGATTTACCATGAATTCTAACATTACAGTATGATTTACCATGAATTATAACATTACAGTATGATTTACCATGAATTCTAACATTACAGTATGATTTACCATGAATTCTAACATTACAGTATGACTTACCATGAATTATAACATTACAGTATGATTTACCATGAATTCTAACATTACAGTATGATTTACCATGAATTCTAATATTACAGTATGATTTACCATGAATTCTAACATTACAGTAGGATTTACCATGAATTCTAACATTGCAGTATGATTTACCATGAATTCTAACATTACAGTATGATTTACCATGAATTCTAACATTACAGTAGGATTTACCATGAATTATAACATTACAGTATGATATACCATGAATTCTAACATTACAGTATGATTTACCATGAATTCTAACATTACAGTATGATTTACCATGAATTCTAACATTACAGTTTGATTTACCATGAATTATAACATTACAGTATGATTTACCATGAATTCTAACATTACAGTATGATTTACCATGAATTCTAACATTACAGTATGATTTACCATGAATTATAACATTACAGTATGATTTACCATGAATTCTAACATTACAGTATGATTTACCATGAATTCTAACATTACAGTATGATTTACCATGAATTCTAACATTACAGTATGATTTACCATGAATTCTAACATTACAATATGATTTACAATGAATTCTAACATTACAGTATGATTTACCATGAATTCTAACATTACAATATGATTTACCATGAATTCTAACATTACAGTAGGATTTGCCATGAATTCTAACATTACAGTAGGATTTACCATGAATTCTAACATTACAGTAGGATTTACCATGAATTCTAACAGTACAGTAGGATTTACCATGAATTCTAACAGTACAGTAGGATTTACCATGAATTCTAACATTACAGTATGATTTACCATGAATTCTAACATTACAGTATGATTTACCATGAATTCTAACATTACGGTATGATTTACCATTAATTCTAACATTACAGTAGGATTTACCATGAATTATAACATTACAGTAGGATTTACCATGAATTATAACATTACAGTATGATTTACCATGAATTCTAACATTACAGTATGATTTACCATGAATTCTAACATTACAGTAGGATTTACCATGAATTATGACATTACAGTATGATTTACCATGAATTATAACATTACAGTATGATTTACCATGAATTATAACATTACAGTATGATTTACCATGAATTCTAACATTACAGTATGATTTACCATGAATAATAACATTACAGTATGATTTACCATGAATTCTAACATTACAGTATGATTTACGATGTATTCTAACATTACAGTATGATTTACCATGAATTCTAGCATTACAGTATGATTTACCATGAATTCTAACATTACAGTATGATTTACCATGAATTCTAACATTACAGTATGATTTACCATGAATTATAACGTTACAGTATGATTTACCATGAATTCTAACATTACAGTATGATTTACCATGAATTCTAACATTACAGTATGATTTACCATGAATTCTAACATTACAGTATGATTTACCATGAATTATAACATTACAGTATGATTTACCATGAATTCTAACATTACAGTATGATTTACCATGAATTATAACATTACAGTATGATTTACCATGAATTCTAACATTACAGTATGATTTACCATGAATTCTAACATTACAGTAGGATTTACCATGAATTATAACATTACTGTATGATTTACTATGAATTCTAACATTACAGTATGATTTACCATGAATTATAACATTACAGTATGATTTACCATGAATTCTAACATTACAGTATGATTTACCATGAATTCTAACATTACAGTATGATTTACCATGAATTCTAACATTACAGTATGATTTACCATGAATTCTAACAGTACAGTATGATTTACCATGAATTCTAACATTACAGTAGGATTTACCATGAATTCTAACATTACAGTATGATTTACCATGAATTCTAACATTACAGTATGATTTACCATGAATTCTAACATTACAGTAGGATTTACCATGAATTATAACATTACAGTATGATATACCATGAATTCTAACATTACAGTATGATTTACCATGAATTCTAACATTACAGTATGATTTACCATGAATTCTAACATTACAGTTTGATTTACCATGAATTATAACATTACAGTATGATTTACCATGAATTCTAACATTACAGTATGATTTACCATGAATTCTAACATTACAGTATGATTTACCATGAATTATAACATTACAGTATGATTTACCATGAATTCTAACATTACAGTATGATTTACCATGAATTCTAACATTACAGTATGATTTACCATGAATTCTAACATTACAGTATGATTTACCATGAATTCTAACATTACAATATGATTTACCATGAATTCTAACATTACAGTATGATTTACCATGAATTCTAACATTACAGTATGATTTACCATGAATTCTAACATTACAGTATGATTTACCATGAATTCTAACATTACAGTAGGATTTACCATGAATTCTAACATTACAGTAGGATTTACCATGAATTCTAACTGTACAGTAGGATTTACCATGAATTCTAACAGTACAGTAGGATTTACCATGAATTCTAACATTACAGTATGATTTACCATGAATTCTAACATTACAGTATGATTTACCATGAATTCTAACATTACAGTATGATTTACCATGAATTCTAACATTACAGTATGATTTACCATGAATTCTAACATTACAGTATGATTTACCATGAATTATAACATTACAGTATGATTTACTATGAATTATAACATTACAGTAGGATTTACCATGAATTCTAACATTACAGTATGATTTACCATGTATGCTCAGTAAAGAACTGTATCTACACTGTGGCTTGTATCACAAGGATTCAATAGATAGATAGAATATTAGATGGTATATATATATATATACCATTGTCATCACAATGTTGACCTATCTGTAACATTAAATTCTTTATATCTGCATGTGCTTAATGTATGGGGTATTGGTCTATCACAACAGAACATCCCTGGACAACCACCCCAATCCTCCTAGCTGTCAACTTGAAATACTCTTTATAAACTAGTGACGAGATACAAGACATATTTTACGGGAATCAATGAAGTGAAACCATGCATGATGTAATGACGAAAACCTGTTTATAAATTTAAACACATGGATGTGGAAACATATCATAAGCGGTTGAAATGACAATAAGATGTATTTCTAGATAACCTCATTAATTAACGTCCAGATTTAAACTAATTCCTGCCAAATATCATAAGTATATTAACATTTCTACAGATGTTGTATTCCTATGTCAGTAAGTAGTATAATTATGTCTATATTGTTCAGTCCTGGTTCTGACTTACCTGCGAAACCTTCTACACAACGAAAACTATAATTCTGGTCGAAATTAAATAAAGGTTTGAAGATAAAAAGGGGGTAATAAGGAGAAGAACAGACAATACAATGGTCCAAAACAAGGACAAAAAGACAAACTATTATCAACGACATACTACATACAAACTAAATAGTGAGCAACACGTGTAGAAAGTAGTGTTATTATGGAAACAGTCTATGTTATATCTGATGTGTCGGTTTACGTTCTAAGTTAAACAGTATGTGTTATATATGACGTGTCGGTTTACGTTCTAAGTTAAACAGTCTGTGTTATATCTGATGTGTCGGTTTACGTTCTAAGTTAAACAGTCTGTGTTATATCTGATGTGTCGGTTTACGTTCTAAGTTAAACAGTCTGTGTTAGATCTGACGTGTCGGTTTACGTTCTAAGTTAAACAGTCTGTGTTAGATCTGACGTGTCGATTTACGCTTTAAGTTAAACAGTCTGTGTTATATCTGATGTGTCGGTTTACGTTCTAAGTTAAACAGTCTGTGTTAGATCTGACGTGTCGGTTTACGTTCTAAGTTAAACAGTCTGTGTTAGATCTGACGTGTCGGTTTCCGCTTTAAGTTAAACAGTCTGTGTTATATATGACGTGTCGGTTTACGTTCTAAGTTAAACAGTCTGTGTTATATCTGATGTGTCGGTTTACGTTCTAAGTTAAACAGTCTGTGTTATATCTGACGTGTCGGTTTACGTTCTAAGTTAAACAGTCCGTGTCATATCTGATGTGTCGGTTTACGCTCTAAGTTAAACAGTTTGCGTTAGATCTGACGTGTCGGTTTACGTTCTAAGTTAAACAGTCTGTGTTAGATCTGACGTGTCGGTTTACGCTTTAAGTTAAACAGTCTGTGTTATATATGACGTGTCGGTTTACGCTTTAAGTTAAACAGTCTGTGTTATATCTGATGTGTCGATTTACGTTCTAAGTTAAGCAGTCCGTGTCATATCTGATGTGTCGGTTTACGCTCTAAGTTAAACAGTTTGTGTTAGATCTGACGTGCTGGTTTACGTTCTTAGTTAAACAGTCTGTGTTATATCTGATGTGTCGGTTTACGCTCTAAGTTAAACAGTCCGTGTTAGATCTGACGTGTCAGTTTTTACATTCCACGTTAAACAGTCTGTAGTCTGTGTTATAAGAGTGTTATTATTTAAACAGTCTGTGTCATATCTGACGTGTCGGTTTTTAACATTCCACGTTAAACAGTCTGTAGTCTGTGTTATAAGAGTGTTATTATTTAAACAGTCCGTGTCATATCTGACGTGTCGCTTTTTACATTCCACGTTAAACAGTCTGTAGTCTGTGTTATAAGAGTGTTATTATTTAAACAGTCCGTGTTATATCTGACGTGTCAGTTTTTACATTCCACGTTAAACAGTCTGTAGTCTGTGTTATAAGAGTGTTATTATTTAAACAGTCCGTGTTATATCTGACGTGTCGTTTTTACATTCCACGTTAAGCAGTCTGTAGTCTGTGTTATAAGAGTGTTATTATTTAAACAGTCCGTGTCATATCTGACGTGTCGGTTTTTACATTCCACGTTAAACAGTCTGTAGTCTGTGTTATAAGGTTGTTATTATTTAAACAGTTCGTGTTATATCTGACGTGTCGGTTTTTACATTCCACGTTAAACAGTCTGTAGTCTGTGTTATAAGAGTGTTATTATTTAAACAGTCCGTGTTATATCTGACGTGTCGGTTTTTACATTCCACGTTAAACAGTCTGTAGTCTGTGTTATAAGAGTGTTATTATTTAAACAGTCCGTGTTATATCTGACGTGTCGGTTTTTACATTTCACGTTAAACAGTCTGTAGTCTGTGTTATAAGAGTGTTATTATTTAAACAGTCCGTGTCATATCTGACGTGTCGGTTTTTACATTCCACGTTAAACAGTCTGTAGTCTGTGTTATAAGAGTGTTATTATTTAAACAGTCCGTGTTATATCTGACGTGTCGGTTTTTACATTCCACGTTAAACAGTCTGTAGTCTGTGTTATAAGAGTATTATTATTTAAACAGTCCGTGTTATATCTGACGTGTCGGTTTTTACATTCCACGTTAAACAGTCTGTAATCTGTGTTATAAGAGTGTTATTATTTAAACAGTCCGTGTTATATCTGACGTGTCGGTTTTTACATTCCACGTTAAACAGTCTGTAGTCTGTGTTATAAGAGTGTTATTATTTAAACAGTCCGTGTTATATCTGACGTGTCGGTTTTTACATTTCACGTTAAACAGTCTGTAGTCTGTGTTATAAGAGTGTTATTATTTAAACAGTCCGTGTCATATCTGACGTGTCGGTTTTTACATTCCACGTTAAACAGTCTGTAGTCTGTGTTATAAGAGTGTTATTATTTAAACAGTCCGTGTTATATCTGACGTGTCGGTTTTTACATTCCACGTTAAACAGTCTGTAGTCTGTGTTATAAGAGTATTATTATTTAAACAGTCCGTGTTATATCTGACGTGTCGGTTTTTACATTCCACGTTAAACAGTCTGTAGTCTGTGTTAGAAGAGTATTATTATTTGAACAGTCTGTGTTATATCTGACGTGTCAGTTTTTACATTCCACGTTAAACAGTCTGTAGTCTGTGTTATAAGAGTATTATTATTTAAACAGTCTGTGTTATATCTGACGTGTTGGTTTATGTTCTACGAAGTGTTAACAAGTCATTGTTAAACAGATGAATTATTTACACAAACTAAACCTGATTGTCAGGATGTGTCCACTAATCATCGGCAATAAATAAAAACGTAGTAGGCATTATAGATGTTTATCAGTTACTTAATAATATTAAACACATTGTATTGTTATAATATGATCCACATTGATAACACAGAGACACCTGATACATTGACAATTATTATATTATAAATACTTGTTGATATTAAGGTGTTTGTAATTGTACTGTAGCTACAAACGTGCACTGACTGTCTACTCTTACAATGTACTATACGATTATGTTTAATCTAGAAGAACATGTTCTACAGACATTTTCTATGTAACGGTGCCATGTCATTACAATATAAATGTGTTAACGAACAGTTTTAGCCATTGACTAGGTAATAGAAATAAAACGAAAGTTGTCCTCGTACTATCTTGTAACTAATAATAGCCTGCATGTTTAATTATAGATACATCTATTGTATGACTTAATCGTTCACCAAATACAGTTAGACCTGTATATAAAGGGCACTCAACGGAACCTGTAAAGATGCGCAGTTGCCCTTTATCTACAGGTTAAGATTATATGCACTATTCATTAATGGGGAAATTGAAGCTGCCCTTTATAGTTTAGTTTATAATTATTTTATTTGATCAATGATACAAAGAGGATCAGACACAAGTTTTACCAAAATATGGAGTCTTCTCCTATATACACAATCATTAATACATTATATTGAGAATGCACAAGAAAACAAGAAAAATACAATTGTATCATATAATATAGCTAAAAATAGTAAACGTGTGTTTGGATGCTGGATGGTGTTTGGTTAGTACATTAAACGATTAGAAATCGCTTAGACCTTTATATGAATCGAATAACTGAATCAAAAATAAAGCAATTATCTGCATAGCTTTAAGTTTCACTTCTTGATGTGAGAAGTGAAGCATTGATAAATTGAGACAAATCGCTTATGCTGAGAAACAGATCATTTCTTATTTCAGAGTATTTGGTACAAACAAAAAAGAAGTGGTTCGCATCTTCTTGGGGGGCACCGCAGCTACACGCTGGGCTAGATAAAATATGAACCTTGTATAGATCATGGTTGAGGAAAGAAGCTGTACATCTAAGTTGTGCTAGGATCACGTTTAACTTTCTAGGGCCATAGCAATAAATTTGGGAACTGAGATCTTATTTGATTGGTTGTTAAGACATATAGCGTTTCTGAATTTGGAAAATGAATCTAATTTTCTGATTCCAATGTCAAGTTTATTCCATTCATTAACTGTGGAAGGAATAAATGACGAATTGGTTATAGAGAGTCTACAGAAAGGAACTATTAAATTATCACCATTTCGCAAAGGGTAGATAGTAGTACTCTGAATAGTTGGGGGAACTAGATGACGCAAGTATTCAGGTGCCATTCCACATTTTATATAAAAAAATAATTGGAGTTTTCTGCGATATCTCCACTCTGATAGTGTTTCCCAACCTGACTCCGATTTTGTAAAAATGGGTAAACCTGTTACAATTCTGGCAGCGTCTAATTGAAGTTTTTCTAATTTTTCTGAATAGCCAATTCCACAATTATTCCTTTATAGACAGTGAGTTGTAATATGGATGTGCCCTTTAAGACAGGCTTGACTGCATAGGATGTCAAAAAGTAATATAGTTACTTAAGACGTTCTTAAATATGAAACAATCGAATGTTATCCTCATATCTGACGCATTTCACATCACCCTAGCACTGTCCATGGACATAACATATCAGTTTAAGTGACAAAAGTATATTAAATATATTCAGTTTTTAGATCAATAAAACGGTAGATATCGAAATTAGTGCACTCTACACGTTTCTAGAATGACCTTCATCATGTACGTTTCTGGAATGACCTTCATTATGCACGTTCATAATCACAAGTGTAGAGAGCCAAATAAGCACGAAAATAAAGGGTTTCAACATGACAATCAAAATAAAGGGTTTCAACATGACAGTCAAAATAAAGGGTCTATGTATGACATTCAAAATAAAGTGTTTCAACATGACATTCAAAATAAAGGGTTTCAACATGACAGTCAAAATAAAGTGTCTAAGCATGACAGTTAAAATAAAGGGTCTCAACATGACAGTCAAAATAAAGGGTCTAAACATGACAGTCAAAATAAAGGATCTATACATGACAGTCAACATAAAGTGTCTAAGCATGACAGTCAAAATAAAGGATCTCAACATGTCAGTCAAAATTAAGGCTCTCAACAAGACAGTCAAAATAAAGGGTCTCAACAAGACAGTCAAAATAAAGGGTTTCAACATGACAGTCAAAATTAAGGGTATCAACATGACAGTCAAAATTAAGGGTCTCAACAAGACAGTCAAAATAAAGGGTCTCAACAAGACAGTCAAAATAAAGGGTCTCAACATGACAGTCAAAATAAAATGTCTAAGCATGAGTCAAAATAAAGGGTCTCAACATGACAGTCAAAATAAAGGGTCTCACCATGACAGTCAAAATAAAGTGTCTCAACATGACAGTCAAACTAAAGGGTCTAAACATAACAGTCAAAATAAAGGGTATCAACATGACAGTTAAAATAAAGGGTCTCAACATGACAGTCAAAATAAAGGGTTTCAACATGACTCTTGGTGTATTGCAAATTGTCCAGATTCAAAAGCTGATTTCACATCCTGGTGCAAATCAAGGATATCCAATATATAAACAAGTAAATACCGAGAATAGTTAACCCTATTAGCAACGAAAAGATATGGTACATGTAGCATTGAAGCAATACTAGCCATTTTCAAAACAATGGGTTGATAAAAAACAGAACAACAAAGACCTATAAGACTATTTACATCTGATTGAACAAAATGTCAAACAATAGAAATCAACATCCCAAAACAAAAGAAAAAATTCATCATTTATATCTTGTCAAAATACTACTTACAACTTATCTACTCACTAACACAATCTGCTTAATGAAACAACGGCAACCGGAATAAATTCGATTCCCAAGTGTTTGATTTGTGTATTTAAAACGCTAATACACAAACTCTAAAATAAACGCATATTTACAAAAAAGTAACTAAGAAAAGTAAATTGTCCTAAAGTAAAATACATTCCAAACAATTGAAATACGACAGTGAAACTACAATTGTGTGTCTAATGTCAACGATAAAGCAAGTTCATAAGTGAACAAATTGTCCTAGTTATTGAACTAATTGAATAACTTATAGACTCGATTGACGGAAGGCTATTTTTCCGTAATACGATATTTTCTAGTCATTTCCATTCCGGCAGAAACTCCGTTTTTTTCGTTTATTGATCACGTGATTTGACGTAAACTGCAGGCATCATTACTTCCGGTTTGGGTAGTAACGCCTGACGTGAATGTAAATACAACGTCATTCACGGTAAAAATGGAAAGGCCCATTAAGCTTTATAAGGACTGGTGTTGTGTTCCTCATTGTAAATCTGATGGAAGGAAGCGTGGGAAGTAAATAAAACATTTCCGTTGTCTTTTTTGTACAGTTTGAGGCGATCATATCATCATTCCAATCACACTTTTGTAATAAATAGTATGTCACACTGTTCAATATTAGGCAACAGTTTTAAATTCGACGACAATATCGGTACTTGTCCGACCTCACACACAATCTGTGTTACACCGTTCTCCGTTATTGTTCTCCTGTTTACTTGTGAAAGTTCGTAGTCAGTTGTTGACGTTATTTTCTCTAGATCTAATTCTTGGGCAAGTTCACATAACTTGACTAATTCATGTTTTCTATACAAATGACATGTTATGCCTCTATGCTGTAAATATTCCTTTAGATAGGGAACCTGCCATCGGAAGAAATCTACTTGAATATCCATGATAATAATGATAAACCTAATCTGTTGATAAATGCTGACAAACCGGAAGTTTATATGCCTGTTGTTTGGTTGCTACGATACGCCAATCGTACCTCCAATTTGAAAACCGCTCTAACCCGAAAATACTGTATTACAAAGTGGTAAAACATTATTTTTCTTTGTTGATTTTAAACAAAGATACTTGATGTTTTACCTTAAAATTTGGCAGGGAATTCGTTAACACAATATTCTTGCATTTTGAATGCAAATCAATGTATCGGATATAATTTTTTTCGTCCGTTAAGAGAAAATCGCCTATAAACTGACAGTCAATTTGATCATTGTTTGGAAGTTTAACGTTCGATAATGACATGCGTTTTTGCAAAACCAATGCATTCATATTCATTTTACATGTTTTCTCATGCAAATAGAATCTTTATTTTATTTATATGTGATACAATGATGCAACGATTTCATTTTCAAATTGACTAGTGAAATACGTGTTTTTGGGGTGGCTCTCTTAACAAACCGATATTGCGCAAACTTACCGCAAAAATCATTGACGACAACTTGAAATGGAAAGAAGACATATTTATCTAAAATTTAAGAGATATTGCAACTGTGTCTTATTTCAGCACATTAAACTCGAGAAGTAAGCGACTTTTCAGTAGCTGGTTGCAAGACTATATCAAGGTAACGTATTAAATATCATAAATATTTCATCAATAAGGAAGATTACATTATGTCGCCATGACATAGATAACATATTATAGTATTATAACAGACACGGTACATCATTATAATTTGCCATCTTTTCTCCTAGTAGTTTTAGTCAATTTCCTTTTATATTTTTATATAATGTATTAATTGTATTATCATTAATGAACAACTCTTTGGAATAAATTGCTTCATATTTTGTGGATATGCTCTGATATCGGAAAGATGATGTTATGATGATATTCACTAAAAGCATTCTCAGTGCGGGACAGTAATTGAATCTAAAATAATTGAGAAATAATTTATTTACCGTAATGCCTATGTTATTTAGGATTTGAATGTAGACTATCGTGTGATATATTGTATACGTTTAGTTCCATGAGATATAACTATACATCTAAATCATGATACATTGTAACATACAAAGACATTTATCAT
Organism: Bathymodiolus septemdierum; assembly: GCA_963383655.1. Taxonomy (NCBI): domain Eukaryota; kingdom Metazoa; phylum Mollusca; class Bivalvia; order Mytilida; family Modiolidae; genus Bathymodiolus; species Bathymodiolus septemdierum. Next base: position 28,543,505 of record OY726520.1, read on the forward strand.
AAATCATGATACATTGTAACATACAAAGACATTTATTATAAATCACGATACATTGTAACATACAAAGACATTTATTATAAATCACGATACATTGTAACATACAAAGACATTTATCATAAATCATGATACATTGTAACATACAAAGACATTTATTATAAATCATGATACATTGTAACATACAAAGACATTTATTATAAATCACGATACATTGTAACATACAAAGACATTTATTATAAATCATGATACATTGTAACATACAAAGACATTTATCATAAATCATGATACATTGTAACATACAAAGACATTTATCATAAATCATGATACATTGTAACATACAAAGACATTTATTATAAATCATGATACATTGTAACATACAAAGACATTTATTATAAATCATGATACATTGTAACATACAAAGACATTTATTATAAATCACGATACATTGTAACGTACAAAGACATTTATTATAAATCATGATACATTGTAACATACAAAGACATTTATCATAAATCATGATACATTGTAACATACAAAGACATTTATTATAAATCACGATACATTGTAACATACAAAGACATTTATTATAAATCATGATACATTGTAACATACAAAGACATTTATTATAAATCATGATACATTGTAACATACAAAGACATTTATTATAAATCACGATACATTGTAACACACAAAGACATTTATTATAAATCAGGACTGGGATTAGAGCGTATTGTACATTATGTGTACTTTACTTATACTAAATACTGACCACCTTCAGTAAGTTGAAGATTATGTCAGAGGTTGTACTACTTCTACCAAATACTGACCACCTTCAGTAAGTTGAAGATTATGTCAGAGGTTGTACTACTTCTACTAAATACTGACCACCTTCAGTAAGTTGAAGATTATGTCAGAGGTTGTACTACTTCTACTAAATACTGACCACCTTCAGTAAGTTGAAGATTATGTCAGAGGTTGTACTACTTTTACTAAATACTGACCTATATTTGGTAGAAGTACTAACATATAAAACAATAACTATAATCTGAAAATTAAATCTAAATTGACTTGAATTTCATGTGAAGTTCTAGTTCGTGAAGCATGGCTATTTAATAAGACAGAGACTTCATTACTATATTGTTATGTAATGCTATGATTAATGAGTTCTAAATCCTATAATACATCATTAATTAACACAAGAAAATCAACCTCGTGCAATATCCTTCAGCTAGGTTCAGAAATCCTTGAATCAACCTCATCATAAGTCATTTATTAAAGATTAATCAAAAGAAATAATTATTGACAGTCAAAACTACAAAGACAAATGTTGTCCAATAACAAACACAACAAAAATAAAAGTATGTCAAAGTCAAATAATGTTACAGTATAACTAGCTAATATAATAAATAAATAAATAATATATACCATAGTCTAATAAATAAAAACTAGTTAAATAAAGTCAAGATTATATCAGTCTAATAATAAATAAAACATAAATATTATATCAGTCCAATAATGAAGACCAATGAAGTCAATCTTATATCAGTAGAATAATAAACAAAAACCAATGAAATCAAGATTATTCAGTCCAATGATATATACAGTGCAATGAAACCAAGATTATATCAGTCCAATAATAAATTAAAATCAAGATTATATATCGGTTCAATAATAAATAAAGACCACTGAAATCAAGATTATATCAGTCCAATAATAAATAAAAATAAATGTTATATATCAGTGACAGCCGGAACCTTTGAACCGTAATGAGAGCGGGAGGTTTGGCGCCTTAAAATCTGATTCAACCCACCATTTCTTTAGAAATGCCTGTACCAAGTCAGGGTCATTACGGTTTTCACAGTTTTCCGGTTGTTGACTGATTTTGTCTGTTTATATAATTATGAGTTTTGACTTTCCCTTTGTAAGATTGTTCGGAGTTCGGTAATTTTGTTATTACCTTTATTTATTATCCAATAATAAATACAGAGCACTGAAGTCAAAAAAGTACTTTCTGTGTATAAATTAGAAATTAAAAAAATGTGAAAGGCTTCAAATGGTATCAGAATGAATGTCTTTAAGTCAAAACCTCTTGTGCTGTTCATATTAGTATTAGTATAAAAACAAACATTCTGTTATAATTAGAAGTTTCTTAATTCTAATAGTATCCAATTGTGTACAGAAAAAAAACACTTTTTTTCCAACGCAATAACAATTTTCAAAATAAAAATCAGTTCTAGTGGACTAAAATTAACTATATAGGTTGAAACGATCAATAATGAACGAAACCATAATATTTGTATAGTTATATAAACGGCTTTATCTATGTTAACGTACATTCTTATAGGTAATTATAGGTAATGAAAATAGGATCAGTCTAGCAATGGTGTAGGGAACATCAAACACAGCTACACATTTTATCAGTTATTACTTAGATTCTATAATGATGTGAATTTAATCTGCTACTAAATATCTAATATATCTAAGATGTTACATGTTAATCACTCCTATGTATTTAGAACGTCTTAATGTTCTGTTGTTATCTAATATATCTAAGATGTTACATGTTAATCACTCCTATGTATTTAGAGCGTCTTAATGTTAGATGTTACATGTTAATCACTCCTATGTATTTAGAACATCTTAATGTTAGATGTTACATGTTAATCACTCCTATGTATTTCGAACATCTTAATGTTAGATGTTACATGTTAATCACGCCTATGTATTTAGAACATCTTAATGTTAGGTGTTACATGTTAATCACTCCTATGTATTTAGAACATCTTAATGTTAGATGTTAAATGTTAATCACTCCTATGTATTTAGAACGTCTTAATGTTCTGTTGTTATCTGATATATCTAAGATGTTACATGTTAATCACTCCTATGTATTTAGAACTTCTTAATGTTAGATGTTACATGTTAATCACTCCTATGTATTTAGAACTTCTTAATGTTAGATGTTACATGTTAATCACTCCTATGTATTTAGAACATCTTAATGTTAGATGTTACATATTAATCACTCCTATGTATTTAAAACGTCTTAATGTTAGATGTTTCATGTTAATCACTCCTATGTATTTAGAACATCTTAATGTTAGATGTTACATGTTAATCACTCCTATGTATTTAGAACTTCTTAATGTTAGATGGTACATGTTAATCACTCCTATGTATTTAGAACGTCTTAATGTTAGATGTTTCATGTCAATCACTCCTATGTATTTAGAACATCTTAATGTTAGATGTTACATGTTAATCACTCCTATGTATTTAGAACATCTTAATGTTAGATGTTACATGTTAATCACTCCTATGTATTTAGAACATCTTAATGTTAGATGTTACATGTTAATCACTCCTATGTATTTAGAACATCTTAATGTTAGATGTTACATGTTAATCACTACTATGTATTTAGAACATCTTAATGTTAGATGTTACATGTTAATCACTCCTATGTATTTAGAACGTCTTAATGTTAGATGTTTCATGTTAATCACTCCTATGTATTTAGAACATCTTAATGTTAGATGTTACATGTTAATCACTCCTATGTATTTAGAACATCTTAATGTTATATAATACATGTTAATCACTCCTATGTATTTAGAACATCTTAATGTTAGATGTTCCATGTTAATCACTCCTATGTATTTAGAACATCTTAATGTTCTGTTGTTATCTGATATATCTAAAATGTTACATGTTAATCACTCCTATGTATTTAGAACGTCTTAATGTTAGATGTTACATGTTAATCACTCCTATGTATTTAGAACATCTTAATGTTAGATGTTACATGTTAATCACTCCTATGTATTTAGAACATCTTAATGTTAGATGTTACATGTTAATCACTCCTATGTATTTAGAACATCTTAATGTTAGATGTTACATGTTAATCACTCCTATGTATTTAGAACGTCTTAATGTTAGATGTTACATGTTAATCACTCCTATGTATTTAGAACATCTTAATGTTAGATGCTACATGCTAATAACTCCTATGTATTTAGAACGTCTTAATGTTAGATGTTTCATGTTAATCACTCCTATGTATTTAGAACATCTTAATGTTAGATGTTACATGTTAATCACTCCTATGTATTTAGAACGTCTTAATGTTAGATGTTACATGTTAATCACTCCTATGTATTTAGAACGTCTTAATGTTAGATGTTACATGTTAATCACTCCTATGTATTTAGAACGTCTTAATGTTAGATGTTACATGTTAATCACTCCTATGTATTTATAACATCTTAATGTTAGATGTTACATGTTAATCACTCCTATGTATTTAGAACATCTTAATGTTAGGTGTTACATGTTAATCACTCCTATGTATTTAGAACTTCTTAATGTTAGATGTTACATGTTAATCACTCCTATGTATTTAGAACGTCTTAATGTTCTGTTGTTATCTAATATATCTAAGATGTTACATGTTAATCACTCCTATGTATTTAGAACGTCTTAATGTTAGATGTTACATGTTAATCACTCCTATGTATTTAGAACGTCTTAATGTTAGATGTTACATGTTAATCACTCCTATGTATTTAGAACATCTTAATGTTAGATGCTACATGTTAATCATTCCTATGTATTTAGAACGTCTTAATGTTAGATGTTTCATGTTAATCACTCCTATGTATTTAGAACGTCTTAATGTTAGATGTTACATGTTAATCACTCCTATGTATTTAGAACATCTTAATGTTAGATGTTACATGTTAATCACTCCTATGTATTTAGAACATCTTAATGTTAGATGTTACATGTTAATCACTCCTATGTATTTAGAACGTCTTAATGTTAGATGTTTCATGTTAATCACTCCTATGTATTTAGAACATCTTAATGTTAGATGTTACATGTTAATCACTCCAATGTATTTAGAACATCTTAATGTTCTGTGTTATCTAATATATATAAAATGTTACATGTTAATCACTCCTATGTATTTAGAACGTCTTAATGTTAGATGTTACATGTTAATCACTCCTATGTATTTAGAACGTCTTAATGTTAGATGTTTCATGTTAATCACTCCTATCTATTTAGAACATCTTAATGTTAGATGTTACATGTTAATCACTCCTATGTATTTAGAACGTCTTAATGTTAGATGTTTCATGTTAATCACTCCTATGTATTTAGAACATCTTAATGTTAGATGTTACATGTTAATCACTCCTATGTATATAGAACATCTTAATGTTAGATGTTACATGTTAATCACTCCTATGTATTTAGAACATCTTAATGTTAGATGTTACATGTTAATCACTCCTATGTATTTACAACGTCTTAATGTTAGATGTTACATGTTAATCACTCCTATGTATTTAGAACGTCTTAATGTTAGATGTTACATGTTAATCACTCCTATGTATTTAGAACATCTTAATGTTAGATGTTACATGTTAATCACTCCTATGTATTTAGAACATCTTAATGTTAGATGTTACATGTTAATCACTGCTATGTATTTAGAACGTCTTAATGTGAGATGTTTCATGTTAATCACTCCTATGTATTTAGAACATCTTAATGTTAGATGTTACATGTTAATCACTCCTATGTATTTAGAACATCTTAATGTTAGATGTTACATGTTAATCACTCCTATGTATTTAGAACGTCTTAATGTTAGATGTTACATGTTAATCACTCCTGTGTATTTAGAACGTCTTAATGTTAGATGTTACATGTTAATCACTCCTATGTATTTAGAACACTTAATGTTAGATGTTACATGTTAATCACTCCTATGTATTTAGAACATCTTAATGTTAGATGTTACATGTTAATCACTCCAATGTATTTAGAACGTCTTAATGTTAGATGTTACATGTTAATCACTTCTATGTATTTAGAACATCTTAATGTTAGATGTTACATGTTAATCACTCCTATGTATTTAGAACGTCTTAATGTTAGATGTTACATGTTAATCACTCATATGTATTTAGAACATCTTAATGTTAGATGTTACATGTTAATCACTCCTATGTATTTAGAACGTCTTAATGTTAGATGTTACATGTTAATCATTCCTATGTATTTAGAACATCTTAATGTTAGATGTTACATGTTAATCACTCCTATGTATTTAGAACATCTTAATGTTAGATGTTACATGTTAATCACTGCTATGTATTTAGAACATCTTAATGTTAGATGTTACATGTTAATCACTCCTATGTATTTAGAACGTCTTAATGTTAGATGTTACATGTTAATCGATCCTATGTATTTAGAACGTCTTAATGTTAGATGTTACATGTTAATCACTCCTATGTATTTAGAACGTCTTAATGTTAGATGTTTCATGTTAATCACTTCTATGTATTTAGAACATCTTAATGCTAGATGTTACATGTTAATCACTCCTATGTATTTAGAACATCTTAATGTTAGATGTTACATGTTAATCACTCCTATGTATTTACAACGTCTTAATGTTAGATGTTACATGTTAATCACTCCTATGTATTTAGAACATCTTAATGTTAGATGTTACATATCAATTTAATCCTGTGTATTTAGAACATCTTAATGTTAGATGTTACATGTTAATCACTCCTATGTATTTAGAACGTCTTAATGTTAGATATTACATGTTAATCACTCCTATGTATTTAGAACATCTTAATGTTAGATGTTACATGGTAATCACTCCTATGTATTTACAACGTCTTAATGTTAGATGTTACATGTTAATCACTCCTATGTATTTAGAACATCTTAATGTTAGATGTTACATATCAATTTAATCCTGTGTATTTAGAACATCTTAATGTTAGATGTTACATGTTAATCACTCCTATGTATTTAGAACGTCTTAATGTTAGATATTACATGTTAATCACTCCTATGTATTTAGAACATCTTAATGTTAGATGTTCCATGTTAATCACTCCTATGTATTTAGAACATCTTAATGTTAGATGTTACATGTTAATCACTCCTATGTATTTAGAACATCTTAATGTTAGGTGTTACATGTTAATCACTCCTATGTATTTAGAACATCTTAATGTTAGATGTTTCATGTTAATCACTCCTATGTATTTAGAACATCTTAATGTTAGATGTTTCATGTTAATCACTCCTATGTATTTAGAACATCTTAATGCTAGATGTTACATGTTAATCACTCCTATGTATTTAGAACGTCTTAATGTTAGATGTTACATGTTAATCACTCCTATGTATTTTGAACATCTTAATGTTAGATGTTACATGTTAATCACTCCTATGTATTTAGAACGTCTTAATGTTAGATGTTTCATGTTAATCACTCCTATGTATTTAGAACGTCTTAATGTTAGATGTTACATGTTAATCACTCCTGTGTATTTAGAACGTCTTAATGTAAGATGTTACATGTTAATCACTCCTATGTATTTAGAACGTCTTAATGTAAGATGTTACATGTTAATCACTCCTATGTATTTAGAACATCTTAATGTTAGATGTTTCATGTTAATCACTCCTATGTATTTAGAACGTCTTAATGTTAGGTGTTACATGTTAATCATTCCTATGTATTTAGAACATCTTAATGTTAGATGTTACATGTTAATCACTCCTATGTATTTAGAACATCTTAATGTTAGATGTTACATGTTAATCACTCCTATGTATTTAGAACATCTTAATGTTCTGTTGTTATCTAATATATCTAAGATGTTACATGTTAATCCCTCCTATGTATTTAGAACATCTTAATGTTAGATGTTACATGTTAATCACTCCTATGTATTTAGAACATCTTATTGTTAGATGTTATATGTTAATCACTCCTATGTATTTAGAACGTCTTAATTTTAGATGTTTCATGTTAATCACTCCTATGTATTTACAACGTCTTAATGTTAGATGTTACATGTTAATCACTCCTATGTATTTAGAACATCTTAATGTTAGATGTTACATGTTAATCACTCCTATGCATTTAGAACATCTTAATGTTCTGTTGTTATCTAATATATCTAAGATGTTACATGTTAATCACTCCTATGTATTTAGAACATCTTAATGTTAGATGTTCCATGTTAATCACTCCTATGTATTTAGAACGTCTTAATGTTAGATGTTCCATGTTAATCACTCCTATGTATTTAGAACATCTTAATGTTAGATGTTACATGTTAATCACTCCTATGTATTTAGAACATCTTAATGTTATATGTTACATGTTAATCACTCCTATGTATTGAGAACATCTTAATGTTAGATGCTACATGTTAATCACTCCTATGTATTTAGAACGTCTTAATGTTAGATGTTCCATGTTAATCACTCCTATGTATTTAGAACGTCTTAATGTTAGATGTTACATGTTAATCACTCCTATGTATTTAGAACGTCTTAATGTTAGATGTTACATGTTAATCACTCCTATGTATTTGGAACATCTTAATGTTAGATGTTACATGTTAATCACTCCTATGTATTTAGAACGTCTTAATGTTAGATGTTACATGTTAATCACTCCTATGTATTTAGAACATCTTAATGTTAGATGTTACATGTTGATCACTCCTATGTATTTAGAACATCTTAATGTTTGATGTTACATGTTAATCACTCCTATGTATTTAGAACATCTTAATGTTAGATGTTACATGTTAATCACTCCTATGTATTTAGAACATCTTAATGTTTTGTTGTTATCTAATATATCTAAGATGTTCCATGTTAATCACTCCTATATATTTAGAACATCTTAATGTTAGATGTTACATGTTAATCACTCCTATGTATTTAGAACATCTTAATGTTTTGTTGTTATCTAATATATCTAAGATGTTACATGTTAATCCCTCCTATGTATTTAGAGCATCTTAATGTTAGATGTTACATGTTAATCGCTCCTATGTATTTAGAACATCTCAATGTTCTGTTGTTATCTAATATATCTAAGATGCTACATGTTAATCACTCCTATGTATTTAGAACATCTTAATATTAGATGTTACATGTTAATCACTCCTATGTATTTAGAGCATCTTAATGTTCTGTTGTTATCTTACATCTGTATGAAAAGTTTGAAGATACCAAAGGGCCAATCAGAAGCCACAGCTATACCAAAATCAGAAGCCACAACTATACCAAATGGCCAATCAGAAACCATAACTATACCAAAGGGCCAATCAGAAGCCACAACTATATCAAAGGGCCAATCAGAAGCCACAACTATACCAAAGGGCCAATCAGAAGCCACAACTATACCAAAGGGCCAATCAGAAGCCACAACTATACCAAAGGGCCAATCAGAAGCCACAGCTGTACCAAAGGGCCAATCAGAAGCCACAACTATACCAAAGGGCCAATCAGAAACCACAACCATACCAAAGGGCCAATCAGAAACCACAACTATACCAAAGAGCCAATCAGAAACCACAACTCGAATGACATACAATACAATGACCGAAATAAAACGACAAATAAGACAAACAATGATCTACAAAACACCACACAAAAAATAAAGATTGAGCAACACGAATCCCACTCGAAAACGAGGGTGAACCCATGTGCTTCAGAAAGGCAAGTAGTTTCTGCTCCACTGTTGGCATCCGTCTTGTGATTCTTGTTACATACTCCAGCCTGCTCTGTGGTATTTCTACGTCTGTATCTAGTACGTGGATCCTGTTCCATTGTTATACTTATCTATATGTATTATACGTCTAGAAGGTTCCGTGGTCATTTTACATCTGGCACCGGTATGTCTAAGCTGTTCCATGGTCATTTTACATCTAGCACCGGTATGTCTAAGCTGTTCCATGGCCATTTTACATCTATCGCCGGTATGTTTATGCTGTTCCGTGGCCATTTTACATCTAGCACCGGTATGTCTAAGCTGTTCCGTGGTCATTTTATATCTAGCACAGGTATATCTAAAAAAATAAACAGCTTTTAGGTGAAGTAAATCAAAAAGTTTTCAATAAACGTCAAATGATAGCCCTACTGAAGAGCAATTCACCAAAACTTCTCAATATCATTGTCAATTTTATGAATAAATGCATGTCCAAGAGAAATTCATCCTAGAACAGCAATTGTCTGATTTTTTTGAAAATATTTGTAATCCTTATTTATGTGCTTTTAGAAGAGGTCATGAATGTCAGACAACCCTGCTCAGGTTATTAGAGGACAGGCGGAATGCCCCTGAAAAAATCAGTATGTTGCCGCAGTCCTAATGGATCTTTCCAAGGCATTTGATTGCCTACCCCATGATATTTTATTGGATAAACTTTCGGCCTATGGTATGTCCACTGATTCTGTACCCCTTCTTGAGTCGTACTTATCAAATAGGAAACAGCAAATTAAGATTAATGGTATCCTGAGCAGTTGGTCTGACATCCAAAAAGGGGTACCCCAAGGGTCAATCTTGGGCCTCTACTTTTTAATGTCTTTATTAATGATATGTTTTATTTTGTAAAAAAGGGTACTTTATATAATTATGCGGATGACAATACTTTGTCTTATGGTCATCCTGATTTTAATGTACTTACCTCAGTTTTAGAATCAGAGTCAAATGTTCTTATTAATTGGTTTAAAGTTAACAAAATGCAGGCTAATCCAGATAAATTTCAGGTACTTGCGGTTGGGAAGAAGACTTTTGACAAAAACATGAAGATTTGTATACAGAATTCTACACTTTCATGTGAAGAGGCAGTAAAACTTTTAGGAATTGAAATAGATTATCAATTAAATTTTGACATTCATATCAGTTCAATCTGTAGGAAGGCATCACAGCAACTGAATATACTTAAACGTTTGGGCCGATATTTAGACAGATTAAGCAAATTAACTATATTCCACACTTTCATTCTCAGTAACTTTAACTTCTGCCCTTTGGCTTGGCATTTTTGTACCGATAAAAATTCAAAAAAATTAGAAAAAGTGCAGGAAAGAGCACTTCGCTTTGCATACGATGACTCCACCAGTTCATATATCAACCTTCTTGAAAAAGCTCTAGTGCCCTCCTTACAGATCAGACGTATTAGGACAATGGCCTTGGAGACATATAAAATCGTTAACAAATTAGCTCCTGTATGCCTTCATGATTTGGTTAATGTGAAGAATTCTAAATATGCTTTCAGGTATTCGAGCATATTAGATGTACCTCATGTCAGAACTACAAGGTATGGCAAACTATCATTCATGTTTTCAGCTGCAACTCTGTGGAACGACCTTCCGAACCATTTCATAACTGAAAACAGTTTCAACCACTTTAAAAGTTTGATTAAGTCTTGGAATGGCTCAGTATGTCGTTGTTCTGCATGTAGATAACATATTCAGCTTTCTGTTTTATTTCTAGTGCTTTTTCCAAGTTTTAATGCTGCTTAGTTATTTTATGTTTGCTTGATATTGCTTCAGCATGTTTTAGTATGTCTTTTATTTTTGTGCTTTTTATGTTGCATTTGCTAACTGTATGTGCTTTATATGTGTGTTTATGTGATTATGTTAATATTTGTATGTATCTTGTGCTACTATATATGTATATTCGGTAAAAAGCTCCTGAGAGCTTGTGTTTATTGTTATACAAAAACCGAATTCAAATTTTTTTTTTTTATCTTATCTTATCAACGTTTATATAACAAATAAAATGAGTATATTTTCACTCTATATATATATTTATATATGTACGTATGCAAGCTGATGTCACTGTCCTCCCACATGTATTGATATTATATATATTTTACATGTATATCTTTCTTTATGTGTCATAACCATCTATTGTAAATGTGTTAGTACCAATAAATATTGTCTATTGTCTATTGTCTAAGCTGTTCCGTAGATGTTTCATATCTGTATCTAATACGCTATGGTCTAATCCTATTTGTGTTGCCGTTTGTTATTCCGTGTATGAGGACAATCATTTGCTAATCTTGGCGATATTGTTAAAAAATACACGTGATATTTCCTATTGATCAACGGGGCTGTTTTTTATTTATATAGATAGATATTTTTGTATTAGACACGTTAAATGTTTGTTTTGTTTTCTACTTGCAATATTTTTCTACATTGTTGGTAAATTAAGGCTTGGTGTTAATGTGATGAAGTACGGATTTTCATTATAAATATTGCAGTTTCAATAAAATAATATTAGATCCTGACAGCCTCACGGATGGAGTACTACACGAGGAATTAAATCATCCCATCATCAACATCACTTCTCACACATTTAACACATTGTTATGCCATATTAAATTTCAACACCATTAAAAAATCAAATTAATAAATCGTTTATGGCAATGTGACGTTTGTGGAATTCAGTGGTATTTTCACGGCTCGTTAGTGTATTATTTTGCTTTTCATATGAAATACAAAGAGTTTTCTGGTGTAAAAAAAAAACAAAAAAAAGCAGCTATAAATTGAAGCGGTGGTCTGGTTAGTACGGTATAATATGCGTTTTAATGTCTACCATTGACACAAGACAAATAATAAAAGAAAATTTGAAGTATTTTTGACATAAAACATTAATTCATCGCCATCAAAGGCGTGACATCAATCCTTTATTAGAAGTGATAATTCAACATACTTAATATAAAAATACCACAACGAGGAAGAACTTCTCAAATATCCTCTTTGTTAACTTTCTAAAAATATTCTAATTAAAGCAGAATTCTGTACATTTATTTTTCCATCTTCACCTGGAGTACATTTAACCGTTATATTGAATATCAATTAAAACTCTTCTTCTCCGCCACAATAATCCTTCACCATTGTAGCATTGTATAGTTTTGTTCAATAAAGAAACTGAATTACATAGAATACGTATTGTGATGCATGTAGATAAATACTTATACCTTAATAACTGTATAACAATCAGTTGTATATTAAAACTAAATTAATATTCTCGTGTGAAAGCAACTCTAGTGTCAGTTAATTAAACATAGGCATTCTCAATATGAAATGACATGTTTTAACAAATATTGCTGTAGACTTGAAGTGTACACAGGTATAATGTATATGTTCGTTTCATGTACAAATCCATAGAAATGTTTATTTTCATTTAAAATGGTCACGAGATAAAAACAACATGCAACAATCACAAATCAAGCATTGTTGTCGACAACAGAAGTTTAAAAGACTCCTTCAATCAGTGATTATCTGTTGTCGTTGTACTGTATCACATACTTGTGTCTATTTCCTATCAATGATCATATATGCTCAGTTATGTCTAAAGATATATACATATTTTAATACTCCCACTGACGTTTACCGAAATATTTCCATTCGAGTACTCCATTTGTTTACAGTAAATGTAAACAATCTATTTTGTTTACACTAAATATTTAACACTCCGACTCTGGAGTACACCAATTGCTTACCGTAGAGGTTTTATACTCATACTCGAGTACTCCATTTGATTACAGTTAATTGTTTCTAAGAAAAGTTTAATACTCCTACTGCAATACCCCCATTTGCTAAAAGGTAAAGTATTATTAATACCCCCATTTGTTAAAAGGTAAAGTATTATTAATACCCCCATTTGTTAAAAGGTAAAGTATTATTAATACCCCCATTTGTTAAAAGGTAAAGTATTATTAATACCCCCATTTGTTAAAAGGTAAAGTATTATTAATACTCCCATAATTCAAGTACTCTGTTTGATTACAGGAAGAGTTTGATACTAGAATGCGAGTATACCATTTGTTTACAATGAACTTTTAATACTCTCACTCAAATACTCCATTTGTTTACAATCCAGGTTTAATACTCCCAAATGGGATACATAATTTGCTTACAGTAAAAATTTAATATTCCCATTCAAGTACTCCATTTGTTTACAAGAAAAGTTCATTACTTCCATATGTGTAGCCCAAGTGTTTACAGGAAAAGTTAAATGCTATACAATTATAGCCTTCTGGTGAGGTCAATACATGTGTTATCGTCCCAGCGAAAGTATATAGACAGAGGACGATGTCCGAGGTCGATATATTTTCATGGTCGATAAAACATGTATTGACCGACCGATATGAAAAGGTTATAATTGCTTTATTATAATATCATGCTATTTGAATAGCAATACATTAGACAATTTATATGTTGAGAACCAAATGTTATACTATTAAACCTATAACATTTGCAATAAATGTGATTCTCTTATTGTTGTCCGATACGGCATTCTCCAAAAGTTCTTTGACTTTTAATTTAAAGAGGCAAATAGTGATAGCTTCACTTTCAGCAGCCATTTTTGTTTATGTCAACAATGCAGTTAATCGAAGCCGAATGAAAGCTCAATTTTGATTGGTGGAATTTCCAAGAAAGAATACAATCAAAAACTAGAAATTGACAAATCATAGCTTTAAATAAAACATCACAACAATGACAATTATTTCTTTTATAAATGGTTTACAATTTTATATCATAGTTTTGGACGATGTGTATTACTTTGCTAATTGACAATCATGTGAGGTAGTAGGTCAAAGTTCCATCTTTGGAGTTTAAAATGATAGGAACCACATCACACCAATATTTTGACAACATCATATTGGTGCTTTCAAATTTAGAGAACTGTAGAAGAATAGCTGTATTGTAAGAAGAGTTTGAAGATACCAAAGGGAGGTAATCAGAATCTGTATGTCGAAGAAGAACAGACAACACAATGACAAAAGAAAAAGTAATGGAATGTAGGCAATATTGAGTAAATTATATTTTACTGATGTAAAATTGTCGTCTCTCCGGATTCCTATTATATTCTTTATAGTTGTTGTTGATTTTCAATAAAGAATATGTACAGAACATGAAATATCTTATAACGCTATGATAGTGATATATACAACAAGTTATTATCATTGTAAGTTAAATAACCATGTAATCTCTATTACGTGGTTTCTGTCAGGTATAAAAAGTTTTTTTAAATAACATAACTAAACGTCTTATAAAGTGACAGCTCACCCACAGGGTACAAAAATCAATAAAAAGTCGTTTACAAGATTTATAACGTGATAATACATTAGACGCCGACTTCTTATAATTGATGCAAACAAACTAGAGTGACCTTTATGACGAACAAAACATCTCTCCCTTTTTTATATAAATGTTGACTGTATCTTTGGTAAAATCTTCGTCTTTTATTAATTGTTTTTGGTAGCAATATAATCATGACTAGATACGGCACGGAAGTTGATCTTAATATATCGCCATCATTAGGAATTACATGCCTGTTAAACTTTTCCTGTGAAAATGATACAAAATGTGAAAAGATTTGTTATTAATGCACACCATTATGTGGAAGTTGATTGTTTGTTTGTTGATTTATTTATTTTGTTTTTTGTTTTTTGTTTTTGATTTGTTTTGTGAGTTTGCTTTGTTTTGTTTTTTGTTTTATGTTTTACTTTTTGGGGTAAGAAATAAAGGAACATAAGAACTTTTTCTTTAGTATTGTGTAAACACTTTACATTTGCTTCACAATTTAGTTACATGTACAATGTACTTATTTCAAACAAATATTTTCTTTTAAAGAGAGTGGGAGACATTCCTTTGATAAGAACATGATGGTTATCCCACAAAATTGTTTGGAATTAAAGGTAGATCTGTGGCATCGGAAATAACAGTGTATATTATAAACTTTCTACCATGAAAATAAAAACAATAACCAACAGAAAGTAAACAAAAACTCCTACAAGATGTCACACTGACATAAGAGTTGTTAGTTTATAATCACATAAACCTTCTTTATACACTAAATACGTGTGTGCCACCTTCCTACGTAGTATGACTCTATTCACACAAAATTATCATGATCCAAAAACGTAGAGATTTCAGTAAATATTTACATTTATGTTAAACATTTCATAATATTTGAGAATCAGATTAGTATTACATGACGTTCTCAATGGTCGCCAGTTTGTCATCCTACTGTAGGACGTCAGACATTTATCTTAATTCTCTTACGGTCGGCAACAAAACATTGTTTATGTTGAATAATAACAATTAATGAATTACGTAGGAACAAACTGACATATTTCATTGATGTACATGAACGAAATCACCTTTTTTTTTAATTGCAAGTTTATAATCTATTTTTTAAATATTGACCATGTAAATACAGGGCGAGGTATGTGAACACCATGCTGTTAAAGTGTAAACAAATATGTTAGCTTTGGCAAATTTTGTCCAGTATAAACTTGTATAATATATTTATGTGTGATATTGTTTTTTTCAGATCAATACAATGTAAATATTTCATTGAATGTTAGTTTTATACCATGATACACTTGTAAGCGGAACGATTAATCATTTAATTAATTAATTGTTAAGATAATTATATTTTCAAGCATATCAATAATTTAATGATATTGTATTAATGATTAAAATTCCAGTAAAGTATATAAGTTATGCATGTCGAGACAGAAATTACCACTAGTATCACAGCGAGTCCGATAATGTACATGTCAAGTCAGTAATGTCATATTTGCGTTTGACATCACACTGACCGATAATTTTCAGTGTCAGAGTCAGTTCGCGGACACAGTATCATTCGGTGAGATCAAAGGGAAAACGTACAAATTTACTGATAAATTATTATATGTTCTAAAAATAGAGGATTGTACCTTATCATTGTTTTCGTTAAATTTCTCACCACCCGCTGTACACGTGGTCGCTGTACACGTGGTTTTCTTTAACAAATGCCATTATAATTACTGATACTAGAAGTTCAGACATTATAATTACTGATACTAGAAGTTCAGACATCAATTCCTGTAGATTTTTTGACTTTTCATCTAATTTATTCTAGACATGCGTCGTGTGCACGAAATTCGAAATCAACGTTTTTTTCTTTTATTACCTACATTTGATAAAAGTATTAATTAAGTAAATAAGTAAGTAAATTGTTTATTATGGTGACATGTGTAAAACATACATAATTACATAATATGATATTCACAATAATTACACCCTATAAGTCACCTTCAAAAAGTCAATTTAGCTATCACGATATATGCGCAGTATGAATAATGTATAATTATCTGAATTCAAAAAGATATTTAAATTACTGTTCATTATGTAAATGTATAATAATGTTAGTCTGATTGCCAGTCTGGATGTTTGAATCTATGTATTCCTTCGCTGATTTCACGGATCCAAAGTCACTTATTTCTTCCCTATTATTCAAGATTATCTCACAACCATAGTATATCACAATAGTACAGAGAAGATACAATAAATTACATTCAATATTTACAACACATGACAAAATGGATGAAAATAAGTAAGCAAATACATGTTTCGTATTTTATTTTCTGATAAAGCAGACACAAATATATTGAAACCAGCCAATTATGAGGTGAAAGGTTCGTGTGAAAGTAATCCAGAATAAATAATTTATAAAGTACATTAGTTTGTTCTGTGTAGTTTGATCATATTTTCCCTAGAATTCAAATTAACATCATAGGTTTTTATTTTGATAAAAAATGTATTTTATTAAATCAAAGTTTAATTCCTACGTTTGGTGGGTATTAATGTAAAGATGTGGCATACACCTTCACAAAAAGACATTCAGGAAATATTAGAACAGTATGTTGATATTTTATTGATTTAGAGAGTTGATTATTTAACATGCCATTATTAACAGTGATTAAGACATTCTGCCAAGCTTAACTAAAAGTACATTAGAAGTCATGGGTACTAAAGTAACGGTTTTAATTCTTTATTTTTTTTTAAAGTATAAAATTAGAATTAATGATTTTTACTTGATGCAGTTTTTTTATTTGATTTCTTTCAGAAATTGTAGATGGAAGCAAACATCAACAAAAAAGTAAGTGAAAAAAGTAGCTTTGATCATGGATTCATCACACTTCAAGAGAATTGTTTAAAGGGAGATAATTCATCACACCTTGAACCTGATCTTTGCTTTAGAATCTTTTTTCTGTGATATATACAGATCAATTATTAATTCTTTCACAGATTTACATGTAAATGTTGATGTAGGAGACGAACATGATGTATTGATAGAAACACAGCTGTCATTTTCCCAACATTTTTGTTTATATAAATAACTTATAGGTAGTATGCACTTCAACTACTGAATACTACCTGTTTACTGGAATAATAATTAGTTATATAAAGAAGAAAAAACTTGCTGATTCAGGTGTAATATAAGGCAAACCGTACAACTGCATTGTATTTTATTTTGACGTTTTTTCAGCACTGAATCACATTTTCATATCACAGTTAGTATTTCTTAAGTGATTCAGGATAGTCTTTTCTTTGATAGAGACTTAAAGTCTGAGAGATAATATACATGCATATTTATAAGCAGTTTTCTAAAATTCCAGTGAAGTGTTATTCGTATCTCCCTATAGCCCCAGGTAAACAAATTGTCGTTAGTTAATTCCCTAAGAGAAATAGTTCCCTCGGGAACCGTTGTAATTGCGCGTATAAATACAAAATTATTAGCTCTTCAACAAGATACCAATAACACTATAAGCCATAGTAAAATTTAAATAGTTTAGCTGCGGTTGAAGCTTGCCATTCGCTAAAACTGTCATAACGACTTCATAGTATTCTTCAAAATATATGTTCTCTCTACGTGTTGGTGCCACATGTGGAGTAGTACCTACTAACACTTCCGCAGCACCAGATGTTACTGGTGCAACATGTGGAGCCGTACATGCTAACCCTTCCGCAGCAACAGATGTTACTGGTGCAACATGTGGAGCCGTACATGCTAACCCTTCCGCAGCAACAGATGTTACTGGTGCAACATGTGGAGCCGTACCTGCTAACCCTTCCGCAGCAACAGATGTTACTGGTGCAACATGTGGAGCCGTACCTGCTAACCCTTCCGCAGCAACAGATGTTACGCGGGGTTTTAATGTGATTTCATCTGTTTCTTTTAGCTATTTGTATCTCGACTGATGTTGTTTTTATTTTATCCTCTTGTTATTGACATCAATATCTAGGGGGCCTCAGTGAAACTATAAATACCATATTGCTATTTTACATTCTGGTTTCTTTGTGTGCACTTTAAGATTCCGTCGTTTGTAACCAGGGATTATCACAGAGAGCGAGCCCACATCATACGTGGACTTACGACTTATACTGTAACATTTAATATGCAGAAGAGTCCTTGACTGAGATGAAAGAAACACTGATGTTTCCACACTGAAAAGTGTTTTTGTCAGCTGTTTAAATAAGAAAATAAATTGTTAACATGACAACACCATTATATAAGTTACCATTATCCATTCCAGTTGTCAATTGATATCTTATATCCATCAATATCCCAATGGAACTTATCTGCTTTATTCTCGTTCATGAAGAAATCATACGATATACAAGTTCTCAAAGACAACATTCCCTTAACATCCCAACATTTAAAGCTTAAAATGAAGCAGAAATTTCAGCTAGAATTCCATTCGATACTCGTCATTGTCAGCTGTTTATGCATAATTATATTTCTATGGAAGAGAACTGATGTCTTCAAACATTATTTAAACATCAGATAGTATGAAAAAGAGTTTGAAGATACCAAGGGGATGATCAGAAACCGTTAATCAGAACAGACAATACAAAGCCATCGAAAGATATAATAGTGAAACAAATAGTCAACTGTGAATCAACATCTAATTGCTAATACTGCATCTCTCGTCATCTGTATGTAATTGACAGGATACCTTTCAACAAGGTGTTGATATCTTCCGAAAAACATTTTGAAAGATAAGATAGAACGATTATGATAAGTGATTTAAATAAGATAACATTAGAGCTAACTAAGAATTTAGATAAACAATGTGTCATGGTTTTACATTTTCTTTACAGATAAGATATCACAAGACATGTCACTTTGTATGAACCTTCAAACTACATGACAATAATAAGTAGGTGTAAATATAGATACAATAATAAGTAGGGTGTAAATATAGATACTATAATAAGTAGGGTGTAAATATGGATACAATAATAAGTAGGATGTAAATATAGATACAATAATAAGTAGGATGTAAATATAGATACTATAATAAGTAAGGTGTAAATATAGATACAATAATAAGTAGGGTGTAAATATAGATACAATAATAAGTAGGTTGTAAATATGGATACAATAATAAGTAGGATGTAAATATAGATACAATAATAAGTAGGATGTAAATATAGATACTATAATAAGTAAGGTGTAAATATAGATACAATAATAAGTAGGATGTAATTATAGATACAACAATAAGTAGGATGTAAATATAGATACAATAATAAGTAGGGTGTAATTATAGATACAATAATAAGTAGGATGTAAATATAGATACAATAATAAGCAAGGTGTAAATATAGATACAATAATAAGTAAGGTGTAAATATAGATACAATAATAAGTAGGGTGTAATTATAGATACAATAATAAGTAGGATGTAAATATAGATACAATAATAAGTAAGGTGTAAATATAGATACTATAATAAGTAGGGTGTAAATATAGATACAATAATAAGTAAGGTATAAATATAGATACAATAATAAGCAAGGTGTAAATATAGATACAATAATAAGCAAGGTGTAAATATAGATACAATAATAAGTAGGGTGTAAATATAGATACAATAATAAGTAGGGTGTAAATATAGATACTATAATAAGTAGGTTGTAAATATAGATACAATAATAAGTAAGGTGTAAATATAGATACAATAATAAGCAAGGTGTAAATATAGATACTATAATAAGTAGGTTGTAAATATAGATACAATAATAAGTAGGGTATAAATATAGATACAATAATAAGTAGGGTGTAAATATAGATACTATAATAAGTAAGGTGTAAATATAGATACTATGATAAGTAAGGTGTAAATATAGATACTATAATAAGTAAGGTGTAAATATAGATACTATAATAAGTAGGGTGTAAATATAGATACAATAATAAGTAGGGTGTAAATATAGATACAATAATAAGTAGGGTGTAAATATAGATACTATAATAAGTAGGGTGTAAATATAGATACAATAATAAGTAGGGTGTAAATATAGATACTATAATAAGTAAGGTGTAAATATAGATACTATAATAAGTAGGGTGTAAATATAGATACAATAATAAGTAGGGTGTAAATATAGATACAATAATAAGTAAGGTATAAATATAGATACAATGATAAGTAGGATGTAAATATAGATACAATAATAAGTAAGGTATCAATATAGATACAATAATAAGTATGGTGTAAATATAGATACAATAATAAGTAGGGTGTAAATATAGATACAATAATAAGTAAGGTATAAACATAGATACAATAATAAGTAGGGTGTAAATATAGATACAATAATAAGTAGGATGTAAATATAGATGCAATAATAAGTAGGGTGTAAATATAGATACAATAATAAGTAGGGTGTAAATATATATACAATAATAAGTAGGGTGTAAATATATATACAATAATAAGTAGGGTATAAATATAGATACAATAATAAGTATGGTGTAAATATAGATACAATAATAAGTAGGGTGTAAATATAGATACAATAATAAGTATGGTGTAAATATAGATACAATAATAAGTAGGGTGTAAATATAGATACAATAATAAGTAGGGTGTAAATATAGATACAATAATAAGTAGGGTGTAAATATAGATACAATAATAAGTAGGGTGTAAATATAGATACAATAATAAGTAGGGTGTAAATATAGATACAATAATAAGTAGGGTATAAATATAGATACAATAATAAGTATGGTGTAAATATAGATACAATAATAAGTAGGGTGTAAATATAGATACAATAATAAGTATGGTGTAAATATAGATACAATAATAAGTAGGGTGTAAATATAGATACTATAATAAGTAGGGTGTAAATATAGATACAATAATAAGTATGGTGTAAATATAGATACAATAATAAGTAGGGTGTAAATATAGATACAATAATAAGTAGGGTATAAATATAGATACAATAATAAGTATGGTGTAAATATAGATACAATAATAAGTAGGGTGTAAATATAGATACAATAATAAGTATGGTGTAAATATAGATACAATAATAAGTAGGGTGTAAATATAGATACAATAATAAGTATGGTGTAAATATAGATACAATAATAAGTAGGGTGTAAATATAGATACAATAATAAGTAGGGTGTAAATATAGATACAATAATAAGTAAGGTATAAACATAGATACAATAATAAGTAGGGTGTAAATATAGATACTATAATAAGTAAGGTGTAAATATAGATACTATAATAAGTAGGGTGTAAATATAGATGCAATAATAAGTAGGGTGTAAATATATATACAATAATAAGTAGGGTGTAAATATAGATACAATAATAAGTAGGGTATAAATATAGATACAATAATAAGTAGGGTGTAAATATAGATACTATAATAAGTAAGGTGTAAATATAGATACAATAATAAGTAGGGTGTAAATATAGATACAATAATAAGTAGGGTGTAAATATAGATACAATAATAAGTAGGGTGTAAATATAGATACAATAATAAGTAGGGTGTAAATATTGATACTATAATAAGTAGGGTGTAAATATAGATACTATAATAAGTAGGATGTAAATATAGATACTATAATAAGTAGGGTGTAAATATAGATACAATAATAAGTAGGATGTAAATATAGATACAATAATAAGTAGGATGTAGATATAGATACAATAATAAGTAGGGTGTAAATATAGATACTATAATAAGTAGGATGTAAATATAGATACTATAATAAATAGGATGTAAATATAGATACTATAATAAATAGGATGTAAATATAGATACTATAATAAATAGGATGTCAATATAGATACTATAATAAGTAGGATGTAAATATAGATACAATAATAAGTAGGATGTAAATATAGATACAATAATAAGTAAGGTATAAATATAGATACAATAATAAGTAGGGTGTAAATATAGATACTATAATAAGTAGGGTGTAAATATAGGTACAATAATAAGTAGGGTGTAAATATAGATACAATTATAAGTAAGGTGTAAATATAAATACTATAATAAGTAGGGTATAAATATAGATACAATAATAAGTAGGGTGTAAATATAGATACAATAATAAGTAGGGTGTAAATATAGATACAATAATAAGTAGGGTGTAAATATAGATACAATAATAAGTAGGGTGTAAATATAGATACAATAATAAGTAGGATGTAAATATAAATACAATAATAAGTAGGTGTAAATATAGATACAATAATAAGTAGGGTGTAAATATTGATACTATTATCAGTAGGGTGTAAATAGATACTATAATAAGTAGGGTGTAAATATAGATACAATAATAAGTAGGGTGTAAATATAGATACAATAATAAGTAGGGTGTAAATATAGATACTATAATAAGTAGGGTGTACATATAGATACAATAATAAGTAGGGTTGTAAATATAGATACAATAATAAGTAGGGTGTAAATATAGATACTATTATAAGTAGGGTGTAAATATAGATACTATAATAAGTAGGGTGTAAACATAGATACTATAATAAGTAGGGTGTAAATATAGATACAATAATAAGTAGGGTGTAAATATAGATACAATAATAAGTAGGGTGTAAATATAGATACAATAATAAGTAGGGTGTAAATATAGATACAATAATAAGTAGGGTGTAAATATAGATACAATAATAAGTAGGGTGTAAATATAGGTACAATAATAAGTAGGGTGTAAATATAGATACAATAATAAGTAGGGTGTAAATATAGATACAATAATAAATAGGGTGTAAATATAGATACAATAATAAGTAGGATGTAGATATAGATACAATAATAAGTAAGGTATAAATATAGATACAATAATAAGTAGGGTGTAAATATAGATACAATAATAAGTAGGGTGTAAATATAGATACAATAATAAGTAGGGTGTAAATATAGATACAATAATAAGTAAGGTATAAATATAGATACAATAATAAGTAGGGTGTAAATATAGATACAATAATAAGTAGGGTGTAAATATAGATACTATAATAAGTAGGGTGTAAATATTGATACTATAATAAGTAGGATGTAAATATAGATACAATAATAAGTAGGGTATAAATATAGATACTATAATAAGTAAGGTATAAATATAGATACAATAATAAGTAGGGTGTAAATATAGATACAATAATAAGTAGGGTGTAATTATAGATACTATAATAAGTAGGGTGTAAATATAGATACAATAATAAGTAAGGTATAAATATAGATACAATAATAAGTAGGGTGTAAATATAGATACAATAATAAGTAGGGTGTAAATATAGATGCAATAATAAGTAGGGTGTAAATATAGATTCTATAATAAGTAGGGTGTAAATATAGATACTATAATAAGTAGGGTGTAAATATAGATACAATAATAAGTAGGATGTAATTATAGATACAACAATAAATAGGGTGTAAATATAGATACAATAATAAGTAGGGTGTAAATATAGATACAATAATAAGTAGGATGTAAATATAGATACAATAATAAGTAGGGTGTAAATATAGATACAATAATAAGTAGGGTGTAAATATAGATACTATAATAAGTAGGATGTAAATATAGATACAATAATAAGTAGGGTGTAAATATAGATACAATAATAAGTAGGATGTAAATATAGATGCTATAATAAGCAAGGTGTAAATATAGATACAATAATAAGTAGGGTGTAAATATAGATACTATAATAAGTAGGGTGTAAATATAGATACAATAATAAGTAGGGTGTAAATATAGATACAATAATAAGTAGGGTGTAAATATGGATACAATAATAAGTAGGGTGTAAATATAGATACAATAATAAGTAAGGTGTAAATATAGATACTAAAATAAGTAGGGTGTAAATATAGATACAATAATAAGTAGGGTGTAAATATAGATACAATAATAAGTAAGGTGTAAATATAGATACTATAATAAGTAGGGTGTAAATATAGATACAATAATAAGTAGGGTGTAAATATGGATACAATAATAAGTAAGGTGTAAATATAGATACAATAATAAGTAAGGTGTAAATATAGATACTATAATAAGTAGGATGTAAATATAGATACTATAATAAGTAGGGTGTAAATATAGATACAATAATAAGTAGGGTGTAAATATAGATACAATAATAAGTAGGGTGTAAATATGGATACAATAATAAGTAAGGTGTAAATATAGATACAATAATAAGTAAGGTGTAAATATAGATACTATAATAAGTAGGGTGTAAATATAGATACAATAATAAGTAGGGTGTAAATATAGATACTATAATAAGTAGGGTGTAAATATAGATACAATAATAAGTAGGATGTAACTATAGATACAATAATAAGTAGGGTGTAAATATAGATACAATAATAAGTAGGGTGTAAATATAGATACAATAATAAGTAGGGTATAAATATAGATACTATAATAAGTAAGGTGTAAATATAGATACTATAATAAGTAGGGTGTAAATATAGATACAATAATAAGTAGGGTGTAAATATAGATACAATAATAAGTAGGATGTAAATATAGATACAATAATAAGTAGGGTGTAAATATAGATACAATAATAAGTAAGGTGTAAATATAGATACAATAATAAGTAGGGTGTAAATATAGATACTATAATTGTATGCATAACGTGCAACTGTATTTTGTTGGGGTTTGTAATAGTTGGCACGTTGTCAACAATTCATGGTGAAAACTCTTGGATTCCCTTAGAGAACCACCTAGAGACAACTTTTCTATCCATCTGTCCACAAAGCGTAGCATTAAGAAACCAACCATATAATATTCCTACTTAATAATGCAATACTTTTCCAGAAGCTTATTATATATATTTATATATTAGAAAGCAATATATTGGGAAAGCCGCACGTAATAGTTACTTGTAGGCCAAAACACGACAAAATATAATAGTTTTTAATTCAATAAATAGCTGTCTTTGCCAATAGGATTTTGTTTCTTCAATCTATAAACTGGTAAAAGCCTTGATAAGTCACATCTTGGTAAACTCGAACTGTTAGTCTAAGTAAAGTATGAAGTTGTTAATAGTAAAATGGAAAACAAATCATATGATACTCTCGGTACAGTTCCTAAATCTAGTAAAAACAGATCATATGATACTCTCGGAACAGTTCCTAAATCTAGTAAAAACAGATCATATGATACTCTCGGAACAGTTCCTAAATCTAGCAATAACAGATCATATGATACTCTCCGAACAGTTCCTAAATCTAGTAAAAACAGAAACAAAATAGATATCCCTAACACATATACATAACTGTTTACTTCCCTGGCTTGTTAATTATCATTGGTCGGGATTAAGTAGTTTAACTGGCCCAATCCTCCCCTCTCAGTGAAATAATGTGGTCATACAAGTGTTCTCCACATGTGAGTGCCAATCCTCCCCTCTCAGTGAAATAATGTGGTCATACAAGTGTTCTCCACATGTGAGTGCCAAAATTCATAATAATAAACATTTCATTTGTAAGAAATAAGAATTCCTTTATCTCTTAACATGCTTACTTATTTAACAGAAAATAATAAGTTCGTCCTTACGACACAAGATGTATGTTAGAGTTAGAAGTATTACTGATTGATGTCATGTTAATTATACAATACAAACAACAAGCACTGTAATTCCTTCATCATTAGATCAAATTAAATATTATTGAAGAAAGAAGTGTCAAAATTAAACCAAATCAAAGTCTTGAATGTCACCGACAAGTGACACAATACAAACAAGATGATTATATAAAACAATTTAATTCATTTTAAGTAATACTTTTCTTGTTTGCTTTGTTTAACTCGAAATGATCTTGAGTTTTGTACGTTTTTGTAACTGTGTCATGTTGTCTTAAAAATAACCAAAGAATAGATTAAATGAAGAGCAAAAAATACCACACTGTAGGAACAACAAATACCACACTGTAGGAACAATTCTTAAATACGACACTGTAAGAACAGTTCTAAAATGCCACACTGTAGGAACAATTCTAAAATACCACACTGTAGGAACAGTTCTAAAATACCACACTGTAGGAACAGTTCTAAAATACCACACTGTAGGAACAATTCTAAAATACCACACTGTAGGAACAGTTCCAAAATACCACACTGTAGGAACAGTTCTAAAATACCACATTGTAGGAACAATTCTAAAATACCACACTGTAGGAATAGTTACAAAATACCACACTGTAGGAACAGCTACAAAATACCACACTATATGAACAGTTCTAAAATACCACACTGTAGGAACAGTTCTGAAATACCACACTGCAGGAACAGTTACAAAATACCACACTGTATGAACAGTTCTAAAATACCACACTGTAAGAACAGTTCTAAAATACCACACTGTAAGAACAGTTCTAAAATACCACACTATAGGAACAGTTCTAAAATACCACACTGTAGGAACAGTTACAAAATACCACACTGTAGGAACAATTCTAAAATACCACACTGTAGGAACAATTCTAAAATGCCACACTGTAGGAACAATTCTAAAATACCACACTGTAAGAACAGTTCTAAAATACCACACTGTAATAACAATTCAAAAATACCACACTGTAGGAACAATTCTAAAATACCACACTGTAGGAACAGTTCCAAAATACCACACTGTAGGAACAGTTCTAAAATACCACATTGTAGGAACAATTCTAAAATACCACACTGTAGGAATAGTTACAAAATACCACACTGTAGGAACAGCTACAAAATACCACACTGTATGAACAGTTCTAAAATACCACACTGTAGGAACAGTTCTGAAATACCACACTGCAGGAACAGTTACAAAATACCACACTGTATGAACAGTTCTAAAATACCACACTGTAAGAACAGTTCTAAAATACCACACTGTAAGAACAGTTCTAAAATACCACACTATAGGAACAGTTCTAAAATACCACACTGTAGGAACAGTTACAAAATACCACACTGTAGGAACAATTCTAAAATACCACACTGTAGGCACAATTCTAAAATGCCACACTGTAGGAACAATTCTAAAATACCACACTGTAAGAACAGTTCTAAAATACCACACTGTAATAACAATTGTAAAATACCACACTGTAGGAACAATTCTAAAATACCACACTGTAAGAACAGTTCTAAAATACCACACTGTAGGAACAGTTCTAAAATACCACACTGTAGGAACAATTCTAAAATACCACACTGTAAGAACAATTCTAAAATACCACACTGTAGGAACAGTTCTAAAATACCACACTGTAAGAACAATTCTAAAATACCACACTGTACGAACAGTTCTAAAATACCACACTGTAGGAACAGTTCTAAAATACCACACTGTAGGAACAGTTCTAAAATACCACACTGTAAGAACAGATCTAAAATACCACACTGTAGGAACAGTTCTAAAATACCACACTGTAGGAACAATTCTAAAATACCACACTGTATGAACAGTTCTAAAATACCACACTGTAAGAACAGTTCTAAAATACCACACTGTAGGAACAATTCTAAAATACCACACTGTAGGAACAGTTCTAAAATACCACACTGTAGGAACAGTTCTAAAATACCACACTGTAGGAACAGTTCTAAAATACCACACTGTATGAACAGTTCTAAAATACCACACTGTAGGAACAATTCTAAAATACCACACTGTAGGAACAATTCTAAAATGCAGCACTGTAGGAACAGCTACAAAATACCACACTGTAGTAACAATTCTAAAATACCACACTGTAGGAACAATTCTAAAATACCACACTGTAGGAACAGTTCCAAAATACCACACTGTAGGAACAGTTTTAAAATACCACAATGTAGGAACAATTCTAAAATACCACACTGTAGGAATAGTTACAAAATACCACACTGTAGGAACAGCTACAAAATACCACATTGTAAGAACAGTTCTAAAATACCACACTGTAGGAACAGTTCTGAAATACCACACTGTAGGAACAGTTACAAAATACCACACTGTATGAACAGTTCTAAAATACCACACTGTAGGAACAGTTCTAAAATACCACACTGTAGGAACAGCTACAAAATACCACACTGTATGAACAGTTCTAAAATACCACACTGTAGGAACAATTCTAAAATACCACACTGCAGGAACAGTTCTAAAATACCACACTGTAGGAACAGCTACAAAATACCACACTGTATGAACAGTTCTAAAATACCACACTGTAGGAACAATTCTAAAATACCACACTGCAGGAACAGTTCTAAAATACCACACTGTAAGAACAGTTCTAAAATACCACACTGTATGAACAGTTCTAAAATACCACACTATAGGAACAATTCTAAAATACCACACAGTAGGAACAATTCTAAAATACAGCACTGTAGGAACAGCTACAAAATACCACACTGTAGTAACAATTCTAAAATACCACACTGTAGGAACAATTCTAAAATACCACACTATAGGAACAGTTCTAAAATACCACACTGTCGCAACAGTTCTAAAATACCACACTCTAGGAACAGTTCTAAAATACCACACTGTAGGAACAGTTCTAAAATACCACACTGTAGAAACAGTTCTAAAATACCACACTGTAGGAACAGCTCTAAAATACCACACTGTAGGAACAGTTCTAAAATACCACACTGTAGGAACAGTTCTAAAATACCACACTGTAGGAACAGTTCTAAAATACCACACTGTAAGAACAATTCTAAAATACCACACTGTAGGAACAGTTCTAAAATACCACACTGTAGGAACAGTTCTAAAATACCACACTGTAAGAACAATTCTAAAATACCACACTGTAGGAACAGTTCTAAAATACCACACTGTAGGAACAGCTCTAAAATACCACACTGTAGGAACAGTTCTAAAATACCACACTGTAGGAACAGTTCTAAAATACCACACTGTAGGAACAGTTCTAAAATACCACACTGTAAGAACAATTCTAAAATACCACACTGTAGGAACAGTTCTAAAATACCAAACTGTAAGAACAATTCT
This sequence comes from Bathymodiolus septemdierum, assembly GCA_963383655.1. Taxonomy (NCBI): domain Eukaryota; kingdom Metazoa; phylum Mollusca; class Bivalvia; order Mytilida; family Modiolidae; genus Bathymodiolus; species Bathymodiolus septemdierum. The sequence continues at coordinate 28,573,492 of OY726520.1, forward strand.
AAAATACCACACTGTAGGAACAGTTCTAAAATACCACACTGTAGGAACAGTTCTAAAATACCACACTGTAGGAACAGTTCTGAAATACCACACTGTAAGAACAATTCTAAAATACCACACTGTAGGAACAGTTCTAAAATACCACACTGTAGGAACAGTTCTAAAATACCACACTATAGGAACAGTTCTAAAATACCACACTGTCGGAACAGTTCTAAAATACCACACTGTAGGAACAGTTCCAAAATACCCCACTGTAGGAACAATTCTAAAATACCACACTGTAGGAACAGTTCCAAAATACCACACTGTAGGAACAGTTCCAAAATACCACACTGTAGGAACAGTTCTAAAATACCACACTGTAGGAACAATTCTAAAATACCACACTGTAGGAACAGTTCTGAAATACCACACTGTAGGAACAGTTACAAAATACCACACTGTATGAACAGTTCTAAAATACCACACTGTAGGAACAGTTCTAAAATACCACACTGTAGGAACAGCTACAAAATACCACACTGTATGAACAGTTCTAAAATACCACACTGTAGGAACAATTCTAAAATACCACACTGCAGGAACAGTTCTAAAATACCACACTGTAAGAACAGTTCTAAAATACCACACTGTATGAACAGTTCTAAAATACCACACTATAGGAACAATTCTAAAATACCACACAGTAGGAACAATTCTAAAATACAGCACTGTAGGAACAGCTACAAAATACCACACTGTAGTAACAATTCTAAAATACCACACTGTAGGAACAATTCTAAAATACCACACTATAGGAACAGTTCTAAAATACCACACTGTCGCAACAGTTCTAAAATACCACACTGTACGAACAGTTCTAAAATACCACACTGTAGGAACAGTTCTAAAATACCACACTGTAGAAACAGTTCTAAAATACCACACTGTAGGAACAGCTCTAAAATACCACACTGTAGGAACAGTTCTAAAATACCACACTGTAGGAACAGCTCTAAAATACCACACTGTAGGAACAGTTCTAAAATACCACACTGTAGGAACAGTTCTAAAATACCACACTGTAGGAACAGTTCTAAAATACCACACTGTAAGAACAATTCTAAAATACCACACTGTAGGAACAGTTCTAAAATACCACACTGTAGGAACAGTTCTAAAATACCACACTGTAAGAACAATTCTAAAATACCACACTGTAGGAACAGTTCTAAAATACCACACTGTCGGAACAGTTCTAAAATACCACACTGTAGGAACAGTTCCAAAATACCCCACTGTAGGAACAATTCTAAAATACCACACTGTAGGAACAGTTCCAAAATACCACACTGTAGGAACAGTTCCAAAATACCACACTGTAGGAACAGTTCTAAAATACCACACTGTAGGAACAATTCTAAAATACCACACTGTAGGAACAGTTCTGAAATACCACACTGTAGGAACAGTTACAAAATACCACACTGTATGAACAGTTCTAAAATACCACACTGTAGGAACAGTTCTAAAATACCACACTGTAGGAACAGCTACAAAATACCACACTGTATGAACAGTTCTAAAATACCACACTGTAGGAACAATTCTAAAATACCACACTGCAGGAACAGTTCTAAAATACCACACTGTAAGAACAGTTCTAAAATACCACACTGTATGAACAGTTCTAAAATACCACACTATAGGAACAATTCTAAAATACCACACAGTAGGAACAATTCTAAAATACAGCACTGTAGGAACAGCTACAAAATACCACACTGTAGTAACAATTCTAAAATACCACACTGTAGGAACAATTCTAAAATACCACACTATAGGAACAGTTCTAAAATACCACACTGTCGCAACAGTTCTAAAATACCACACTGTACGAACAGTTCTAAAATACCACACTGTAGGAACAGTTCTAAAATACCACACTGTAGAAACAGTTCTAAAATACCACACTGTAGGAACAGCTCTAAAATACCACACTGTAGGAACAGTTCTAAAATACCACACTGTAGGAACAGCTCTAAAATACCACACTGTAGGAACAGTTCTAAAATACCACACTGTAGGAACAGTTCTAAAATACCACACTGTAGGAACAGTTCTAAAATACCACACTGTAAGAACAATTCTAAAATACCACACTGTAGGAACAGTTCTAAAATACCACACTGTAGGAACAGTTCTAAAATACCACACTGTAAGAACAATTCTAAAATACCACACTGTAGGAACAGTTCTAAAATACCACACTGTAGGAACAGTTCTAAAATACCACACTGTAGGAACAGTTCTGAAATACCACACTGTAAGAACAATTCTAAAATACCACACTGTAGGAACAGTTCTAAAATACCACACTGTAGGAACAGTTCTAAAATACCACACTGTAGGAACAGTTCTAAAATACCACACTGTCGGAACAGTTCTAAAATACCACACTGTAGGAACAATTCCAAAATACCACACTGTAGGAACAATTCTAAAATACCACACTGTAGGAACAGTTCCAAAATACCACACTGTAGGAACAGTTACAAAATACCACACTGTAGGAACAGTTCTAAAATACCACACTGTAGGAACAATTCTAAAATACCACACTCTAGGAACAGGTCTAAAATACCACACTGTAGGAACAGTTCTAAAATACCACACTGTAGGAACAGTTCTAAAATACCACAGTGTCGGAACAGTTCTAAAATACCACACTGTAGGACCAGTTCCAAAATACCACACTGTAGGAACAGTTCCAAAATACCACACTGTAGGAACAGTTACAAAATACCCCACTGTAGGAACAATTCTAAAATACCACACTGTAGGAACAGTTCTAAAATACCACACTGTATGAACAGTTCTAAAATACCACACTGTAGGAACAGTTCTAAAATACAACACTGTAGGAACAATTCTAAAATACCACACTGTAGGAACAATTCTAAAATACCACACTGTAGGAACAGTTCCAAAATACCACACTGTAGGAACAATTCTAAAATACCACACTGTAGGAACAATTCTAAAATACCACACTGTAGGAACAGTTCTAAAATACCACACTGTAGGAACACTTCTGAAATACCACACTGTCGGAACAATTCTAAAATACCACACTGTAGGAACAGTTCTAAAATACCACATTGTAGGAACACTTCTAAAATACCACACTGTAGGAACAATTCTAAAATACCACACTGTAGGAACAGTTCTAAAATACCACACTGTAGGAACAATTCTAAAATACCACACTGTAGGAACAATTCTAAAATACCACACTGTAGGAACAGTTCTAAAATACCACACTGTTAGAACAGTTCTAAAATACCACACTGTAGGAACAGTTCTAAAATACCACACTGTAGGAACAATTCTAAAATACCACACTGTAGGAACAATTCTAAAATACAACACTGTGGGAACAATTCTAAAATACCACACTGTAGGAACTGTTCCAAAATACCACACTGTAGGAACAATTCTAAAATACCACACTGTAGGAACAATTCTAAAATACCACACTGTAGGAACAATTCTAAAATACCACACTGTAGGAACAATTCTAAAATACCACACTGTAGGAACAGTTCTAAAATACCACACTGTAGGAACAATTCTAAAATACCACACTGTAGGAACAATTCTAAAATACCACACTGTAGGAACAGTTCTAAAATACCACACTGTAGGAACAATTCTAAAATACCACACTGTAGGAACAATTCTAAAATACCACACTGTAGGAACAATTCTAAAATACCACACTGTAGGAACAATTCTAAAATACCACACTGTAGGAACAGTTCTAAAATACCACACTGTAGGAACAATTCTAAAATACCACACTGTAGGAACAATTCTAAAATACCACACTGTAGGAACAGTTCTAAAATACCACACTGTAGGAACAATTCTAAAATACCACACTGTAGGAACAATTCTAAAATACCACACTGTAGGAACAATTCTAAAATACCACACTGTAGGAACAGTTCTAAAATACCACACTGTAGGAACAGTTCTAAAATACAACACTGTGGGAACAATTCTAAAATACCACACTGTAGGAACTGTTCCAAAATACCACACTGTAGGAACAATTCTAAAATACCACACTGTAGGAACAATTCTAAAATACCACACTGTAGGAACAATTCTAAAATACCACACTGTAGGAACAATTCTAAAATACCACACTGTAGGAACAGTTCTAAAATACCACACTGTAGGAACAATTCTAAAATACCACACTGTAGGAACAATTCTAAAATACCACACTGTAGGAACAGTTCTAAAATACCACACTGTAGGAACAATTCTAAAATACCACACTGTAGGAACAATTCTAAAATACCACACTGTAGGAACAGTTCTAAAATACCACACTGTAGGAACAATTCTAAAATACCACACTGTAGGAACAATTCTAAAATACCACACTGTAGGAACAGTTCTAAAATACCACACTGTAGGAACAATTCTAAAATACCACACTGTAGGAACAATTCTAAAATACCACACTGTAGGAACAGTTCTAAAATACCACACTGTAGGAACAATTCTAAAATACCACACTGTAGGAACAATTCTAAAATACCACACTGTAGGAACAATTCTAAAATACCACACTGTAGGAACAGTTCTAAAATACCACACTGTAGGAACAATTTCTAAATCCAATTGATAAATAGTAGAAACACTACTAGTATTATGTTGAGGTCTTTTGATTTTATTGATCTCAAGTTGTATATTCTTTGGTTTTCCAATCTGTTGACTGAGCGTACGTGATGATACGTTATGATGGTTATTCTTCCAGAAACACATTGGTCTCACTAAATACAACTTCAACGTTTTATGAGGATTGTTGTATGTCAATGATTATTATAATATGTCATACTTAATCGTAATATAATTAAAACCATTTATAAATAGACAAACAAATAGTAACACTTTTTCAACTTAACCATGAAAAAAAATTCGTGCTCGAAAACTAAAATAGAAAACTTCGTCATAAACATGATGAGGTGATTGTTCTTACTGTGAATGTCTAAGCCACATACCGGGTCATGATGAAGTAATTGTCTTCGCTGTGAATGTCTAACGTTAAACCTACGCCACATACCGTGCATACATATCATTGATGTGTCTCTCTACACCATGTTCTAATTACTCTGTAAAGAAACAAACAAATGTTTGTCATATCTTTATTCGCTAACATGTAGTTTTACTAATTGAAAAATAAGATTGCCTATCACAATTATGAATTAGCGCTATTTTAAAACCTGTTGATTACGCACTGTTTATCTTATTTATTGTGACTATTAAATCCACATATCTTCTATAATATGATTAAAATCCACTATACAAGATATCGTCAACTCAACATTGCCACATAATAAGGTGATAGTACTCTATATTGATTTGACAACACATGCATTGTGTCCAATAGTCAAGTTTTCCAATGGATCATCTAAATTATAATGAGTAGGAATTGCTCCACAAACATGCCGAGTCATTTCTATATTGTCATGAAGCAGAATGTGTCCTAGGGATCCAGAAAAACATGACTAAAAGCGATAATTTAAGCATAGAATGTTTTATTATTGAACACTCAGTTTTGTACGAATTCGTTTATTTATTTCTTAGCTTTATAGTTTGAACACTTAGCTGCTTACATTTATGAAGCACATGGCGACTTTTTGTTGTTTGTCTTGTAGATCATTACTTATCCTTCTGTTAGTAATTGTATTATCACTCCTTTGCCACGCATTAACACGTTTACAAATGTAATATGCGTCCTGAAATGACAAAAGAATGATTTTTGTATGAACCATTTCCTATACTTCTACAGTTAATGGCATGTTCTAAGGCTATTACAAAGCAGAAATGGGCTATTCATCTAAATCTTAATCTTATATATTTAAGTGAAATAATTCCTACTTTTACTGACAATAGAAGACTGGACACCAATCAGACATGGGCTATTGTTAACATAACAAATATGCCTGTTAATAACAGTCATGATAAAACTTATAACTATACAAACTAGACTTAAGATAAATCTATAATCATATATATAACTAGACTTAAGATAAGTCTATAATCATATATATAACTAGACTTAAGATAAGTCTATAATCATATATATAAACAGCAATGGTATATCAACATAGTCCTACTTTTATTGAAGTTTATGTGTTACTTAAAGGATGTATATTTTGAGACTAACTGTTATGTACTTGTATGACTCACCCAATACAGACAAATCAGCATGGTAAATGATTATTCTCCTGGTTAAGACATGATGGTTGGCTGTTCTGGACGTCTTTATATATTATTTTATACTTAACACTTCGGTGACGCTGCCCGTCAATAACAATCAATTTATACAAATGGACAATAACAATCGATTTCTAAGCAATAATAGAAAAATAAACAGAACATTATTTTTCATGGTCAATTTAGTGCTGTTTATCAAATGGAATCAGATACTAGTGTTTTATTAACTAGAATGATTTAGTATGAAGTTCACATTCCAGATAAGGAAAGAAAATCATTTATATTAAAATCAGAATTAATGCTTTAATTGAAAATTATATTGAATTACTATGGGTTGATGATATGAAAACATCTACGCATTAGGAAAACACCGACTCGTTTTGCGTTCAATATTTACTATTTCTACAATACTGTCTGAGCATATCCATATATACGTTAGAGAAAATCGAAGGGGCAATCAAGAAGGGAAAATGCAGAGACACTGGTTATATTAGGTACTCAAGACACAAGACGAGGACAAACTAAACACAAGAACACATCACAACACAGAAAATTAAAAAGATGAGCAACACGGACCTGACCAAAAACTGAGGGTGAATCTAGGTTCTCGGACCTCACCAAAAACTGAGGGTGAATCTAGGTTCTCGGACCTGACCAAAAACCGAGGGTAAATCTAGGTGCTCGAACCTCACCAAAAAACGGGGGTGAATCTAGGTGCTCGGACCTCACCAAAAACGGGGGTGAATCTAGGTGCTCGGACCTCACCATAAACCGGGGGTGAATCTAGGTGCTCGCGACGGGAAAGCAGATACTTCCTCTTATCAAATCCCCGTTATATTACTCATATAGTCAGGATTTGTTGGACAAACACAAATAACATAAACATGTCATCAGCCCTCCGACAAACAACTGAGGATAAAGACGACCTAACATGGTTTTTATGCGGAAATCGCAACGGACATCACAACACGGAACTAAGAACGGAAAGACATATGATAAGACAAATAAGACATGACCTCTCCTACAAACAACTGTGGGTAACAACGAATCCACCATAGTTTTTATGCGGAAATCGTAACGGACATCACAAAACGGAACTAAAAACGTTAAAATAAATAATAGTACAAAATGTACAACACGAACCACACTATTACTAAATATAGAACACGAACCCCACTATTACTAAATATAGAACACGAACCCCACTATTGCTAAATATAGAACACGAACCTCATTATTACTAAATATAGAACACAAACCCCACTATTACTAAATATAGACAACGAACCCCACTATTACTAAATATAGAACACGAACCCCACTATTACTAAATATAGAACACGAACACCACTATTACTAAATATAGAACACGAACCAATCTATTATTAAATATAGAACACGAACCCCACTATTACTAAATATAGAACACGAACCCCACTATTACTAAATATAGAACACGAGCCCCACTATTACTAAATATAGAACACGAACCCCACTATTACTAAATATAGAACACGAACCCCACTATTACTAAATATAGAACACGAACCCCACTATTACTAAATATAGAACACGAACCCCACTATTACTAAATATAGAACACGAACCCCACTATTACTAAATATAGAACACGAACCCCACTATTACTAAATATAGAACACGAACCCCACTATTACTAAATATAGAACACGAACACCACTATTACTAAATATAGAACACGAACCAAACTATTATTAAATATAGAACACGAACCCCACTTTACTAAATATAGAACACGAACCCCACTATTACTAAATATAGAACACGAGCCCTACTATTACTACATATAGAACACGAACCCCACTATTACCAAATATAGGACACGAACCCCACTATTACTAAATATAGGACACGAATCCCACTATTACTAAATATAGAACACGAACCCTACTATTACTAAATATAGAACACGAACCCCACTATTATTAAATATAGAACACGAACCCCACTATTACTAATTATAGAACACGAACCCCACTATTACTAAATATAGAACATGAACCCCAATATTACTAAATATAGAACACGAACCCCACTATTACTAAATATAGAACACGAACCCCACTATTACTAAATATAGAACACGATCCCCACTATTACTCAATATAAAGCACGAACCCCACTATTACTAAATATAGAACACGAACCCCACTATTACTAAATGTAGATCCCACTATTACTAAATGTACAACACGAACTCCACTATTGCTAAATGTAGACCCCACTATTACTAAATGTACAACACGAACCCCACTATTACTATATGTACAACGCGAACCCCACTATTACTAAAGGTACAACACGAACTCCACTATTACTAAATGTAAACCCCACTATTACTAAATGTACAACACGAACCCCACTATTACTAAATGTACAACACGAACTCCACTATTGCTAAATGTAGACCCCACTATTACTAAATGTACAACACGAACCTCACTATTACTAAATGTAGAACACGAACCCCACTATTACTAAATGTACAACACGAACCTCACTATTACTAAATATAGAGCACGAACCCCACTATTACTAAATGTACAACACGAACCCCACTATTACTAAATGTACAACACGAACCCCACTATTACTAAATATAGAACACGAACCCCACTATTACTAAATATAGAACACGAACCCCACTATTACTAAATATAGAACACGAACCCCACTATTACTAAATATAAAACACGAACCCCACTATTACTAAATATAGAACACGAACCACACTATTACTAAATATAGAACACGAACCCCACTATTACTAAATGTGCAACACGACGAACCCCACTATTACTAAATGTACAACACGAACCCCACTATTACTAAATATAGAACACGAACCCCACTATTACTAAGCATAGAACACGAACCCCACTATTACTAAATATAGAACACGAACCCCACTATTACTAAATGTACAACACGAACTCCATTATTACTAAATATAGAACACGAACCCCACTATTACTAAATGCACAACACGAACCCCACTATTACTAAATATAGAACACGAACCCCACTATTACTAGATATAAAACACGAAATCCACTATTACTAAATATAGAACACGAACCCCACTATTACTAAATATAAAACACGAACCCCGCTATTACTAAGCATAGAACACGAACCCCACTATTACTAAATATAGAACACGAACCCCACTATTACTAAATGTACAACACGAACTCCACTATTACTAAATATAGAACACGAACCCCACTATTACTAAATGTACAACACGAACCCCACTATTACTAAATATAGAACACGAACCCCACTATTACTAAATATAGAACACGAACCCCACTATTACTAAATATAGAACACGAACCCCACTATTACTAAATATAGAACACGAACCCCACTATTACTAAATATAGAACACGAACCCACTATTACTAAATATAAAACACGAACCCTACTATTAATAAATATAGAACACGAACCCCACTATTACTTAATATAGAACACGAACCCCACTATTACTAAATATAGAACACGAACCCCACTATTAATAAATATAGAACACGAACCCCACTATTACTAAATATAGAACACGAACCCCACTATTACTAAATGTACAACACGAACCTCACTATTACTAAATGTAGACCCCACTATTACTAAATGTACAACACGAACCCCACTATTACAAAAGGTACAACACGAACCCCACTATTACTAAATATTGAACACGAACCCCACTATTATTAAATGTACAACACGAACCCCACTATTACTAAATGTACAACACGAACCCCACTAATACTATATGTACAACGCGAACCCCACTATTACTAAAGGTACAACACGAACTCCACTATTACTAAATGTAAACCCCACTATTACTAAATGTACAACACGAACCCCACTATTACTAAATGTACAACACGAACTCCACTATTGCTAAATGTAGACCCCACTATTACTAAATGTACAACACGAACCTCACTATTACTAAATGTGGAACACGAACCCCACTATTACTAAATGTACAACACGAACCTCACTATTACTAAATATAGAGCACGAACCCCACTATTACTAAATGTACAACACGAACCCCACTATTACTAAATGTACAACACGAACCCCACTATTACTAAATATAGAACACGAACCCCACTATTACTAAATATAGAACACGAACCCCACTATTACTAAATATAGAACACGAACCCTACTATTACTAAATATAAAACACGAACCCCACTATTACTAAATATAGAACACGAACCACACTATTACTAAATATAGAACACGAACCCCACTATTACTAAATGTGCAACACGACGAACCCCACTATTACTAAATGTACAACACGAACCCCACTATTACTAAATATAGAACACGAACCCCACTATTACTAAGCATAGAACACGAACCCCACTATTACTAAATATAGAACACGAACCCCACTATTACTAAATGTACAACACGAACCCCATTATTACTAAATATAGAACACGAACCCCACTATTACTAAATGCACAACACGAACCCCACTATTACTAAATATAGAACACGAACCCCACTATTACTAGATATAAAACACGAAATCCACTATTACTAAATATAGAACACGAACCCCACTATTACTAAATATAAAACACGAACCCCGCTATTACTAAGCATAGAACACGAACCCCACTATTACTAAATATAGAACACGAACCCCACTATTACTAAATGTACAACACGAACTCCACTATTACTAAATATAGAACACGAACCCCACTATTACTAAATGTACAACACGAACCCCACTATTACTAAATATAGAACACGAACCCCACTATTACTAAATATAGAACACGAACCCCACTATTACTAAATATAGAACACGAACCCCACTATTACTAAATATAGAACACGAACCCCACTATTACTAAATATAGAACACGAACCCACTATTACTAAATATAAAACACGAACCCTACTATTAATAAATATAGAACACGAACCCCACTATTACTTAATATAGAACACGAACCCCACTATTACTAAATATAGAACACGAACCCCACTATTAATAAATATAGAACACGAACCCCACTATTACTAAATATAGAACACGAACCCCACTATTACTAAATGTACAACACGAACCTCACTATTACTAAATGTAGACCCCACTATTACTAAATGTACAACACGAACCCCACTATTACAAAAGGTACAACACGAACCCCACTATTACTAAATATTGAACACGAACCCCACTATTATTAAATGTACAACACGAACCCCACTATTACTAAATGTACAACACGAACCCCACTAATACCAAATGTACAACACGAACCCCACTATTGCAAAATATAGAACACGAACCCCATTATTACTAGATATAGAACACGAACTCCACTATTACTAAACATAGAACACGAACCCCACTATTACTAAATATAGAACACGAGCCCCACTATTACTAAATATAGAACACGAACCCACTATTACTAAATATAGAACACGAACCCCACTATTACTAAATGTACAACACGAACCCCACTATTACTAAATATAGAACACGAACCCCACTATTACTAAATATAGAACACGAACCCCACTATTACTAAATGTACAACACGAACCCCACTATTACTAAATGTACAAAACGAACCCCACTATTACTAAATATAGAACACGAATCCCACTATTACTAAATATAGAACACGAACCCCACTATTACTAAATGTAGAACACGAACTCCACTATTACTAAATATAGAACACGAACCTCACTATTACTAAATGTACAACACCAACCCCACTATTACTAAATATAGAACACGAACCCCACTATTACTAAATATAGAACACGAACCCCACTATTACTAAATATAAAGCACGAACCCCACTATTACTAAATATAGAACACGAACCTCACTATTACAAAATATATAAAACGAACCCCACTATTACTAATTGTAGATCCCACTATTACTAAATGTACAACACGAACTCCACTATTCCTAAATGTAGACCCCACTATTACTAAATGTACAACACGAACCCCACTATTACTAAATGTACAACACGAACCCCACTATTACTAAATATAGAACACGAACCCCACTATTACTAAATATAGAACATGAACCCCACTATTACTAAATATAGAACACAAATCCCACTATTACTAAATATAAAACACGAACCCCACTATTACTAAATATAGAACACGAACCCCACTATTACTAAATATAGAACACGAACCCCACTATTACTAAATGTGCAACACGACGAACCCCACTATTACTAAATGTACAACACGAACCCCACTATTACTAAATATAGAACACGAACCCCACTATTACTAAGCATAGCACACGAACCCCACTATTACTAAATATAGAACACGAACCCCACTATTACTAAATGTACAACACGAACCCCATTATTACTAAATATAGAACACGAACCCCACTATTATTAAATGCACAACACGAACCCCACTATTACTAAATATAGAACACGAACCCCACTATTACTAGATATAAAACACGAACTCCACTATTACTAAATATAGAACACGAACCCCACTATTACTAAATATAAAACACGAACCCCGCTATTACTAAGCATAGAACACGAACCCCACTATTACTAAATATAGAACACGAACCCCACTATTACTAAATGTACAACACGAACCCCACTATTACTAAATATAGAACACGAACCCCACTATTACTAAATGTACAACACGAACCCCACTATTACTAAATATAGAACACGAACCCCACTATTACTAAATATAGAACACGAACCCCACTATTACTATATATAGAACACGAACCCCACTATTACTAAATATAGAACACGAACCCCACTATTACTAAATATAGAACACGAACCCACTATTACTAAATATAAAACACGAACCCTACTATTAATAAATATAGAACACGAACCCCACTATTACTAAATATAGAACACGAACCCCACTATTACTAAATATAGAACACGAACCCCACTATTAATAAATATAGAACACGAACCCCACTATTACTAAATATAGAACACGAATCTCACTATTACGAAATGTACAACTCGAACCTCACTATTACTAAATGTAGACCCCACTATTACTAAATGTACAACACGAACCCCACTATTACAAAAGGTACAACACGAACCCCACTATTACTAAATATAGAACACGAACCCCACTATTATTAAATGTACAACACGAACCCCACTATTACTAAATGTACAACACGAACCCCACTAATACCAAATGTACAACACGAACCCCACTATTGCAAAATATAGAACACGAACCCCATTATTACTAGATATAGAACACGAACTCCACTATTACTAAATATAGAACACGAACCCCACTATTACTAAATATAGAACACGAACCCCACTATTACTAAGCATAGAACACGAACCAAACTATTACTAAATATAGAACACGAACCCCACTATTACTAAATGCACAACACGAACACCACTATTACTAAATATAGAACACGAACCCCACTATTACTAAATAGAGAACACGAACCCCACTATTACTAAATATAGAACACGAGCTCCACTATTACTAAATATAGAACACGAACCCACTATTACTAAATATAGAACACGAACCCCACTATTACTAAATGTACAACACGAACCCCACTATTATTAAATATAGAACACGAACCCCACTATTACTAAATATAGAACACGAACCCCACTATTACTAAATGTACAACACGAACCCCACTATTACTAAATGTACAACACGAACCCCACTATTACTAAATATAGAACACGAACCCCACTATTACTAAATATAGAACACGAACCCCACTATTACTAAATGTAGAACACGAACTCCACTATTACTAAATATAGAACACGAACCTCACTATTACTAAATGTACAACACCAACCCCACTATTACTAAATATAGAACACGAACCCCACTATTACTAAATATAGAACACGAACCCCACTATTACTAAATGTGCAACACGAACCCCACTATTACTAAATGTACAACACGAACCCCACTATTATTAAATATAGGACACGAACCCCACTATTACTAAATATAGAACACGAACCCCACTATTACTAAATGTAGAACACGAACCCCACTATTACTAAATATAGAACACGAACCTCACTATTACTAAATATAGAACACGAACCCCCACTATTACTAAATATACAACACGAACCCCACTATTACTAAATGTACAACACGAACCCCACTATTACTAAATAAAGAGCACGAACCTCACTATTACTAAATGTACAACACGAACCCTACTATTAATAAATATAGAACACGAACCCCACTATTACTAAATGTACAACACTAACCTCATTATTACTAAATGTACAACACGAACCCCACTATTACTAAATATAGAACACGAACCCCACTATTACTAAATGCACAACACGAACCCCACTATTACTAAATATAGAACACGAACCCCACTATTACTAGATATAAAACACGAACTCCACTATTACTAAATATAGAACACGAACCCCACTATTACTAAATATAAAACACGAACCCCGCTATTACTAAGCATAGAACACGAACCCCACTATTACTAAATATAGAACACGAACCCCACTATTACTAAATATAGAACACGAACCCCACTATTACTAAATATAGAACACGAACCCCTCTATTACTAAATATAGAACACGAACCCCACTATTACTAAATATAGAACACGAACCCCACTATTACTAAATATAGAACACGAACCCCACTATTACTAAATATAGAACACGAACCCCACTATTAATAAATATAGAACACGAACCCCACTATTACTAAATATAGAACACGAACCCCACTATTACTAAATGTACAACACGAACCTCACTATTACTAAATGTAGACCCCACCATTACTAAATGTACAACACGAACCCCACTATTACAAAAGGTACAACACGAACCCCACTATTACTAAATATAGAACACGAACCCCACTATTATTAAATGTACAACACGAACCCCACTATTACTAAATGTACAACACGAACCCCACTAATACCAAATGTACAACACGAACCCCACTATTGCAAAATATAGAACACGAACCCCATTATTACTAGATATAGAACACGAACTCCACTATTACTAAATATAGAACACGAACCCCACTATTACTAAATATAGAACACGAACCCCACTATTACTAAGCATAGAACACGAACCAAACTATTACTAAATATAGAACACGAACCCCACTATTACTAAATATAGAACACGAACCCCACTATTACTAAGCATAGAACACGAACCAAACTATTACTAAATATAGAACACGAACCCCACTATTACTAAATGCACAACAGGAACCCCACTATTACTAAATATAGAACACGAACCCCACTATTACTAAATAGAGAACACGAACCCCACTATTACTAAATATAGAACACGAGCCCCACTATTACTAAATATAGAACACGAACCCACTATTACTAAATATAGAACACGAACCCCACTATTACTAAATGTACAACACGAACCCCACTATTACTAAATATAGAACACGAACCCCACTATTACTAAATATAGAACACGAACCCCACTATTACTAAATATAAAACACGAACCCTGCTATTACTAAGCATACAACACGAACCCCACTATTACTAAATATAGAACACGAACCCCACTATTACTAAATGTACAACACGAACCCCACTATTACTAAATATAGAACACGAACCCCACTATTACTAAATGTACAACACGAACCCCACTATTACTAAATATAGAACACGAACCCCACTATTACTAAATATAGAACACGAACCCCACTATTACTATATATAGAACACGAACCCCACTATTACTAAATATAGAACACGAACCCCACTATTACTAAATATAGAACACGAACCCACTATTACTAAATATAAAACACGAACCCTACTATTAATAAATATAGAACACGAACCCCACTATTACTAAATATAGAACACGAACCCCACTATTACTAAATATAGAACACGAACCCCACTATTAATAAATATAGAACACGAACCCCACTATTACTAAATATAGAACACGAATCTCACTATTACGAAATGTACAACACGAACCTCACTATTACTAAATGTAGACCCCACTATTACTAAATGTACAACACGAACCCCACTATTACAAAAGGTACAACACGAACCCCACTATTACTAAATATAGAACACGAACCCCACTATTATTAAATGTACAACACGAACCCCACTATTACTAAATGTACAACACGAACCCCACTAATACCAAATGTACAACACGAACCCCACTATTGCAAAATATAGAACACGAACCCCATTATTACTAGATATAGAACACGAACTCCACTATTACTAAATATAGAACACGAACCCCACTATTACTAAATATAGAACACGAACCCCACTATTACTAAGCATAGAACACGAACCAAACTATTACTAAATATAGAACACGAACCCCACTATTACTAAATGCACAACACGAACCCCACTATTACTAAATATAGAACACGAACCCCACTATTACTAAATAGAGAACACGAACCCCACTATTACTAAATATAGAACACGAGCTCCACTATTACTAAATATAGAACACGAACCCACTATTACTAAATATAGAACACGAACCCCACTATTACTAAATGTACAACACGAACCCCACTATTATTAAATATAGAATACGAACCCCACTATTACTAAATATAGAACACGAACCCCACTATTACTAAATGTACAACACGAACCCCACTATTACTAAATGTACAACACGAACCCCACTATTACTAAATATAGAACACGAACCCCACTATTACTAAATATAGAACACGAACCCCACTATTACTAAATGTAGAACACGAACTCCACTATTACTAAATATAGAACACGAACCTCACTATTACTAAATGTACAACACCAACCCCACTATTACTAAATATAGAACACGAACCCCACTATTACTAAATATAGAACACGAACCCCACTATTACTAAATGTGCAACACGAACCCCACTATTACTAAATGTACAACACGAACCCCACTATTATTAAATATAGGACACGAACCCCACTATTACTAAATATAGAACACGAACCCCACTATTACTAAATGTAGAACACGAACCCCACTATTACTAAATATAGAACACGAACCTCACTATTACTAAATATAGAACACGAACCCCCACTATTACTAAATATACAACACGAACCCTGCTTATACTAAATAAAGAGCACGAACCTCACTATTACTAAATGTACAACACGAACCCTACTATGAATAAATATAGAACACGAACCCCACTATTACTAAATGTACAATACTAACCTCATTATTACTAAATGTACAACACGAACCCCACTATTACTAAATATAGAACACGAACCCCACTATTACTAAATGCACAACACGAACCCCACTATTACTAAATGTACAACACGAACCCCACTATTACTAGATATAAAACACGAACTCCACTATTACTAAATATAGAACACGAACCCCACTATTACTAAATATAAAACACGAACCCCGCTATTACTAAGCATAGAACACGAACCCCACTATTACTAAATATAGAACACCAACCCCACTATTACTAAATATAGAACACGAACCCCACTATTACTAAATATAGAACACGAACCCCTCTATTACTAAATATAGAACACGAACCCCACTATTACTAAATATAGAACACGAACCCCACTATTACTAAATATAGAACACGAACCCCACTATTACTAAATATAGAACACGAACCCCACTATTAATAAATATAGAACACGAACCCCACTATTACTAAATATAGAACACGAACCCCACTATTACTAAATGTACAACACGAACCTCACTATTACTAAATGTAGACCCCACCATTACTAAATGTACAACACAAACCCCACTATTACAAAAGGTACAACACGAACCCCACTATTACTAAATATAGAACACGAACCCCACTATTATTAAATGTATAACACGAACCCCACTATTACTAAATGTACAACACGAACCCCACTAATACCAAATGTACAACACGAACCCCACTATTGCAAAATATAGAACACGAACCCCATTATTACTAGATATAGAACACGAACTCCACTATTACTAAATATAGCACACGAACCCCACTATTACTAAATATAGAACACGAACCCCACTATTACTAAGCATAGAACACGAACCAAACTATTACTAAATATAGAACACGAACCCCACTATTACTAAATGCACAACAGGAACCCCACTATTACTAAATATAGAACACGAACCCCACTATTACTAAATAGAGAACACGAACCCCACTATTACTAAATATAGAACACGAGCCCCACTATTACTAAATATAGAACACGAACCCACTATTACTAAATATAGAACACGAACCCCACTATTACTAAATGTACAACACGAACCCCACTATTACTAAATATAGAACACGAACCCCACTATTACTAAATATAGAACACGAACCCCACTATTACTAAATGTACAACACGAACCCCACTATTACTAAATGTACAACACGAACCCCACTATTACTAAATATAGAACACGAACCCCACTATTGCTAAATATAGAACACGAACCCCACTATTACTAAATGTAGAACACGAACTCTACTATTACTAAATATAGAACACGAACCTCACTATTACTAAATGTACAACACCAACCCCACTATTACTAAATATAGAACACGAACCCCACTATTACTAAATGTACAACACGAACCCCACTATTACTAAATGTACAACACGAACCCCACTATTATTAAATATAGAACACGAACCCCACTATTACTAAATATAGAACACGAACCCCACTATTACTAATTGTAGAACACGAACCCCACTATTACTAAATATAGAACACGAACCCCACTATTACTAAATGTACAACACGAATCCCACTATTACTAAATGTACAACACGAACCCCACTATTACTAAATATAGAACACGAACCCCACTATTACTAAATATAGAACACGAACCCCACTATTACTAAATATAGAACACGAACCCCTCTATTACTAAATATAGAACACGAACCCCACTATTACTAAATATAGAACACGAACCCCACTATTACTAAATATAGAACACGAACCCCACTATTACTAAATATAGAACACGAACCCCACTATTAATAAATATAGAACACGAACCCCACTATTACTAAATATAGAACACGAACCCCACTATTACTAAATGTACAACACGAACCTCACTATTACTAAATGTAGACCCCACCATTGCTAAATATACAACACGAACCCCACTATTACAAAAGGTACAACACGAACCCCACTATTACTAAATATAGAACACGAACCCCACTATTATTAAATGTACAACACGAACCCCACTATTACTAAATGTACAACACGAACCCCACTAATACCAAATGTACAACACGAACCCCACTATTGCAAAATATAGAACACGAACCCCATTATTACTAAATATAGAACACGAACTCCACTATTACTAAATATAGAACACGAACCCCACTATTACTAAATATAGAACACGAACCCCACTATTACTAAGCATAGAACACGAACCAAACTATTACTAAATATAGAACACGAACCCCACTATTACTAAATGCACAACAGGAACCCCACTATTACTAAATATAGAACACGAACCCCACTATTACTAAATAGAGAACACGAACCCCACTATTACTAAATATAGAACACGAGCCCCACTATTACTAAATATAGAACACGAACCCACTATTACTAAATATAGAACACGAACCCCACTATTACTAAATGTACAACACGAACCCCACTATTACTAAATATAGAACACGAACCCCACTATTACTAAATATAGAACACGAACCCCACTATTACTAAATGTACAACACGAACCCCACTATTACTAAATGTACAACACGAACCCCACTATTACTAAATATAGAACACGAACCCCACTATTGCTAAATATAGAACACGAACCCCACTATTACTAAATGTAGAACACGAACTCTACTATTACTAAATATAGAACACGAACCTCACTATTACTAAATGTACAACACCAACCCCACTATTACTAAATATAGAACACGAACCCCACTATTACTAAATGTACAACACGAACCCCACTATTACTAAATGTACAACACGAACCCCACTATTATTAAATATAGAACACGAACCCCACTATTACTAAATATAGAACACGAACCCCACTATTACTAATTGTAGAACACGAACCCCACTATTACTAAATATAGAACACGAACCCCACTATTACTAAATGTACAACACGAATCCCACTATTACTAAATGTACAACACGAACCCCACTATTGCTAAATATAGAACACGAACCCCACTATTACTAAATATAGAACACGAACCCCACTATTACTAAATGTAGAACACGAACTCCACTATTACTAAATATAGAACACGAACCTCACTATTACTAAATGTACAACACCAACCCCACTATTACTAAATATAGAACTCGAACCCCACTATTACTAAATGTAGAACACGAACCCCACTATTACTAAATGTACAACACGAACCCCACTATTACTAAATGTACAACACGAACCCCACTATTATTAAATATAGAACACGAACCCCACTATTACTAAATATAGAACACGAACCCCACTATTACTAAATGTAGAACACGAACCCCACTATTACTAAATATAGAACACGAACCTCACTATTACTAAATATAGAACACGAACCCCACTATTACTAAATATACAACACGAACCCCGCTATTACTAAATATAGAGCACGAAACTCACTATTACTAAATGTACAGCACGAACCCTACTATTAATAAATATAGAACACGAACCCCACTATTACTAAATATAGAACACGAACCCCACTATTACTAAATGTACAACACTAACCTCATTATTACTAAATGTACAACACGAACCCCACTATTACTAAATATAGAACACGAACCCCACTATTACTAAATGCACAACACGAACCCCACTATTACTAAATATAGAACACGAACCCCACTATTACTAGATATAAAACACGAACTCCACTATTACTAAATATAGAACACGAACCCCACTATTACTAAATATAAAACACGAACCCCGCTATTACTAAGCATAGAACACGAACCCCACTATTACTGAATATAGAACACGAACCCCACTATTACTAAATGTACAACACGAACCCCACTATTACTAAATATAGAACACGAACCCCACTATTACTAAATGTACAACACGAACCCCACTATTACTAAATATAGAACACGAACCCCACTATTACTAAATATAGAACACGAACCCCACTATTACTAAATATAGAACACGAACCCCACTATTACTAAATATAGAACACGAACCCCACTATTACTAAATATAGAACACGAACCCACTATTACTAAATATAAAACACGAACCCTACTATTAATAAATATAGAACACCAACCCCACTATTACTAAATATAGAACACGAACCCCACTATTACTAAATATAGAACACGAACCCCACTATTACTAAATATAGAACACGAACCCCACTATTACTAAATATAGAACACGAACCCCACTATTACTAAATGTACAACACGAACCTCACTATTACTAAATGTAGACCCCACTATTACTAAATGTACAACACGAAGCCCACTATTACAAAAGGTACAACACGAACCCCACTATTACTAAATGTACAACACGAACCTCACTATTACTAAATGTAGACCCCACTATTACTAAATGTACAACACGAAGCCCACTATTACAAAAGGTACAACACGAACCCCACTATTACTAAATGTACAACACGAACCCCACTAATACCAAATGTACAACACGAACCCCACTATTGCAAAATATAGAACACGAACCCCATTATTACTAGATATAGAACACGAACTCCACTATTACTAAATATAGAACACGAACCCCACTATTACTAAATATAGAACACGAACCCCACTATTACTAAGCATAGAACACGAACCAAACTATTACTAAATATAGAACACGAACCCCACTATTACTAAATGCACAACACGAACCCCACTATTACTAAATAGAGAACACGAACCCCACTATTACTAAATATAGAACACGAGCCCCACTATTACTAAATATAGAACACGAACCCACTATTACTAAATATAGAACACGAACCCCACTATTACTAAATGTACAACACGAACCCCACTATTACTAAATATAGAACACGAACCCCACTATTACTAAATATAGAACACGAACCCCACTATTACTAAAGGAATAGTTTTGCTACAAAGACGAGAATGATGTATATATAAACTCAATCATTTTGTACGTGACCTATGAATATTTGTAATACTTACCATTAACTAATTATCATATACAAACAACAGGTATTTACCTGGACTACTTTTTATAAGGTATGCACAAGAACAAGTCAACACCATGCAACGTGACATTCATTCAATAAGAGTAAAGTTGACAGCTGCCATAAAAACTAGAATAATACTATAAATATTGACTTGGTAGGACACAGAAACAGTAATCTACAGACAAGCGAGTAGACAAGGAAGTAACACAAATACATTATGTATGTAGTTAATATAAAGTCATTAAATATACAATATTAATAAAGCAATATTCAGAAATGGCATTACAAACTCCAGTGTACTTGATCAAGGTGATTCTAGAAACGTGTCGGTCGTGTGCACTAAATTAGATATATATACGGTTTTATTATACAAAGTGCTACAAAGCAAAACCTTAAACTTGTCCCAATAATGAAAGATGCACAGTGCATAAGTGTCTTGAAGCAATGCTAGTGGAGAGTAAGATATGTATTGATAGACGGCGATACCATCATCATCTTCGTTCTCATCTTCGCTAGCGTCCAACTATATACCACCTTCATTTACACCAATCAGAGAGCTCCTAGATTCCAATCAGTATATAAGGCTTCCTTACACAGCTCCAATATAATAGGGGGAAATATACACCACCCTAATTTACACCAATCAGAGAGCTCCTAGATGCCAATCAGTATATTAGGCTTCATTGCACAACTCCAATAAAATGGGGGGAAATATACACCACCCTAATTTACACCAATCACAGAGCTCCTATATCATGCCAATCAGTATATAAGGCTTCCTTGCACAGCTCCAATAAAATGGGGGGGGGAATATACACCGCCCTCATTTACACCAATCAGAGAGCTCCTTGATGCTAATCAGTATATACGGCTTCCTTGCACAGTTCCAATAAAATGGGGGGGAAATATATACCACCCTCATTTATACCAATCAGAGAGCTCCTAGATGTCAATGAGTATATTAGGCTTCCCTACACAGCTCTAATAAAATGAGAAAAATATATACATCACCCTCATTTACACCAATCAGAGAGCTCCTAGATGCCAATCAGTATATTTGGCTTCCTTACACAATTGCAATAAAATGGAAAACAAAAATACCGCACTATAATGAAATAACATAAGACATACAGGACAATATTTACAGGACAAGATACACAAACATATAACATAAGACATACAGGACAATATTTACAGGACAAGATACACAAACATATAACATAAGACATACAAGACAATATTTACAGGACAAGATACACAAACATATAGCATAAGACACACAGGACAATATTTACAGGACAAGATACACAAACATATATCATAAGACATACAGGACAATATACACAAACATATAACATAAGACATACAGGACAATATTTACAGGACAAGATACACAAACATATAACATAAGACATACAGGACAATATTTACAGGACAAGATACACAAACATATAACATAAGACATACAGGACAATATTTACAGGACAAGATACACAAACATATAACATAAGACACACAGGACAATATTTACAGGACAAGATACACAAACATATAACATAAGACATACAGGACAAGATACACAAACATATGACATAAGACATACAGGACAATATTTACAGGACAAGATACACAAACATATAACATAAGACATACAGGACAATATTTACAGGACAAGATACACAAACATATAACATAAGACATACAGGACAATATACACAAACATATAACATAAGACATACAGGACAATATTTACAGGACAAAATACACAAACATATAACATAAGACATACAGGACAATATTTACAGGACAAGATACACAAACATATAACATAAGACACACAGGACAATATTTACAGGACAAGATACACAAACATATAACATAAGACATACAGGACCAGATACACAAACATATGACATAAGACATACAGGACAATATTTACAGGACAAGATACACAAGCATATAACATAAGACATACAGGACCAGATACACAAACATATAACATAAGACATACAGGACAATATTTACAGGACAAGATACACAAACATATAACATAAGACATACAGGACAATATTTACAGGACAAGATGCACAAACATATAACATAAGACATACAGGACAATATACACAAACATATAACATAAGACATACAGGACAATATTTACAGGACAAGATACACAAACATATAACATAAGACATACAGGACAATATACACAAACATATAACATAAGACATACAGGACAATATTTACAGGACAAGATACACAAACATATAACATAAGACATACAGGACAAGATACACAAACATATAACATAAGACATACAGGACAAGATACACAAACATATAACATAAGACATACAGGACCAGATACACAAACATATAACATAAGACATACAGGACAATATTTACAGGACAAGATACACAAACATATAACATAAGACATACAGGACAATATTTACAGGACAAGATACACAAACATATAGCATAAGACATACAGGACAATATTTACAGGACAAGATACACAAACATATAACATAAGACACACAGAACAATATTTACAGGACAAGATGCACAAACATATAACATAAGACATACAGGACAATATACACAAACATATAACATAAGACATACAGGACAATAATTACAGGACAAGATACACAAACATATAACATAACATAAGACATGCAGGACAATATTTACAGGACAAGATACACAAACATATAACATAAGACATACAGGACAATATTTACAGGACAAGATACACAAACAAATAGCATAAGACATACAGGACAATATTTACAGGACAAGATACACAAACATATAACATAAGACATACAGGACAAGATACACAAACATATAACATAAGACATACAGGACCAGATACACAAACATATAACATAAGACATACAGGACAATATTTACAGGACAAGATACACAAACATATAACATAAGACATACAGGACAATATTTACAGGACAAGATACACAAACATATAACATAAGACATACAGGACAATATTTACAGGACAAGATACACAAACATATAACATAAGACACACAGGACAATATTTACAGGACAAGATACACAAACATATAACATAAGAGATACAGGACAATATACACAAACATATAACATAAGACATACAGGACAATATTTACAGGACAAGATACACAAACATATAACATAAGACATACAGGACAATATTTACAGGACAAGATACACAAACATATAACATAAGACATACAGGACAATATTTACAGGACAAGATACACAAACATATAACATAAGACATACAGGACAATATTTACAGGACAAGATACACAAACATATAACATAAGACATACAGGACAATATTTACAGGACAAGATACACAAACATATAACACAAGACATACAGGACAATATTTACAGGACAAGATACACAAACATATAACATAAGACACACAGGACAATATTTACAGGACAAGATACACAAACATATAACATAGGACACACAGGACAATATTTACAGGACAAGATACACAAACATATAACATAAGACATACAGGACAATATTTACAGGACAAGATACACAAACATATAACATAAGACATACAGAACAAGATACACAAACATATAACATAAGACATACAGGACAAGATACACAAACATATAACATAAGACATACAGGACCAGATACACAAACATATAACATAGGACATACAGGACAATATTTACAGGACAAGATACACAAACATATAACATAAGACATACAGGACAATATTTACAGGACAAGATACACAAACATATAACATAAGACATACAGGACAATATACACAAACATATAACATAAGACATACAGGACAATATTTACAGGACAAGATACACAAACATATAACATAAGACATACAGGACAATATTTACAGGACAAGATACACTAACATATAACATAAGACATACAGGACAATATTTATAGGACAAGATACACAAACATATAACATAAGACATACAGGACAATATTTACAGGACAAGATACACAAACATATAACATAAGACATACAGGACCATGGTACATTTGTTTTCTATATCACATATCTTTATTTGTTTGTTATGATTTCTAACTCCATCTTGCTGTTTTTGCTTTCCATCATCTGAAAAAGATAAAGCTGCTTGTATATGTTAATACTAATACAATCTACAAATCTGCTGCATATTAAATGAAGTAACATACAGGGGAATAATCGCCTTATAATTCCTAGATTGAGATAAATTTGATCGTCAGCAGTAGTAACGTTTCTATTAACATACCTTCATACATGCTTAATTGAGTTTGTTAAGGATTACGTAGTCATAAAATCTGTTGACTTGTCCAGATTCTATCTAAACTTCATTAAAACCCAAGATTGAAAATATGTTATATGCTTGCTGCATGGTATGACTAGAAAGTGTCAAGATAATACATGGGTTAGTATTTCTTACACCAAGCACTAGTAATTGCAGATATTGATATGTCTTGTTGAAACATGACGTTGACCTCTGACCCTAATATCACACATGCTTCTGATCAGAGACATTGGTTTTCTGTCTGTTTACCACGGCAGTAGGAATATGTGTACAGTAAGATGGATGATTAGTGTACACTGAGAGGATTGTATTAACTTCTTTAAGATATTGGTTGCTTCAGGCTAAAAACAGGAACTAATATTTGATGTAAGCCAATTAAATGCCTGTTTATTGCGTTACAGCAGAAAAGCCGTTTTTCAATTTATTACGTCTAAGTATGTCAAAAGCTTTAAGATGGTATAACACAATAACAATCTAATTGTTTACTTGTAACCACTTGTTAGTTATTAAATATTGTAGTGGTTAGAAATGAATGCTCTTTGTTTATTGCTTCCACGAGTTATTTTCCTACAATGATTTGTTTTGATTCATGGTATCTTGATGCTTGTCTGATATATTTCAAATAGTATATAGTCAGCAAAAACAGTTAACGGCCACATTATAAAAGGAATATTTAGAAGTTTCAGTTTATAATTGAAGGTTGTCTTATTACTATTTTTATCTTCCGTCAATCCATAATTAATGTTATCAATTTCGACGTTTTTGTATATATAGTCATTGAAGACTTTACATTGAGTCTAAAGTGTATTGATGTTGATTTTCTGCAATTTCAAAAGTGGTAGTCAAATGTTTGCTTGGTAAATTTGTATAAATTTAACACTTAGTTGCATATATACATTTCAATATGGAAATGAGAAGGCATTTTACAGAAAAGGATACTTCGTGAGTAATGCGTCTTGTACAAACGGGTCTTTCATGACAAGTGTGTGCGTTAGTTACACATTAATGACAAGTGTGTGCGTTAGTTACACATTAATGACAAGCATGTGCGTTAGTTACACATTAATGACAAGTGTGTGCGTTAGTTACACATTAATGACAAGTGTGTGCGTTAGTTACACATTAATGACAAGTGTGTGCGTTAGCTACACATTAATGACAAGTGTGTGCGTTATTTACACATTCATGACAAGTGTGTGCGTTAGTTACACATTAATGGCAAGTGTGTGCGTTAGTTACACATTAATGACAAGTGTGTGCGTTAGTTACACATTAATAACAAGTGTGTGCGTTAGTTACACATTAATGACAAGTGTGTGCGATAGGTACACATTAATGACAAGTGTGTGCGTTAGTTACACATTAATGACAAGTGTGTGCGTTAGTTACACATTCATGACAAGTGTGTGCGTTAGTTACACATTAATGACAAGTGTGTGCGTTAGCTACACATTAATGACAAGTGTGTGCGTTAGTTACACATTAATGACAAGTGTGTGCGTTAGTTACACATTAATGACAAGTGTGTGTGTTAGTTACACATTAATGACAAGTGTGTGCGTTAGTTACACATTAATGACAAGTGTATGCGTTAGTTACACATTAATGACAAGTGTGTGCGTTAGTTACACATTAATGACAAGTGTGTGCGTTAGTTACACATCGGACGATGATAGACATTACCGACAGAGTATTAAACGGAGAATAAAAGTGGTCGACCTAAAAGTACGAGTCCATAAAGGTCGTTATTTAACATTGCTATCAAAACAATATCAGCCAAATTCCCTTCAAGTGTTGGTAGATATTGTCGTTAAACAATTATCACGAATTTCCCAGGTTGAATTCGCAGCTTCCAATCTGGTTGACTGTTACGAAATATCCCTCAAATGACAATGTATCTTTTCCTTCTTATGTAGATGTTTTCTTTCCTCTATCACTGCCAAGACTTTTACCGGAATTGACTGTATATATATGAGGAACACGGTGGGTGTTTTATCAGAAGCAGGAACGTCTTACTCTTCGCGAGCACCTGAGTTCACGCCCGGTTTTTTAGTGGGTCCGTGTTGCTCCTCTTTTTAGTTTCTATGTTGTCTTATTATGTGTCTTTACGCTCTGAGTTCCGTGTTGTGAGGTCCGTTACGATTTCCGCATGAACACGACGTTCGGTTCGTCATTACCTCCAGTTGTTTGTAGGAGGGAGCATGTCTTATTTACGTTATTTGTGTTTGTTTGCGTACAGTGGTGTCCAACACATATTGTGCTGTGTTTTTGTTTTTCTTCATCTTGTGTACCCTATGTTGACAGTTTCGCTTTGTTCCATATTAAATGTTAGAATCGTTTGAAATTATACTTTAATTTACCACAGTGATCAACTTTTGTTTTAAATATTTGTCCATGTTATCAACATTATTTATTGTCATCAATTAGATTAATTTTTCCAAGGTGTTTTTTTAGTTAAGTATATAATTGACCAACCTGAACCATGAACTCCTCCTTCAGAAATCGTCGCCATCATTCATAATCAAATAAACGTCATCAATTGTTAAATGTTGTTTGTGGACATCTTAAGGAGGATTCATAGATTGAAGAGTAAGTTATGCAAATTGCAAAATCATGTGACCACAGCTTTATAGTGCTTAAACTTACTTATCAATAAAATCAGAGTGAAGTATACGTTTTTATCTGCTGTTCATCTAATGTAATACCAATTCAAAAATTACCAAGGAAATAATCTGTAAACAAGTGTGTCACTTTCAGGAACAAGTTGATGTAGCCGTAATTAAACAGCCATTAACAAGTTGATTACTTCTGAGCTATAGTCAGTTAGGTATTTACATTGGGAACGTAAGCAATAAAATAAAGTCTGTAAAATGTCCACGTTAGACCTTCATTGATTAGCAGACCAGTATCGAACGAATGGAATTTAAAAGAAAATCAAATAAGGATTGGTGATCAGCGTACAAGTGACTCGTCTAATGCATTTATGTTGTATGCGCTTTTAAAATTATTTCGTATGTCTAGAAATAAAGTGCTCATCTATCATCGAGTAGTGTGTTAAAGTATGGGTAATATGATACGAAAGGTGAAGGTACCAACTCTAACTTTCTGTACATTTCTTATTTACTGCTGACCATACAATATTAAAAATTGATTTATTTTTGATGGGAAATGTCTACTCTCTATGGTTTGTTATCTAATTAAGGTAGCAATATAAACAATTATTATACTTCGTGTAAGTTTCTGTAGTGATATTTGGTACTGTAATATTTTGACATATTACCTGGGTAATATTTTGGCATATTACCTGGACAATTAGACACTCAGTATAGTAATGATATTAATGTGATCTTCTCCAGGTAATATGCCAAAATATTGCCTAGATCTGAGAGACATATTCGGTCGGGTAGTATGTCTCTCAGACCTGGGTTTTATTTTGACATATTACCTGAACAAGACCACATTATTATATAAATATTCATTGCAGTGATTATTCATTTTCGTCCAAGTTTCATCAGAAAAAATGATCGAAAGAAGTTTGCCTCTAAGTGGTTGTGTTCTTAAATCCAAAGCAAAAGGACATAATTCATTAATTTGTGATCCCCATAAAAATCCACCATTAATACAAACTCGCCACAACCTACACACATATATGTAGTAGTCATCATGTAGTAGAACATAACAGGTAACCTTGTTTTATAGGAAAACAATTAACCTTCTGAAAATTTGTACATTATGTAGGTTATTACGATATACAACATTTTTATTTTGTGTCTTATTTACCTAAAATTCCTTCAACTTTGTGTCTAACTTAAACCATATTACTTCTACACGTTCCATGTAACTGAGACTTCTTCTATTAGTATCATCTGCCTCAGATCTCTCCTACTATCTACAGCCTGTATTCTTGCATTAGTATCAGCTGCCTCAGATCTCTCCTACTATGTACAGCCTGTATCCTTGTATTAGTATCATCTGCCTCAGATCTCTCCTACTATGTACAGCCTGTATCCTTGTATTAGTATCATCTGCCTCAGATCTCTCCTGCTATGTACAGCCTGCCTCAGATCTCTCCTACTATGTACAGCCTGTATCCTTGTATTAGTATCATCTGCCTCAGATCTCTCCTACTATGTACAACCTGCCTCAGATCTCACCTACTATGTACAGCCTGTATCCTTGTATTAGTATCATCTGCCTCAGATCTCTCCTACTATGTACAGCCTGTATCATTGTATTAGTATCATCTGCCTCAGATCTCTCCTACTATGTACAGCCTGTATCCTTGTAATAGTATCATCTGCCTCAGATCTCTCCTACTATGTACAACCTGCCTCAGATCTCTCCTACCATGTACAGCCGGTATCCTTGTATTAGTATCATCTGCTTCAGATCTCTCCTACTATGTACAGCCTGTATCCTTGTATTAGTATCAGCTGCCTCAGATCTCTCCTACTATGTACAACCTGCCTCAGATCTCTCCTACTATGTACAACCTGCCTCAGATCTCTCCTACTATGTACAGCCTGTATCCTTGTATTAGTATCAGCTGCTTCAGATTTCCCCTACTATGCACAGCCTGTATCCTTGTATTAGTATCATCTGCCTCAGATCTCTCCTACTATGTACAGCCTGCCTCAGATCTCTCCTACTATGTACAGCCTGTATCCTTGTATTAGTATCAGCTGCTTCAGATCTTCCCTACTATGTACAGCCTGTATCCTTGTATTAGTATGATCTGCCTCAGATCTCTCCTACTATGTACAGCCTGTATCCTTGTATTAGTATCAGCTGCCTCAGATCTCTCCTACTATGTACAGCCTGTATCCTTGTATTAGTATCATCTGCCTCAGATCTCTCCTACTATGTACAGCCTGTATCCTTGTATTAGTATCATCTGCCTCAGATGACTCCTGCTATGTACAGCCTGCCTCAGATCTCTCCTACTATGTACAGCCTGTATCCTTGTATTAGTATCATCTGCCTCAGATCTCTCCTACTATGTACAACCTGCCTCAGATCTCACCTACTATGTACAGCCTGTATCCTTGTATTAGTATCATCTGCCTCAGATCTCTCCTACTATGTACAGCCTGTATCCTTGTATTAGTATCATCTGCCTCAGATCTCTCCTACTATGTACAGCCTGTATCCTTGTATTAGTATCAGCTGCCTCAGATCTCTCCTACTATGTACAGCCTGTATCCTTGTATTAGTATCATCTGCCTCAGATCTCTCCTACTATATACAGCCTGTATCCTTGTATTAGTATCATCTGCCTCAGATCTCTCCTACTATGTACAGCCTGTATCCTTGTATTAGTATCATCTGCCTCAGATCTCTCCTACTATGTACAACCTGCCTCAGATCTCTCCTACTATGTACACCCTGTATCCTTGTATTAGTATCATCTGCCTCAGATCTCTCCTACTATGTACAACCTGCCTCAGATCTCTCCTACTATGTACAGCCTTTATCCTTGTATTAATATCATCTGCCTCAGATCTCTCCTACTATGTACAGCCTGTATCCTTGTATTAGTATCATCTGCCTCAGATCTCTCCTACTATGGACAGCCTGTATCCTTGTATTAGTATCATCTGCCTCAGATCTCTCCTACTATGTACAGCCTGTATCCTTGTATTAGTATCAGCTGCCTCAGATCTCTCCTACTATGTACAGCCTGTATCCTTGTATTAGTATCATCTGCCTCAGATCTCTCCTACTATGTACAGCCTGTATCCTTGTATTAGTATCAGCTGCCTCAGATCTCTCCTACTATGTACAGCCTGTATCCTTGTATTAGTATCATCTGCCTCAGATCTCTCCTACTATGTACAGCCTGTATCCTTGTATTAGTATCATCTGCCTCAGATCTCTCCTGCTATGAAGAGCCTGCCTCAGATCTCTCCTACTGTGTACAGCCTGTATCCTTGTATTAGTATCATCTGCCTCAGATCTCTCCTACTATGTACAACCTGCCTCAGAACTCTCCTACTATGTACAGCATGTATCCTTGTATTAGTATCATCTGCCTCAGATCTCTCCTACTATGTACAGCCTGTATCCTTGTATTAGTATCATCTGCCTCAGATCTCTCCTACTATGTACAACCTGTATCCTTGTATTAGTATCATCTGCCTCAGATCTCTCCTACTATGTACAACCTGCCTCAGATCTCTCCTACTATGTACAGCCTGTTTCCTTGTATTAGTATCAGCTGCTTCAGATCTCCCCTACTATGTACAGCCTGTATCCTTGTATTAGTATGATCTGCCTCAGATCTCTCCTACTATGTACAACCTGTATCCTTGTATTAGTATCAGCTGCCTCAGATCTCTCCTACTATGTACAGCCTGTATCCTTGTATTAGTATCATCTGCCTCAGATCTCTCCTACTATGTACATCCTGTATCCTTGTATTAGTATCATCTGCCTCAGATCTCTCCTGCTATGTACAGCCTGCCTCAGATCTCTCCTACTATGTACAGCCTGTATCCTTGTATTAGTATCAGCTGCCTCAGATCTCTCCTACTATGTACAGCCTGTATCCTTGTATTAGTATCATCTGCCTCAGATCTCTCCTACTATGTACAGCCTGTATCCTTGTATTAGTATCATCTGCCTCAGATCTCTCCTACTATGTACAGCCTGTATCCTTGTATTAGTATCAGCTGCCTCAGATCTCTCCTACTATGTACAGCCTGTATCCTTGTATTAGTATCATCTGCCTCAGATCTCTCCTACTATGTACAGCCTGTATCCTTGTATTAGTATCATCTGACTCAGATCTCTCCTACTATGTACAACCTGCATCAGATCTCTCCTACTATGTACAACCTGCCTCAGATCTCTCCTACTATGTACAGCCTGTATCCTTGTATTAGTATCATCTGCCTCAGATCTCTCCTACTATGTACAGCCTGTATCCTTGTATTAGTATCATCTGCCTCAGATCTCTCCTACTATGTACAGCCTGTATCCTTGTATTAGTATCAGCTGCCTCAGATCTCTCCTACTATGTACAGCCTGTATCCTTGTATTAGTATCATCTGCCTCAGATCTCTCCTACTATGTACAGCCTGTATCCTTGTATTAGTATCAGCTGCCTCAGATCTCTCCTACTATGTACAGCCTGTATCCTTGTATTAGTATCATCTGCCTCAGATCTCTCCTACTATGTACAGCCTGTATCCTTGTATTAGTATCATCTGCCTCAGATCTCTCCTACTATGTACAGCCTGTGTCCTTGTATTAGTATCATCTGCCTCAGATCTCTCCTACTATGTACAGCCTGTATCCTTGTATTAGTATCAGCTGCCTCAGATCTCTCCTACTATGTACAGCCTGTATCCTTGTATTAGTATCATCTGCCTCAGATCTCTCCTACTATGTACAACCTGCCTCAGATCTCTCCTACTATGTACAGCATGTATCCTTGTATTAGTATCATCTGACTCAGATCTCTCCTACTATGTACAGCCTGTATCCTTATATTAGTATCATCTGCCTCAGATCTCTCCTACTATGTACAGCCTGTATCCTTGTATTAGTATCATCTGCCTCAGATCTCTCCTGCTATGTACAGCCTGCCTCAGATCTCTCCTACTGTGTACAGCCTGTATCCTTGTATTAGTATCATCTGCCTCAGATCTCTCCTACTATGTACAACCTGCCTCAGATCTCTCCTACTATGTACAGCCTGTATCCTTGTATTAGTATCATCTGCCTCAGATCTCTCCTACTATGTACAGCCTGTATCCTTGTATTAGTATCATCTGCCTCAGATCTCTCCTACTATGTAAAGCCTGTATCCTTGTATTAGTATCATCTGCCTCAGATCTCTCCTACTATGTACAGCCTGTATCCTTGTATTAGTATCAGCTGCCTCAGATCTCTCCTACTATGTACAGCCTGTATCCTTGTATTAGTATCATCTGCCTCAGATCTCTCCTACTGTGTACAGCCTGTATCCTTGTATTAGTATCATCTGCCTCAGATCTCTCCTACTATGTACAGCCTGTGTCCTTGTATTAGTATCATCTGCCTCAGATCTCTCCTACTATGTACAGCCTGTATCCTTGTATTAGTATCATCTGCCTCAGATCTCTCCTACTATGTACAACCTGCCTCAGATCTCTCCTACTATGTACAGCCTGTATCTTTGTATTAGTATCATCTGCCTCAGATCTCTCCTACTATGTACAGCCTGTATCCTTGTATTAGTATCATCTGCCTCAGATCTCTCCTACTATGTACAGCCTGTATCCTTGTATTAGTATCATCTGCCTCAGATCTCTCCTGCTATGTACAGCCTGCCTCAGATCTCTCCTACTGTGTACAGCCTGTATCCTTGTATTAGTATCATCTGCCTCAGATCTCTCCTACTATGTACAACCTGCCTCAGATCTCTCCTACTATGTACAGCCTGTATCCTTGTATTAGTATCATCTGCCTAAGATCTCTCCTACTATGTACAGCCTGTATCCTTGTATTAGTATCATCTGCCTCAGATCTCTCCTACTATGTACAGCCTGTATCCTTGTATCAGTATCAGCTGCCTCAGATCTCTCCTACTATGTACAGCCTGTATCCTTGTATTAGTATCATCTGCCTCAGATCTCTCCTACTATGTACAGCCTGTATCCTTGTATTAGTATCATCTGCCTCAGATCTCTCCTACTATGTACAGCCTGTGTCCTTGTATTAGTATCATCTGCCTCAGATCTCTCCTACTATGTACAGCCTGTATCCTTGTATTAGTATCAGCTGCCTCAGATCTCTCCTACTATGTACAGCCTGTATCCTTGTATTAGTATCATCTGCCTCAGATCTCTCCTACTATGTACAACCTGCCTCAGATCTCTCCTACTATGTACAGCATGTATCCTTGTATTAGTATCATCTGACTCAGATCTCTCCTACTATGTACAGCCTGTATCCTTATATTAGTATCATCTGCCTCAGATCTCTCCTACTATGTACAGCCTGTATCCTTGTATTAGTATCATCTGCCTCAGATCTCTCCTGCTATGTACAGCCTGCCTCAGATCTCTCCTACTGTGTACAGCCTGTATCCTTGTATTAGTATCATCTGCCTCAGATCTCTCCTACTATGTACAACCTGCCTCAGATCTCTCCTACTATGTACAGCCTGTATCCTTGTATTAGTATCATCTGCCTCAGATCTCTCCTACTATGTACAGCCTGTATCCTTGTATTAGTATCATCTGCCTCAGATCTCTCCTACTATGTAAAGCCTGTATCCTTGTATTAGTATCATCTGCCTCAGATCTCTCCTACTATGTACAGCCTGTATCCTTGTATTAGTATCAGCTGCCTCAGATCTCTCCTACTATGTACAGCCTGTATCCTTGTATTAGTATCATCTGCCTCAGATCTCTCCTACTATGTACAGCCTGTATCCTTGTATTAGTATCATCTGCCTCAGATCTCTCCTACTATGTACAGCCTGTGTCCTTGTATTAGTATCATCTGCCTCAGATCTCTCCTACTATGTACAGCCTGTATCCTTGTATTAGTATCATCTGCCTCAGATCTCTCCTACTATGTACAACCTGCCTCAGATCTCTCCTACTATGTACAGCCTGTATCTTTGTATTAGTATCATCTGCCTCAGATCTCTCCTACTATGTACAGCCTGTATCCTTGTATTAGTATCATCTGCCTCAGATCTCTCCTACTATGTACAGCCTGTATCCTTGTATTAGTATCATCTGCCTTAGATCTCTCCTGCTATGTACAGCCTGCCTCAGATCTCTCCTACTGTGTACAGCCTGTATCCTTGTATTAGTATCATCTGCCTCAGATCTCTCCTACTATGTACAACCTGCCTCAGATCTCTCCTACTATGTACAGCCTGTATCCTTGTATTAGTATCATCTGCCTAAGATCTCTCCTACTATGTACAGCCTGTATCCTTGTATTAGTATCATCTGCCTCAGATCTCTCCTACTATGTACAGCCTGTATCCTTGTATCAGTATCAGCTGCCTCAGATCTCTCCTACTATGTACAGCCTGTATCCTTGTATTAGTATCATCTGCCTCAGATCTCTCCTACTAAGTACAACCTGCCTCAGATCTCTCCTACTATGTACAGCCTGTATCCTTGTATTAGTATCATCTGCCTCAGATCTCTCCTACTATGTACAGCCTGTATCCTTGTATTAGTATAATCTACCTCAGATCTCTCCTACTATGTACAGCCTGTATCCTTGTATTAGTATCAGCTGCCTCAGATCTCTCCTACTATGTACAGCCTGTATCCTTGTATTAGTATCATCTGCCTCAGATCTCTCCTACTATGTACAACCTGCCTCAGATCTCTCCTACTATGTACAGCCTGTATCCTTGTATTAGTATCATCTGCCTCAGATCTCTCCTACTATGTACAACCTGCCTCAGATCTCTCCTACTATGTACAGCCTGTATCCTTGTATTAGTATCATCTGCCTCAGATCTCTCCTACTATGTACAGCCTGTATCCTTGTATTAGTATCATCTGCCTCAGATCTCTCCTACTATGTACAGCCTGTATCCTTGTATTAGTATCATCTGCCTCAGATCTCTCCTACTATGTACAGCCTGTATCCTTGTATTAGTATCAGCTGCCTCAGATCTCTCCTACTATGTACAGCCTGTATCCTTGTATTAGTATCATCTGCCTCAGATCTCTCCTACTATGTACAACCTGCCTCAGATCTCTCCTACTATGTACAGCATGTATCCTTGTATTAGTATCATCTGACTCAGATCTCTCCTACTATGTACAGCCTGTTTCCTTATATTAGTATCATCTGCCTCAGATCTCTCCTACTATGTACAGCCTGTATCCTTGTATTAGTATCATCTGCCTCAGATCTCTCCTGCTATGTACAGCCTGCCTCAGATCTCTCCTACTGTGTACAGCCTGTATCCTTGTATTAGTATCATCTGCCTCAGATCTCTCCTACTATGTACAACCTGCCTCAGATCTCTCCTACTATGTACAGCCTGTATCCTTGTATTAGTATCAGCTGCCTCAGATCTCTCCTACTATGTACAGCCTGTATCCTTGTATTAGTATCATCTGCCTCAGATCTCTCCTACTATGTACAGCCTGTATCCTTGTATTAGTATCATCTGCCTCAGATCTCTCCTACTATGTACAGCCTGTATCCTTGTATTAGTATCAGCTGCCTCAGATCTCTCCTACTATGTACAGCCTGTATCCTTGTATTAGTATCATCTGCCTCAGATCTCTCCTACTATGTACAGCCTGTATCCTTGTATTAGTATCATCTGCCTCAGATCTCTCCTACTATGTACAGCCTGTGTCCTTGTATTAGTATCATCTGCCTCAGATCTCTCCTACTATGTACAGCCTGTATCCTTGTATTAGTATCATCTGCCTCAGATCTCTCCTACTATGTACAACCTGCCTCAGATCTCTCCTATTATGTACAGCCTGTATCTTTGTATTAGTATCATCTGCCTCAGATCTCTCCTACTATGTACAGCCTGTATCCTTGTATTAGTATCATCTGCCTCAGATCTCTCCTACTATGTACAACCTGCCTCAGATCTCTCCTACTATGTACAGCCTGTATCCTTGTATTAGTATCATCTGCCTAAGATCTCTCCTACTATGTACAGCCTGTATCCTTGTATTAGTATCATCTGCATCAGATCTCTCCTACTATGTACAGCCTGTATCCTTGTATTAGTATCATCTGCCTCAGCTCTCTCCTACTATGTACAGCCTGTATCCTTGTATCAGTATCAGCTGCCTCAGATCTCTCCTACTATGTACAGCCTGTATCCTTGTATTAGTATCAGCTGCCTCAGATCTCTCCTACTATGTACAGCCTGTATCCTTGTATTAGTATCATCTGCCTCAGATCTCTCCTACTAAGTACAACCTGCCTCAGATCTCTCCTACTATGTACAGCCTGTATCCTTGTATTAGTATCATCTGCCTCAGATCTCTCCTACTATGTACAGCCTGTATCCTTGTATTAGTATAATCTACCTCAGATCTCTCCTACTATGTACAGCCTGTATCCTTGTATTAGTATCAGCTGCCTCAGATCTCTCCTACTATGTACAGCCTGTATCCTTGTATTAGTATCATCTGCCTCAGATCTCTCCTACTATGTACAACCTGCCTCAGATCTCTCCTACTATGTACAGCCTGTATCCTTGTATTAGTATCATCTGCCTCAGATCTCTCCAACTATGTACAACCTGCCTCAGATCTCTCCTACTATGTACAGCCTGTATCCTTGTATTAGTATCATCTGCCTCAGATCTCTCCTACTATGTACAGCCTGTATCCTTGTATTAGTATCATCTGCCTCAGATCTCTCCTACTATGTACAGCCTGTATCCTTGTATTAGTATCATCTGCCTCAGATCTCTCCTACTATGTACAGCCTGTATCCTTGTATTAGTATCAGCTGCCTCAGATCTCTCCTACTATGTACAACCTGTATCCTTATATTAGTATCATCTGCCTCAGATCTCTCCTACTATGAACAGCCTGTATCCTTGTATTAGTATCATCTGCCTCAGATATCTCCTACTATGTACAGCCTGTATCCTTGTATTAGTATCAGCTGCCTCAAATCTCTCCTACTATGTACAGCCTGTATCCTTGTATTAGTATCAGCTGCTTCAGATCTCTCCTACTATGTACAGCCGATATCCTTGTATTAGTATCATCTGCCTCAGATATCTCCTACTATGTACAGCCTGTATCCTTGTATTAGTATCATCTGCCTCAGATCTCTCCTACTATGTACAGCCTGTATCCTTGTATTAGTATCATCTGCCTCAGATGTCTCCTACTATGTACAGCCTGTGTCCTTGTATTAGTATCATCTGCCTCAGATCTCTCCTACTATGTACAGCCTGTATCCTTGTATTAGTATCATCTGCCTCAGATCTCTCCTACTATGTACAGCCTGTATCCTTGTATTAGTATCATCTGCCTCAGATGTCTCCTACTATGTACAGCCTGTGTCCTTGTATTAGTATCAGCTGCCTCAGATCTCTCCTACTATGTACAGCCTGTATCCTTGTATTAGTATCAGCTGCCTCAGATCTCTCCTACTATGTACAGCCTGTATCCTTGTATTAGTATCATCTGCCTCAGATTTCTCCTACTATGTACAGCCTGTATCCTTGTATTAGTATCATCTGCCTCAGATCTCTCCTGCTATGTACAGCCTGCCTCAGATCTCTCCTACTATGTACAGCCTGTATCCTTGTATTAGTATCAGCTGCCTCAGATCTCTCCTACTATGTACAGCCGGTATCCTTGTATTAGTATCATATGCCTCAGATCTCTCCTACTATGTACAACCTGCCTCAGATCTCTCCTACTATGTACAGCCTGTATCCTTGTATTAGTATCATCTGCCTCAGATCTCTCCTACTATGTACAACCTGCCTCAGATCTCTCCTACTATGTACAGCCTGTATCCTTGTATTAGTATCATCTGCCTCAGATCTCTCCTACTATGTACAGCCTGTATCCTTGTATTAGTATCATCTGCCTCAGATCTCTCCTACTATGTACAGCCTGTATCCTTGTATTAGTATCAGTTGCCTCAGATCTCTCCTACTATGTACAGCCTGTATCCTTGTATTAGTATCAGCTGCCTCAGATCTCTCCTACTATGTACAGCCTGTATCCTTGTATTAGTATCAGCTGCTTCAGATCTCCCCTACTATGTACAGCCGATATCCTTGTATTAGTATCATCTGCCTCAGATCTCTCCTACTATGTACAGCCTGTATCCTTGTATTAGTATCATCTGCCTCAGATCTCTCCTACTATGTACAGCCTGTATCCTTGTATTAGTATCATCTGCCTCAGATGTCTCCTACTATGTACAGCCTGTGTCCTTGTATAAGTATCATCTGCCTCAGATCTCTCCTACTATTTACAGCCTGTATCCTTGTATTAGTATCAGCTGCCTCAGATCTCTCCTACTATGTACAGCCTGTATCCTTGTATTAGTATCACCTGCCTCAGATCTCTCCTACTATGTACAACCTGCCTCAGATCTCTCCTACTATGTACAGCCTGTATCCTTGTATTAGTATCATCTGCCTCAGATCTCTCCTACTATGTACAGCCTGTATCCTTGTATTGGTATCAGCTGCCTCAGATCTCTCCTACTATGTACAGCCTGTATCCTTGTATTAGTATCATCTGCCTCAGATCTCTCCTACTATGTACAGCCTGTATCCTTGTATTAGTATCATCTGCCTCAGATCTCTCCTACTATGTACAACCTGCCTCAGATCTCTCCTACTATGTACAGCCTCTATCCTTGTATTAGTATCATCTGCCTCAGATCTCTCCTACTATGTACAGCCTGTATCCTTGTATCAGTATCAGCTGCCTCAGATCTCTCCTACTATGTACAGCCTGTATCCTTGTATTAGTATCAGCTGCCTCAGATCTCTCCTACTATGTACAGCCTGTATCCTTGTATTAGTATCATCTGCCTCAGATCTCTCCTACTATGTACAGCCTGTATCCTTGTATTAGTATCATCTGCCTCAGATCTCTCCTACTATGTACAGCCTGTATCCTTGTATTAGTATCAGCTGCCTCAGATCTCTCCTACTATGTACAGCCTGTATCCTTGTATTAGTATCATCTGCCTCAGATCTCTCCTACTATGTACAACCTGCCTCAGATCTCTCCTACTATGTACAGCCTGTATCCTTGAATTAGTATCATCTGCCTCAGATCTCTCCTACTATGTACAGCCTGTATCCTTGTATTAGTATCATCTGCCTCAGATCTCTCCTACTATGTACAGCCTGTATCCTTGTATTAGTATCATCTGCCTCAGATCTCTCCTACTATGTACAGCCTGTATCCTTGTATTAGTATCATCTGCCTCAGATCTCTCCTACTATGTACAGCCTGTATCCTTGTATTAGTATCATCTG
The DNA here is from genome assembly GCA_963383655.1 of Bathymodiolus septemdierum. NCBI lineage: Eukaryota > Metazoa > Mollusca > Bivalvia > Mytilida > Modiolidae > Bathymodiolus > Bathymodiolus septemdierum. The sequence continues at coordinate 28,615,474 of OY726520.1, forward strand.
CCTCAGATCTCTCCTACTATGTACAGCCTGTATCCTTGTATTAGTATCAGCTGCCTCAGATCTCTCCTACTATGTACAGCCTGTATCCTTGTATTAGTATCATCTGCCTCAGATCTCTCCTACTATGTACAGCCTGTATCCTTGTATTAGTATCATCTGCCTCAGATCTCTCCTACTATGAACAACCTGCATCAGATATCTCCTACTATGTACAGCCTGTATCCTTGTATTAGTATCATCTGCTTCAGATCTCTCCTACTATGTACAGCCTGTATCCTTGTATTAATATCAGCTGCCTCAGATCTCTCCTACTATGTACAGCCTGTATCCTTGTACTAGTATTTTCTGCTTCAGATCTCTCCTACTATGTACAACCTGCCTCAGATCTCTCCTACTATGTACAGCCTGTATCCTTGTATTAGTATCTTCTGCCTCAGATCTCTCCTACTATGTACAACCTGCCTCAGATCTTTCCTACTATGTACAGCATGTATCCTTGTATTAGTATCATCTGGCTCAGATCTCTCCTACTATGTACAGCCTGTATCCTTGTATTAGTATCAGCTGCCTCAGATCTCTCCTACTATGTACAACCTGCCTCATATCTCTCCTACTATGTACAACCTGTATCTGTGATCTTTTCTACCGTGTATCTCCTTTATATTTCAGTGTGAGTCCGATATTACTATTATCTTTTCCAACGTGTACCCAGTGTATCTCACATACTTTTAACTGTGTGCCCCATTTACCTCACTTGTTGTTTTCATTGTCCCCGATATACCTGATATCGTTTCTATTTTGTCCCCGATATACCTGATATCTTTTCTATTTTGTCCCCGATATACCTGCTATCTTTTCTATTTTGTCCCCGATATACCTGATATCTTTTCTATTTTGTCCCCGATATACCTGATATCTTTTCTATTTTGTCCCCGATATACCTGTTATCTTTTCTATTTTGTCCGCGATATACCTGATATCGTTTCTATTTTGTCCCCGATATACCTGATATCTTTTCTATTTTGTCCCCGATATACCTGATATCGTTTCTATTTTGTCCCCGATATACCTGATATCTTTTCTATTTTGTCCCCGATATACCTGTTATCTTTTCTATTTTGTCCCCGATATACCTGATATCGTTTCTATTTTGTCCCCGATATACCTGATATCTTTTCTATTTTGTCCCCGATATACCTGATATCGTTTCTATTTTGTCCCCGATATACCTGATATCTTTTCTATTTTGTCCCCGATATACCTGATATCGTTTCTATTTTGTCCCCGATATACCTGTTATCTTTTCTATTTTGTCCCCGATATACCTGATATCTTTTCTATTTTGTCCCCGATATACCTGATATCTTTTCTATTTTGTCCCCAATATACCTGATATCTTTTCTATTTTGTGCCACACGTACCTCATATCTTTTCTATTGTGTGCCACACGTACCTCATATATTTTCTATTGTGTGCACTATGTAATTCTGATCTGTATTACTGCATGTATCTAACCTACTTTCTAATGTGTGTCTATGCACCTCACATCTTTCCTTCTGTGTGCCTCATGTATCTCACGTCTTTTCTACTGTGTGCCCAATGTATCGCATATCGTTTCTATTATGTACCCATGTACCTCACGTCTTTTATACTGTGCGCCCAGTGTATCGCATATCGTTTCTATTATGTGCCCATGTACCTTACATCTTGTATACTGTGTGCCCCGTGTATTCCATATTTTTTTCTATTATGTGTCTGCTCCATTTACCTCTGTCATTTTCTACTGTGTGTCAGATGTACCTGTGATATTTACTACTGTTTGACACATATATCTCATGCCATTTCTACTGTGTGTCAGATGTACCTGTGATATTTACTATTGTGTGACACATATATCTCATGCCATTTCTACTGTGTGTCAGATGTACCTGTGATATGCACTACTGTGTGACACATATATCTCATGCCATTTCTACTGTGTGTCAGATGTACCTGTGATATTTACTACTGTGTGACACATATATATCATGTCATTTCTACTGTGTGTCAGATGTACCTGAGATATTTACTACTGTTTGACACATATATCTCATGCCATTTCTACTGTGTGTCAGATGTACCTGAGATATTTACTACTGTGTGACACATATATCTCAAGCCATTTCTACTGTGTGTCAGATGTACCTGAGATATTTACTACTGTGTGACACATATATCTCATGCCATTTCTACTGTGTGTCAGATGTACCTGTGATATTTACTACTGTTTGACACATATATCTCATGCCATTTCTACTGTGTATCAGATGTACCTGTGATATTTACTACTGTGTGACACATATATCTCATGCCATTTCTACTGTGTGTCAGATGTACCTGTGATATTTACTACTGTGTGACACATATATCTCATGTCATTTCTACTGTGTGTCAGATGTACCTGTGATATTTACTACTGTGTGACACATATATATCATGCCATTTCTACTGTGTGTCAGATGAACCTGTGATATTTACTACTGTTTGACACATATATCTCATGCCATCTCTCCTGTGTGTCAGATGTACCTGTGATATTTACTACTGTGTGACACATATATCTCATGCCATTTCTACTGTGTGTCAGATGTACCTGTGATATTTACTACTGTGTGACACATATATCTCATGCCATTTCTACTGTGTGTCAGATGTACCTGTGATATTTACTACTGTGTGACACATATATTTCATGCCATTTCTACTGTGTGTCAGATGTACCTGTGATATTTACTACTGTGTGACACATATATGTCATGCCATTTCTACTGTGTGCATTGTGTACCTCTAACCTCTACTGGAGTGTGGTAAATGTACTTCAGATCTACATTGTGTCCCATGTAGATATAAGCAAGAATCAAAAATGGACAATCCAGAGACACTGACAATAGTGGGTACACAAGACACATGATGAAGAAAAACACAGCAAAACAAAAGCAATCAAACACAAGACAGAAAACAAATCGGAGATTCTCTCTCATTTTGTCAAGATTGTTTCATACAAGTTGTGCATATTAGCTAAACAATTGCCATAGCTAAAATACAAGATAAAACAAGTTGTGGAAAGCTTGCATTGCACTAATTCATTGGAAAGTATAATTTTAACATTGAAACCATTCTTGATCAAAATTGTTAAATTTTGTTGGGAAAAATAGGTAAAGTATTTCAGTCAGTCAATGTATATATGTATTAATACATTTCACATTTGGAGGTTTCTTGGCATACAAAGTTTGCTTAGAGAAAAAACAAAGGTCATACAGGATTAATTAAGAACTGAATGACTACCACATCATGTGACATGATCAATGATTAACACACTTCTGTATTAAACAGGTGCTTGTTAACTCTTATCATCCATTGATAGTCTACTGTATATAAAACTTGTTATGTCAGAGTATGTACCTACAACTCTTTTCTATAAGTACAAACATAAGTATAACTGTATCCTGCAAGTTATTTCATATCTTTTATATTTTAATTGTCAGATCCATCTTAATTATAGAACTTAGAATCGCATGATTCTCGATAATGTACATTATCTACACGGCCTTGGGATTCTAAGGATTGAACGAAGAAATATATAATCTTTTGCAAATTGATCAGAAATTTCTAAAATTTAAGAGCAATTTTAAAATTCAGGGCGAATTTAATTATTAGATTGAAATCAATATTGTTTTGATCTCACTTTTAATGCATGTACCAAGAGCATCCCTAGATTCAATAGTGAAGTTTCCGTGTTGTTTTGAATTTTCACTCTTTTTTAATGTATGTACCAAGGGCAATATACTGAATAAAAACGTAAATATCAAAATCAGTGCGCAAGCCGCGTTTCTGGAAGAACCTTCATCAGCTATGCTCAAAATCAAAAAATTGGAAAGCCAAATAATTTAAAAGTATCTGTGATCAAGAAAACCAATGGTCTAAACAGGATAACCAAAATCTGCATAGATCACATATGCCCTGAGGGAGGAGAACCTCAGTTTAATAATAATTACATTATTTTAACAACTATGAAATTCAATTATAAAGATATCTAATAAACCATGTCAGTGCAGAAACAATGACTACTGGGCGAATGAAACCCTCGGGTACTAATAGTTCACTAGCAGAAGTATCGACCCAGAGATAGTAATCAAAACATAGATATCAGATATAGTGTGAATGACCAGTGTATATAGAATAAACATAGATATCAGATATAGTATGAACGACCAGTGTATATAGAATAAACATAGATATCAGATATCGTGTGAACGACCAGTGTATATAGAATAAACATAGATATCAGATATAGTGTGAATGACCAGTGTATATAGAATAAACATAGATATCAGATATAGTGTGAACGACCAGTGTATATAGAATAAACATAGATATCAGATATAGTATGAACGACCAGTATATATAGAATAAACATAGATATCAGATATAGTGTGAACGACCAGTGTATATAGAATAAACATAGATATCAGATATAGTATGAACGACCAGTGTATATAGAATAAACATAGATATCAGATATAGTGTGAACGACCAGTGTATATAGAATAAACATAGATATCAGATATAGTGTGAACGACCAGTGTATATGGAATAAACATAGATATCAGATATAGTGTGAACAACCAGTGTATATAGAATAAACATAGATATAAGATATAGTGTGAACAACCAGTGTATATAGAATAAACATAGATATCAGATATAGTGTGAACGACCAGTGTATATATAATAAACATAGATATCAGATATAGTGTGAACGACCAGTATATATAGAATAAACATAGATATCAGATATAGTGTGAACGACCAGTGTATATAGAATAAACATAGATATCAGATATAGTATGAACGACCAGTGTCAATAGAATAAACATAGATATCAGATATAGTATGAACGACCAGTGTATATACAATAAACATAGATATCAGATATAGTGTGAACGACCAGTGTATATGGAACAAACATAGATATCAGATATAGTATGAACGACCAGTGTATATGGATTAAACATAGATATCAGATATCGTGTGAACGACCAGTGTATATGGAATAAACATAGATATCAGATATAGTGCGAACGACCAGTGTATATGGAATAAACATAGATATCAGATATAGTGTGAACGACCAGTGTATATGGAATAAACATAGATATCAGATATAGTGTGAACGACCAGTGTATATGGAATAAACATAGATATCAGATATAGTGTGAACGACCAGTGTATATAGAATAAACATAGATATCAGATAAAGTATGAACGACCAGTGTATATGGAATAAACATAGATATCAGATATAGTGTGAACAACCAGTGTATATAGAATAAACATAGATATCAGATATAGTATGAACGACCAGTGTATATAGAATAAACATAGATATCAGATATAGTGTGAACAACCAGTGTATATGGAATAAACATAGATATCAGATATAGTGTGAACGACCAGTGTATATAGAATAAACATAGATATCAGATATAGTATGAACGACCAGTGTATATAGAATAAACATAGATATCAGATATAGTGTGAACGACCAGTGTATATAGAATAAACATAGATTTTAGATATAGTATGAACGACCAGTGTATATGGAATAAACATAGATATCAGATATCGTGTGAACGACCAATGTATATAGAATAAACATAGATAACAGATATAGTGCGAACGACCAGTGTATAAGGAATAAACATAGATATCAGATATAGTGTGAACGACCAGTGTATATAGAATAAACATAGATATCAGATATAGTGTGAACGACCAGTGTATATGGAATAAACATAGATATCAGATATAGTGTGAACGACCAGTGTATATAGAATAAACTTAGATATCAGATATAGTATGAACGACCAGTGCATATAGAATAAACATAGATATCAGATATAGTGTGAACGACCAGTGTATATGGAATAAACATAGATATCAGATATAGTGTGAACGACCAGTGTATATGGAATAAACATAGATATCAGATATAGTGCGAACGACCAGTGTATATGGAATAAACATAGATATCAGATATAGTTTGAACGACCAGTGTATATGGAATTAACATAGATATCAGATATAGTGTGAACGACCAGTGTATATGGAATAAACATAGATAACAGATATAGTGTGAACGACCAGTGTATATGGAATAAACATAGATATCAGATATAGTGTGAACGACCAGTGTATATAGAATAAACATAGATATCAGATATAGTATGAACGACCAGTGTATATGGAATAAACATAGATATCAGATATAGTGTGAACGACCAGTGTATATGGAATAAACATAGATATCAGATATAGTGCGAACGACCAGTGTATATGGAATAAACATAGATATCAGATATAGTGTGAACGACCAGTGTATATGGAATAAACATAGATATCAGATATACTGCGAACGACCAGTGTATATGGAATAAACATAGATATCAGATATAGTATGAACGACCAGTGTATATGGAATAAACATAGATATCAGATATAGTGCGAACGACCAGTGTATATGGAATAAACATAGATATCAGATATAGTGTGAACGACCAGTGTATATGGAATAAACATAGATATCAGATATACTGCGAACGACCAGTGTATATGGAATAAACATAGATATCAGCTATAGTGCGAACGACCAGTGTATATGGAAAAAACATAGATATCAGATATAGTGTGAACGACCAGTGTATATGGAATAAACATAGATATCAGATATACTGCGAACGACCAGTGTATATGGAATAAACATAGATATCAGATATAGTGTGAACGACCAGTGTATATGGAATAAACATAGATATCAGATATAGTATGAACGACCAGTGTATATAGAATAAACATAGATATCAGATATAGTGTGAACGACCAGTGTATATGGAATAAACATAGATATCAGATATAGTGCGAACGACCAGTGTATATGGAATAAACATAGATATCAGATATAGTTTGAACGACCAGTGTATATGGAATAAACATAGATATCAGATATAGTGTGAACGACCAGTGTATATGGAATAAACATAGATAACAGATATAGTGTGAACGACCAGTGTATATAGAATAAACATAGATATCAGATATAGTATGAACGACCAGTGTATATGGAATAAACATAGATATCAGATATAGTGCGAACGACCAGTGTATATGGAATAAACATAGATATCAGATATAGTGTGAACGACCAGTGTATATGGAATAAACATAGATATCAGATATACTGCGAACGACCAGTGTATATGGAATAAACATAGATATCAGCTATAGTGCGAACGACCAGTGTATATGGAAAAAACATAGATATCAGATATAGTGTGAACGACCAGTGTATATGGAATAAACATAGATATCAGATATACTGCGAACGACCAGTGTATATGGAATAAACATAGATATCAGATATAGTGCGAACGACCAGTGTATATGGAATAAACATAGATATCAGATATAGTGTGAACGACCAGTGTATATAGAATAAACATAGATATCAGATATAGTATGAACGACCAGTGTATATGGAATAAACATAGATATCAGATATAGTGCGAACGACCAGTGTATATGGAATAAACATAGATATCAGATATAGTGTGAACGACCAGTGTATATGGAATAAACATAGATATCAGATATACTGCGAACGACCAGTGTATATGGAATAAACATAGATATCAGCTATAGTGCGAACGACCAGTGTATATGGAAAAAACATAGATATCAGATATAGTGTGAACGACCAGTGTATATGGAATAAACATAGATATCAGATATACTGCGAACGACCAGTGTATATGGAATAAACATAGATATCAGATATAGTGCGAACGACCAGTGTATATGGAATAAACATAGATATCAGATATAGTGTGAACGACCAGTGTATATAGAATAAACATAGATATCAGATATACTGCGAACGACCAGTGTATATGAAATAAACATAGATATCAGATATAGTGTAAACGACCAGTGTATATGGAATAAAAATAGATATCAGATATAGTGCGAACGACCAGTGTATATGGAATAAACATAGATATCTGCTATAGTGCGAACGACCAGTGTATATGGAATAAACATAGATATCAGATATAGTGTGAACGACCAGTGTATATGGAATAAACATAGATATCAGATATACTGCGAACGACCAGTGTATATGGAATAAACATAGATATCAGATATAGTGCGAACGACCAGTGTATATGGAATAAACATAGATATCAGATATAGTGTGAACGACCAGTGTATATGGAATAAACATAGATATCAGATATAGTGTGAACGACCAGTGTATATAGAATAAACATAGATATCAGATATAGTGTGAACGACCAGTGTATATGGAATAAACATAGATATAAGATATAGTGTGCACGACCAGTGTATATGGAATAAACATAGATATCAGATATAGTGTGAACGACCAGTGTATATGGAATAAACATAGATATCAGATATAGTATGAACGACCAATGTATATGGAATAAACATAGATATCAGATATAGTTTGAACGACCAGTGTATATGGAATAAACATAGATATCAGATATAGTGTGAACGACCAGTGTATAAGGAATAAACATAGATATCAGATATAGTGTGAACGACCAGTGTATATGGAATAAACATAGATATCAGATATAGTGTGAACGACCAGTGTATATGGAATAAACATAGATATCAGATATAGTGTGCACGACCAGTGTATATGGAATAAACATAGATATCAGATATAGTGTGAACAACCAGTGTATATAGAATAAACATAGATATCAGATATAGTGTGAACGACCAGTGTATATAGAATAAACATAGATATCAGATATAGTATGAACGACCAGTGTATATAGAATAAACATAGATATCAGATATAGTGTGAACGACCAGTGTATAAGGAATACACATAGATATCAGATATAGTGTGAACGACCAGTGTATATGGAATAAACATAGATATCAGATATAGTGTGAACGACCAGTGTATATGGAATAAACGTAGATATCAGATATAGTGTGCACGACCAGTGTATATGGAATAAACATAGATATCAGATATAGTGTGAACGACCAGTGTATGTGGAATAAACATAGATATCAGATATAGTATGAACGACCAGTGTATATGGAATAAACATAGATATCAGCCATAGTGCGAACGACCAATGTATATGGAATAAACATAGATATCAGATATAGTATGAACGACCAGTGTATATGGAATAAACATAGATATCAGCTATAGTGCGAACGACCAATGTATATGGAATAAACATAGATATCAGATATAGTGTGAACGACCAGTGTATATGGAATAAACATAGATATCAGATATAGTATGAACGACCAGTGTATATGGAATAAACATAGATATCAGATATAGTGTGAACGACCAGTGTATATGGAATAAACATAGATATCAGATATAGTGTGAGCGATCAGTGTATAAGGAATAAACATAGATATCAGATATAGTTTGAACGACCAGTGTATATGGAATAAACATAGATATCAGATATAGTGTGCACGACCAGTGTATATGGAATAAACATAGATATCAGATATAGTGTGAACGACCAGTGTATATGGAATAAACATAGATATCAGATATAGTGTGAACGACAAGTATACATAGAATAAACATAGATATCAGATATAGTGTGCACGACCAGTGTATATAGAATAAACATAGATATCAGATATAGTGTGAACGACCAGTGTATATGGAATAAACATAGATATCAGATATAGTGTGAACGACCAGTGTATATGGAATAAACATAGATATCAGATATAGTGTGAACGACCAGTATATATAGAATAAACATAGATATCAGATATAGTGTGCACGACCAGTGTATATAGAATAAACAAAGATATCAGATATAGTGTGAACGACCAGTGTATATGGAATAAACATAGATATCAGATATAGTGTGAACGACCAGTATATATAGAATAAACATAGATATCAGATATAGTGTGCACGACCAGTGTATATAGAATAAACATAGATATCAGATATAGTATGAACGACCAGTGTATATGGAATAAACATAGATATCAGATATAGTGTGCACGACCAGTGTATATGGAATAAACATAGATATCAGATATAGTGTGAACGACCAGTGTATATGGAATAAACATAGATATCAGATATAGTGTGAACGACCAGTGTATATGGAATAAACATAGATATCAGATATAGTGTGCACGACCAGTGTATAAGGAATAAACATAGATATCAGATATAGTGTGAACGACCAGTGTATATGGAATAAACATAGATATCAGATATAGTGTGAACGACCAGTGTATATGGAATAAACATAGATATCAGATATAGTATGAACGACCAGTGTATATGGAATAAACATAGATATCAGCTATAGTGCGAACGACCAATGTATATGGAATAAACATAGATATCAGATATAGTGTGAACGACCAGTATATATAGAATAAACATAGATATCAGATATAGTGTGAACGACCAGTATATATAGAATAAACATAGATATCAGATATAGTGTGAACGACCAGTGTATATGGAATAAACATAGATATCAGATATAGTATGAACGACCAGTGTATATGGAATAAACATAGATATCAGCTATAGTGCGAACGACCAATGTATATGGAATAAACATAAATATCAGATATAGTGTGAACGACCAATGTATATGGAATAAACATAGATATCAGCTATAGTGCGAACGACCAATGTATATGGAATAAACATAGATATCAGATATAGTGTGAACGACCAGTATATATAGAATAAACATATATATCAGATATAGTGTGAACGACCAGTATATATAGAATAAACATAGATATCAGATATAGTGTGAACGACCAGTATATATAGAATAAACATAGATATCAGATATAGTGTGAACGACCAGTATATATAGAATAAACATAGATATCAGATATAGTGTGAACGACCAGTGTAAATAGAATAAACATAGATATCAGATATAGTGCGAACGACCAGTGTATATGAAATAAACATAGATATCAGATATAGTGTGAACGACCAGTGTATATGGAATAACTTACATCAGGTACGATTAACGCTGCTATTTTTTTATCTGTAGAGGTACGGAGAGAGATTAATATTTAGACATTTTACTATATATAATGAAATGAAGGGATGACCAGTACTGCGAGACCAGATGAAATCATGGACAATGAACAAAGAAAAACCTAACAATAACGCACACAACGTAGTACATTATATACTATAGAATGTGAACGAGAGAACTAGAGCTTGTAAAAATTAAAACGATTTGTCTCCATTTGAGCGGCATATGCAAATCGGCAACCAACTCATACGGCATGCAGTAATTTGATTGGAAGAGTAAAGGCCCCCTGTCACACCATACGGGGTTACCTTAAGTCTTTATTCACTACATTTCATAAAAGTGGGAACAATATGTTTAAATGTTTAATCCTGAATATTTACAAATAATTGTTACAAATATTTGTTAACTTATATATTCACATAATTTATCTATACGCATTAGGTCATGAAAAGAAAGCTTAATTTGTGATAGTCAATAATTCCATCAATATCAATGAAATCAACACAGAAAAAGGGAGACCACTACATTTGACTTTGAAAATCTAAGTTCTGGCTTGGGACAGGCACATGAATGTGCTGGGGTTAATTAATGGGTTCCCATGGCTTCGGACAGGCACACGAATGTGCTGAGGTTAATTAATGGGTTCCCATGGCTTGGGACAGGCACACGAATGTGCTGGGGTTAATTAATGGGTTCCCATGGCTTGGGACAGGCACACGAATGTGCTGGGGTTAATTAATGGGTTCCCATGGCATGGGACAGGCACACGAATGTGTTGGGGTTAATTAATGGATTCCCATGGCTTGGGACAGGCACACTAATGTGTTGGGGTTAATTAATGGATTCCCATGGCTTGGGACAGGCACACGAATGTGCTGGGGTTAATTAACGGGTTCCCATGGCTTGGGACAGGCACACGAATGTGCAGGGGTTAATTAATGGGTTCCCATGACTTGGGACAGGCACACGAATGTGCTGGGGTTAATTAATGTGTTCCCATGGCTTGGGACAGGCATACGAATGTGCTGGGGTTAATTAATGGGTTCCCATGGCTTGGGACAGGCACGCGAATGTGCTGGGGTTAATTAATGGGTTCCCATGGCTTGGGACAGGCACACGAATGTGCTGGGGTTAATTAATGGGTTCCCATGGCTTGGGACAGGCACACGAATGTGCTGGGGTTAATTAATGGGTTCCCATGGCTTGGGACAGGCACACGAATGTGCTGGGGTTAATTAATGGGTTCCCATGGCTTGGGACAGGCACACGAATGTGCTGGGGTTAATTAATGGGTTCCCATGGCATGGGACAGACACACGAATGCGTTGGGGTTAATTAATGGATTCCCATGGCTTGGGACAGGCACACGAATGTGCTGGGGTTAATTAATGGGTTCCCATGGCTTGGGACAGGTACACGAATGTGCTGGGGTTAATTAATGGGTTCCCATGGCATGGGACAGGCACACGAATGTGTTGGGGTTAATTAATGGATTCCCATGGCTTGGGACAGGCACACGAATGTGCTGGGGTTAATTAATGGGTTCCCATGGCTTGGGACAGGCACACGAATGTGCAGGGGTTAATTAATGGGTTCCCATGACTTGGGACAGGCACACGAATGTGCTGGGGTTAATTAATGGGTTCCCATGGCTTGAGACAGGCATACGAATGTGCTGGGGTTAATTAATGGGTTCCCATGGCTTGGGAGAGGCACGCGAATGTGCTGGGGTTAATTAATGGGTTCCCATGGCTTGGGACAGGCACACGAATGTGCTGGGGCTAATTAATGGGTTCCCATGGCTTGGGACAGGCACACGAATGTGCTGGGGTTAATTAATGGGTTCCATGGCTTGGGACAGGCACACGAATGTGCTGGGGTTAATTAATGGGTTCCCATGGCTTGGGACAGCCACACGAATGTACTGGGGTTAATTAATGGGTTCCCATGGCTTGAGACAGGCACACGAATGTGCTGGGGTTAATTAATGGCTTCCCATGGCTTGGGACAGGCACACGAATGTGCTGGGGTTAATTAATGTTCCCATGGCTTGGGACAGGCACACGAATGTGCTGGGGTTAATTAATGGGTTCCCATGGCTTGGGACAGGCACACGAATGTGCTGGGACTAATTAATGGGTTCCCATGGCTTGGGACAGGCACACGAATGTGCTGGGGTTAATTAATGGGTTCCCATGGCTTGGGACAGGCACACGAATGTGCTGGGGTTAATTAATGGGTTCCCATGGCTTGGGACAGGCACACGAATGTGCTGGGGTTAACTAATGCGTTCCCATGGCTTGGGACAGGCACGCGAATGTGCTGGGGTTAATTAATGGGTTCCCATGGCTTGGGACAGGCACGCGAATGTGCTGGGGTTAATTAATGGGTTCCCATGGCTTGGGACAGGCACACGAATGTGCTGGGGTTAATTAATGGGTTCCCATGGCTTGGGACAGGCATACGCATGTGCTGCGGTTAATTAATGGATTCCCATGGCTTGGGACAGGCACACGAATGTGTTGGGGTTAATTAATGGATTCCCATGGCTTGGGACAGGCATACGAATGTGCTGGGGTTAATTAATGGGTTCCTATGGCTTGGGACAGGCACACGCATGTGCTGTGGTTAATTAATGTGTTTCCATGGCTTGGGACAGGCACACGAATGTGCTCTGGTTAATTAATGGGTTCCCAACCCTCCACTTATAAAACCAATGAATACTTTATTGTTCATTCAGACAGATTAAGGGGAAATAATTGGTTCTCAAAAGTTCCGCTGCTACAGATTTAGCCACAATATCTTAACGTACTTTACACTGTACAACCTTCTACTATATATCACAGATTTAGCCACAATATCTTAGCGTACTTTACACTGTACAACCTTCTGTTATATATCACAGATTTAGCCACAATATCTTAACGTGCTTTACACTGTACAACCTTCTACTATATATCACAGATTTTGCCACAATATCAACGTACTTTACACTGTACAACCTTCTGCTATATATCACAGATTTTGCCACAATATCAGCGTACTTTACACTGTACAATCTTCTGTTATATATCACAGATTTAGCCACAAAATCTTAACGTCCTTTACACTGTACAACCTTCTACTATATATCACAGATTTAGCCACAATATCTTAGCGTACTTTACACTGTACAACCTTCTGTTATATATCACAGATTTAGCCACAATATCTTAACGTACTTTACACTGTACAACCTTCTACTATATATCACAGATTTTGCCACAATATCAGCGTACTTTACACTGTACAACCTTCTGCTATATATCACAGATTTTGCCACAATATCAGCGTACTTTACACTGTACAACCTTCTGCTATATATAAAGATTTTGCAACACTATCAGCTTACTTTACACTATACAACCTTCTGTTGTATGTTTGATCTTTCTCACAAATCAATTAAGTGTGTCTGTTACAGAACATAGTACAGTTGTAGATGTTTTATAACGTATTATATATTACAGAACATAGTACAGTTGTAGATGTTTTATAACGTATTATATATTACAGAACATAGTACAATTGTAGATGTTTTATAACGTATTATATATTACAGAACATAGCACAGTTGTAGTTGTTTTATAACGTATTATATATTACAGAACATAGTACAATTGTAGATGTTTTATAACGTATTATATATTACAGAACATAGCACAGTTGTAGATGTTTTATAACGTATTATATAATACAGAACATAGTACAATTGTAGATGTTTTGTAACGTATTATATATTACAGAACGTAGTACAGTTGTAGATGTTTTGCAACGTATTATATATTACAGAACATAGTACAGTTGTAGATGTTTTGTAGCGTATTATATATTACAGAACATAGTACAGTTGTAGATGTTTTGTAACGTATTATATATTACAAAGTATAGTACAATTGTAGTTGTTTTGTAACGTATTATATATTACAGAACATAGTACAGTTGTAGATATTTTGTAACGTATTATATATTACAGAGCATAGTACAGTTGTAGATGTTTTGTAACGTATTATATATTACAGAACATAGTACAGTTGTAGATGTTTTGTAACGTATTATATATTACAGAACATAGTACAGTTGTAGATGTTTTGTAACGTATTATATATTACAGAACATAGTACAGTTGTAGATGTTTTGTAACGTATTATATATTACAGAACATAGTACAGTTGTAGATGTTTTGTAACGTATTATATATTACAGAACATAGTACAGTTGTAGATGCTTTGTAACGTATTATATATTACAGAACATAGTACAGTTGTAGATATTTTGCAACGTATTATATATTACAGAGCATAGTACAGTTGTAGATGTTTTGTAGCGTATTATATATTACAGAACATAGTACAGTTGTAGATGCTTTGTAACGTATTATATATTACAGAACAAGGTACAGTTGTAGATGTTTTGTAACGTATTATATATTACAGAAGATAATACAATTGTAGATGTTTTGTAGCGTATTATATATTACAGAACTTAGTACAGTTGTAGATGTTTTGCAACGTATTATATATTACAGAACATAATACAGTTGTAAATGTTTTGTAACGTATTATATATTACAGAACATAGTACAGTTGTAGATGCTTTGTAACGTATTATATATTACAGAACATAGTACAATTGTAGATGTTTTGTAGCGTATTATATATTACAGAACATACTACAGTTGTAGATGTTTTGTAACGTATTATATATTACAGAACAGAGTACAGTTGTAGATGCTTTGTAACGTATTATATATTACAGAACATAGTACAGTTGTAGATGTTTTGTAACGTATTATATATTACAGAACATAATACAGTTGTAGTTGTTTTGTAGCGTATTATATATTACAGAACATAGTACAGTTGTAGATGTTTTGTAGCGTATTATATATTACAGAACATAGTACAGTTGTAGATATTTTGTAACGTATTATATATTACAGATCATAGTACAATTGTAGATGTTTTGTAGCGTATTATATATTACAGAACATAGTACAGTTGTAGATGTTTTGTAACGTATTATATATTACAGAACATAGTACAGTTGTAGATGCTTTGTAACGTATTATATATTACAGAACATAGTACAATTGTAGATGTTTTGTAGCGTATTATATATTACAGAACATAGTACAGTTGTAGATGTTTTGTAACGTATTATATATTACAAAACATAGTACAGTTGTAGATGTTTTGTAACGTATTATATATTACAGAACATAGTACAGTTGTAGATGTTTTGTAACGTATTATATATTACAAAGCAAAGTACAATTGTAGTTGTTTTGTAACGTATTATATATTACAGAACATAGTACAGTTGTAGATATTTTGTAACGTATTATATATTACAGAGCATAGTACAGTTGTAGATGTTTTGTAACGTATTATATATTACAGAACAGAGTACAGTTGTAGATGCTTTGTAACGTATTATATATTACAGAACATAGTACAGTTGTAGATGTTTTGTAACGTATTATATATTACAGAACATAATACAGTTGTAGTTGTTTTGTAGCGTATTATATATTACAGAACATAGTACAGTTGTAGATGTTTTGTAGCGTATTATATATTACAGAACATAGTACAGTTGTAGATATTTGGTAACGTATTATATATTACAGAACATAGTACAATTGTAGATGTTTTGTAACGTATTATATATTACAGAACATAGTACAGTTGTAGATGTTTTGTAACGTATTATATATTACAGAACATAGTACAGTTGTAGATGTTTTGCAACGTATTATATATTACAGAACATAGTACAGTTGTAGATGTTTTGTAACGTATTATATATTACAGAACATAGTACAGTTGTAGATGTTTTGCAACGTATTATATATTACAGAACATAATACAGTTGTAGATGTTTTGTAACGTATTATATATTACCGAACATAGTACAGTTGTAGATGTTTTGTAACGTATTATATATTACAGAACATAATACAGTTGTAGATGTTTTGCAACGTATTATATATTACAGAACATAATACAGTTGTAGCTGTTTATTAACGTATTATATATTACAGAGCATAATACAGTTGTAGATGTTTTGTAGCGTATTATATATTACAGAACATAGTACAGTTGTAGATGTTTTTTAACGTATTATGTATTACAGAACATAATACAGTTGTAGATGTTTTGTAGCGTATTATATATTACAGAACATAGTACAGTTGTAGATGTTTTGTAACGTATTATATATTACAGAACATAATACAGTTGTAGTTGTTTTGCAACGTATTATATATTACAGAACATAATACAGTTGTAGATGTTTTGTAACGTATTATGTATTACAGAACATAATACAGTTGTAGATGTTTTGTAACGTATTATATATTACAGAACATAGTACAGTTGTAGATGTTTTGTAACGTATTATATATTACCGAACATAGTACAGTTGTAGATGTTTTGTAACGCTTTATATATTACCGAACATAGTACAGTTGTAGATGTTTTGTAACGTATTATATATTACCGAACATAGTACAGTTGTAGATGTTTTGTAACGTATTATGTATTACAGAACATAATACAGTTGTAGATGTTTTGTAACGTATTATATATTACAGAACATAGTACAGTTGTAGATGTTTTGCAACGTATTATATATTACAGAACATAATACAGTTGTAGATGTTTTGTAACGTATTATATATTACTGAACATAGTACAGTTGTAGATGTTTTGTAACGTTTTATATATTACAGAACATAGTACAATTGTAGATGTTTTGTAACGTATTATATATTACAGAACATAATACAGTTGTAGATGTTTTGTAACGTATTATATATTACAGAACATAATACAGTTGTAGATGTTTTGTAACGTATTATATATTACAGAGCATAATACAGTTGTAGATGTTTTGTAGCGTATTATATATTACAGAACATAGTACAGTTGTAGATGTTTTGTAACGTATTATGTATTACAGAACATAATACAGTTGTAGATGTTTTGTAGCGTATTATATATTACAGAACATAGTACAGTTGTAGATGTTTTGTAACGTATTATATATTACAGAACATAATACAGTTGTAGTTGTTTTGTAACGTATTATATATTACAGAACATAATACAGTTGTAGATGTTTTGTAACGTATTATGTATTACAGAACATAATACAGTTGTAGATGTTTTGTAGCGTATTATATATTGCAGAACATAATACAGTTGTAGATGTTTTGTAACGTATTACATTGGTTTAGAGTTGTTAGGTGTTTAACTTGCTAACTGCAGTAATTACTGTGACATCAAAGTCTGTTTGAAATCTTTGATGGATAAAATATCATTCAACTAAGAATCCTACACTTAAATACAGTTCAAATTAATTAAACATGTGATAAAGCTTTCATTTAGGAGTTAATTTAATTCATTCTGAGTTATTTAATGATTTCTTAAGTACTGGTTCAAGAGTCATTGAGTGGATACAAGCCCTAAATGTCATATACATACCAGAAACACTCATACGCTGCCATGTTGCATTTTCCCAGGATTCCTCATTCCTAATGACAAAGAATCTATATCAAAATAATATTTATATATAGGTAAAGAGCAATGATTTGTATGTCTTTTCTCGACTCTTATTGAAGTGCCAGTATCAAGGCAGGACAGTGAGCGGTCATGTATTACAGGTGTGTTAGGGTGTCTTGTATTACAGGTATGTTAAGGGTGTCATGTATTACAGGTGTGTTAGGGGTGTCATGTATTACAGGTGTGTTAGGAGTTTCATGTATTACAGGTGTGTTAGGGGTGTCATGCATTACAGGTGTGTTAGGGGTGTCATGTATAACAGGTGTGCTAGGGGTGTCATGTATTGCATGTGTGTTAGGGGTGTCATCTATTGCATGTTTGTTAGGGGTGTCACGTATTACAGGTGTGTTAGGGGTGTCATGTATTACAGGTGTGTTAGAGGTGTCATGTATTTCCAGGTGTGTTAGCGGTGTCATGCATTACATGTTTGTTAGGGTGGCATGTATTGCATGTGTGTTAGGAGTGTCATGTATTACAGGTGTGTTAGAGGTGTCATGTATTACATGTGTGTTAGGGGTGTCATGTATTACATGTGTGTTAAGGGTGTCATGTATTACAGGTGTGTTAGGGGTGTCATGTATTACAGGTGTGTTTTGGGTGTCATGTATTACAGGTGTGCTAGTGGTGTCATGTATTACATGCGTGTTAGTGGTGTCATGTATTACATTGTGTTAGGGGTGTCATGTATTACAGGTGTACAAGGGGTGTCATATATTACATGTGTGTTAGTTGTGTCATGTATTACAGGTGTGTTAGGGTGTCATGTATTACATGTGTGTTAGTGGGGTCATGTATTACATGTGTGTTAGGGGTGTCATGTATTACAGGTGTGTTAGAGGTGTCATGTATTACAGGTGTGTTAGAGGCGTCATGTATTACATGTGTTCTAGTGGTGTCATGTATTACATGTGTGTTAGGGGTGTCATGTATTACAGGTGTGCTAGGGGTGTCATGTATTACATGTGTGTTAGTGGTGTCATGCATTACAGGTGTGTTAGGGGTGTCATGTATTGCATGTGTGTTAGGAGTGTCATGTATTACAGGTGTGTTAGAGGTGTCATGTATTACAGGTGTGTTAGGGGTGTCATGTATTCCAGGTGTGTTAGGGGTGTCATGTATTACATGTTTGTTAGGGGTGTCATGTATTACAGGTGTGTTTGTGATGTCATGTATTACTGGTGTGTTAGGGGTGTCATGTATTACAGGTGTGCTAGTGGTGTAATGTATTACAGGTGTGTTAGTGGTGTCATGTATTACATTGTGTTAGGGGTGTCATGTATTACAGGTGTGCTAGGGGTGTCATGTATTACATGTGTGTTAGTGGTGTCATGCATTACAGGTGTATTAGGGGTGTCATGTATTACAGGTGTGTTAGGGTATCATGTATTACTGGTGTGTTAGGGGTGTCATATATTACATGTGTGTTAGGGGTGTCATGT
The DNA here is from genome assembly GCA_963383655.1 of Bathymodiolus septemdierum. NCBI lineage: Eukaryota > Metazoa > Mollusca > Bivalvia > Mytilida > Modiolidae > Bathymodiolus > Bathymodiolus septemdierum. The sequence goes on from OY726520.1 coordinate 28,635,670, forward strand.
ATTACAGGTGTGTTAGGTGTGTCATGTATTACAGGTGTGTTAGGGGTGTCATGTATTACATGTGTGTTAGGGGTGTCATGTATTACAGGTGTGTTAAGGGTGTCATGTATTACAGGTGTGTTAGGGGTGTCATGTATTACATGTGTGTTTGTGGTGTCATGTATTACATGTGTGCTAGGGGTGTCATGTATTATAGGTGTGCTAGGTGTGTCATGTATTACAGGTGTGCTAGGTGTGTCATGTATTACATGGGTGTTAGTGGTGTCATGCATTACAGGTGTGTTAGGGGTGTCATGCACTACAGGTGTGTTAGGGGTGTCATGTATTACAGGTGTGATAAGGGTGTCATGTATTACAGGTGTGTTAGGGGTGTCATGTATTACATGTGTGTTAGGGGTGTCATGAATTATAGGTGTGTTAGGGGTGTCATGTATTACAGGTGTGTTAGGGGTGTCATGTATTACAGGTGTTCTAGGGGTGTCATGTATTACAGGTGTGCTAGAGGTGTCATGTATTACATATGTATTAGTGGTGTCATGCATTACAGGTGTGTTAGGGTATCATGCATTACAGGTGTGTTAGGGGTGTCATGTATTACAGGTGTGTTAAGGGTGTCATGTATTGCAGGTCTGTTAGGGGTGTCATGTATTACATGTATGTTAGGGGTGTCATGTATTACAAGTGTGCTAAGGGTGTCATGTATTACAGGTGTGTTAGGGGTGTCATGTATTACATGTGTGTTAGTGGGGTCATGTATTACATGTGTGTTAGGGGTGTCATGTATCACAGGTGTGTTAGGGGTGTCATGTATTACATGTGTGTTAGTGGGGTCATGTATTACATGTGTGCTAGTGGTGTCATGTATTACATGTGTGTTAGGGGTGTCATGTATTACAGGTGTGCTAGGGGTGTCATGTATTACATGTGTGTTAGTGGTGTCATCCATTACTGGTGTGTTAGGGGTGTCATATATTGCATGTGTGTTAGGGGTGTCATGTATTACATGTGTGTTTGTGGTGTCATGTATTACATGTGTGCTAGGGGTGTCATGTATTATAGGTGTGCTAGGTGTGTCATGTATTACAGGTGTGCTAGGTGTGTCATGTATTACATGGGTGTTAGTGGTGTCATGCATTACAGGTGTGTTAGGGGTGTCATGCACTACAGGTGTGTTAGGGGTGTCATGTATTACAGGTGTGATAAGGGTGTCATGTATTACAGGTGTGTTAGGGGTGTCATGTATTACATGTGTGTTAGGGGTTTCATGAATTATAGGTGTGTTAGGGGTGTCATGTATTACAGGTGTGTTAGGGGTGTCATGTATTACAGGTGTTCTAGGGGTGTCATGTATTACAGGTGTGCTAGAGGTGTCATGTATTACATATGTATTAGTGGTGTCATGCATTACAGGTGTGTTAGGGTATCATGCATTACAGGTGTGTTAGGGGTGTCGTGTATTACAGGTGTGTTAAGGGTGTCATGTATTGCAGGTCTGTTAGGGGTGTCATGTATTACATGTATGTTAGGGGTGTCATGTATTACAAGTGTGCTAAGGGTGTCATGTATTACAGGTGTGTTAGGGGTGTCATGTATTACATGTGTGTTAGTGGGGTCATGTATTACATGTGTGTTAGGGGTGTCATGTATTACAGGTGTGTTAGGGGTGTCATGTATTACATGTGTGTTAGTGGGGTCATGTATTACATGTGTGCTAGTGGTGTCATGTATTACATGTGTGTTAGGGGTGTCATGTATTACAGGTGTGCTAGGGGTGTCATGTATTACATGTGTGTTAGTGGTGTCATCCATTACTGGTGTGTTAGGGGTGTCATGTATTGCATGTGTGTTTGGAGTATCATGTATTACAGGTGTGTTAGAGGTGTCATGTATTACAGGTGTGTTAGGGGTGTCAGGTATTACAGGTGTGTTAGGGGTGTCATGTATTACATGTTTGCTAGGGGTGTCATGTATTACAGGTGTGTTAGTGGTGTCATGTATTACATGTGTGTTAGGGGTGTCATGTATTACAGGTGTGTTAGGGGTGTCATGTATTACAGGTGTGTTAGGGGTGTCATGTATTACATGTGTGTTAGGAGTGTCATGTATTACAGGTGTGTTAGGGGTGTCATGTATTACATGGGTGTTAGGGGTTTTATGTATTACAGGTGTGTTAGGGGTGTCATGTATTACATGTATGTTAGAAGTGACATGTATTACAGGTGTGTTAGGGGTGTCATGTATAACAGGTGTGCTAGGGGTGTCATGTATTACATGTGTGTTAGGGGTGTCATGTATTACAGGTGTGTTAGGGGTGTCATGTATTTACAGGTGTGTTAGAGGTGTCATGTATTACAGGTGTTTTAGGGGTGTCATGTATTACATGTGTGTTAGGAGTGTCATGCATTACATGTGTGTTAGGGGTGTCATGTATTACAGGTGTGTTAGGGGTGTCATGTATTACATGTGTGTTTGTGGTGTCATGTATTACATGTGTGCTAGGGGTGTCATGTATTATAGGTGTGCTAGGTGTGTCATGTATTACAGGTGTGCTAGGTGTGTCATGTATTACATGGGTGTTAGTGGTGTCATGCATTACAGGTGTGTTAGGGGTGTCATGCACTACAGGTGTGTTAGGGGTGTCATGTATTACAGGTGTGATAAGGGTGTCATGTATTACAGGTGTGTTAGGGGTGTCATGTATTACATGTGTGTTAGGGGTGTCATGAATTATAGGTGTGTTAGGGGTGTCATGTATTACAGGTGTGTTAGGGGTGTCATGTATTACAGGTGTTCTAGGGGTGTCATGTATTACAGGTGTGCTAGAGGTGTCATGTATTACATATGTATTAGTGGTGTCATGCATTACAGGTGTGTTAGGGTATCATGCATTACAGGTGTGTTAGGGGTGTCATGTATTACAGGTGTGTTAAGGGTGTCATGTATTGCAGGTCTGTTAGGGGTGTCATGTATTACATGTATGTTAGGGGTGTCATGTATTACAAGTGTGCTAGGGTGTCATGTATTACAGGTGTGTTAGGGGTGTCATGTATTACATGTGTGTTAGTGGGGTCATGTATTACATGTGTGTTAGGGGTGTCATGTATTACAGGTGTGTTAGGGGTGTCATGTATTACATGTGTGTTAGTGGGGTCATGTATTACATGTGTGCTAGTGGTGTCATGTATTACATGTGTGTTAGGGGTGTCATGTATTACAGGTGTGCTAGGGGTGTCATGTATTACATGTGTGTTAGTGGTGTCATCCATTACTGGTGTGTTAGGGGTGTCATGTATTGCATGTGTGTTAGGGGTGTCATGTATTACATGTGTGTTTGTGGTGTCATGTATTACATGTGTGCTAGGGGTGTCATGTATTATAGGTGTGCTAGGTGTGTCATGTATTACAGGTGTGCTAGGTGTGTCATGTATTACATGGGTGTTAGTGGTGTCATGCATTACAGGTGTGTTAGGGGTGTCATGCACTACAGGTGTGTTAGGGGTGTCATGTATTACAGGTGTGATAAGGGTGTCATGTATTACAGGTGTGTTAGGGGTGTCATGTATTACATGTGTGTTAGGGGTGTCATGAATTATAGGTGTGTTAGGGGTGTCATGTATTACAGGTGTGTTAGGGGTGTCATGTATTACAGGTGTTCTAGGGGTGTCATGTATTACAGGTGTGCTAGAGGTGTCATGTATTACATATGTATTAGTGGTGTCATGCATTACAGGTGTGTTAGGGTATCATGCATTACAGGTGTGTTAGGGGTGTCATGTATTACAGGTGTGTTAAGGGTGTCATGTATTGCAGGTCTGTTAGGGGTGTCATGTATTACATGTATGTTAGGGGTGTCATGTATTACAAGTGTGCTAAGGGTGTCATGTATTACAGGTGTGTTAGGGGTGTCATGTATTACATGTGTGTTAGTGGGGTCATGTATTACATGTGTGTTAGGGGTGTCATGTATTACAGGTGTGTTAGGGGTGTCATGTATTACATGTGTGTTAGTGGGGTCATGTATTACATGTGTGCTAGTGGTGTCATGTATTACATGTGTGTTAGGGGTGTCATGTATTACAGGTGTGCTAGGGGTGTCATGTATTACATGTGTGTTAGTGGTGTCATCCATTACTGGTGTGTTAGGGGTGTCATGTATTGCATGTGTGTTTGGAGTGTCATGTATTACAGGTGTGTTAGAGGTGTCATGTATTACAGGTGTGTTAGGGGTGTCAAGTATTACAGGTGTGTTAGGGGTGTCATGTATTACATGTTTGTTAGGGGTGTCATGTATTACAGGTGTGTTAGTGGTGTCATGTATTACATGTGTGTTAGGGGTGTCATGTATTACAGGTGTGTTAGGGGTGTCATGTATTACAGGTGTGTTAGGGGTGTCATGTATTACATGTGTGTTAGGAGTGTCATGTATTACAGGTGTGTTAGGGGTGTCATGTATTACATGGGTGTTAGGGGTTTTATGTATTACAGGTGTGTTAGGGGTGTCATGTATTACATGTATGTTAGAAGTGACATGTATTACAGGTGTGTTAGGGGTGTCATGTATAACAGGTGTGCTAGGGGTGTCATGTATTACAGGTGTGTTAGGGGTGTCATGTATTACAGGTGTTCTAGGGGTGTCATGTATTACAGGTGTGCTAGAGGTGTCATGTATTACATATGTATTAGTGGTGTCATGCATTACAGGTGTGTTAGGGTATCATGCATTACAGGTGTGTTAGGGGTGTCATGTATTACAGGTGTGTTAAGGGTGTCATGTATTGCAGGTCTGTTAGGGGTGTCATGTATTACATGTATGTTAGGGGTGTCATGTATTACAAGTGTGCTAAGGGTGTCATGTATTACAGGTGTGTTAGGGGTGTCATGTATTACATGTGTGTTAGTGGGGTCATGTATTACATGTGTGTTAGGGGTGTCATGTATTACAGGTGTGTTAGGGGTGTCATGTATTACATGTGTGTTAGTGGGGTCATGTATTACATGTGTGCTAGTGGTGTCATGTATTACATGTGTGTTAGGGGTGTCATGTATTACAGGTGTGCTAGGGGTGTCATGTATTACATGTGTGTTAGTGGTGTCATCCATTACTGGTGTGTTAGGGGTGTCATGTATTGCATGTGTGTTTGGAGTGTCATGTATTACAGGTGTGTTAGAGGTGTCATGTATTACAGGTGTGTTAGGGGTGTCAGGTATTACAGGTGTGTTAGGGGTGTCATGTATTACATGTTTGTTAGGGGTGTCATGTATTACAGGTGTGTTAGGGGTGTCATGTATTACATGGGTGTTAGGGGTTTTATGTATTACAGGTGTGTTAGGGGTGTCATGTATTACATGTATGTTAGAAGTGACATGTATTACAGGTGTGTTAGGGGTGTCATGTATAACAGGTGTGCTAGGGGTGTCATGTATTACATGTGTGTTAGGGGTGTCATGTATTACAGGTGTGTTAGGGGTGTCATGTATTTACAGGTGTGTTAGAGGTGTCATGTATTACAGGTGTTTTAGGGGTGTCATGTATTACATGTGTGTTAGGAGTGTCATGCATTACATGTGTGTTAGGGGTTTCATGTATTATAGGTGTGCTAGTGGTGTCATGTATTACATGTGTATTAGGGGTGTCATGTATTACATTGTGTTAGGGGTGTCATGTATTACAGGTGTGTTAGGGGTGTCATGTATTACAGGTGTGTTAGGGGTGTCATGTATTACAGGTGTTCTAGGGGTGTCATGTATTACAGGTGTGCTAGAGGTGTCATGTATTACATATGTATTAGTGGTGTCATGCATTACAGGTGTGTTAGGGTATCATGCATTACAGGTGTGTTAGGGGTGTCATGTATTACAGGTGTGTTAAGGGTGTCATGTATTGCAGGTCTGTTAGGGGTGTCATGTATTACATGTATGTTAGGGGTGTCATGTATTACAAGTGTGCTAAGGGTGTCATGTATTACAGGTGTGTTAGGGGTGTCATGTATTACATGTGTGTTAGTGGGGTCAAGCATTACATGTGTGTTAGGGGTGTCATGTATTACAGGTGTGTTAGGGGTGTCATGTATTACATGTGTGTTAGTGGGGTCATGTATTACATGTGTGCTAGTGGTGTCATGTATTACATGTGTGTTAGGGGTGTCATGTATTACAGGTGTGCTAGGGGTGTCATGTATTACATGTGTGTTAGTGGTGTCATCCATTACTGGTGTGTTAGGGGTGTCATGTATTGCATGTGTGTTTGGAGTGTCATGTATTACAGGTGTGTTAGAGGTGTCATGTATTACAGGTGTGTTAGGGGTGTCAGGTATTACAGGTGTGTTAGGGGTGTCATGTATTACATGTTTGTTAGGGGTGTCATGTATTACAGGTGTGTTAGTGGTGTCATGTATTACATGTGTGTTAGGGGTGTCATGTATTACAGGTGTGTTAGGGGTGTCATGTATTACAGGTGTGTTAGGGGTGTCATGTATTACAGGTGTGTTAGGGGTGTCATGTATTACATGGGTGTTAGGGGTTTTATGTATTACAGGTGTGTTAGGGGTGTCATGTATTACATGTATGTTAGAAGTGACATGTATTACAGGTGTGTTAGGGGTGTCATGTATAACAGGTGTGCTAGGGGTGTCATGTATTACATGTGTGTTAGGGGTGTCATGTATTACAGGTGTGTTAGGGGTGTCATGTATTTACAGGTGTGTTAGAGGTGTCATGTATTACAGGTGTTTTAGGGGTGTCATGTATTACATGTGTGTTAGGAGTGTCATGCATTACATGTGTGTTAGGGGTGTCATGTACTACAGGTGTGCTAGTGGTGTCATGTATTACATGTGTATTAGGGGTGTCATGTATTACATTGTGTTAGGGGTGTCATGTATTACAGGTGTGCTAGGGGTGTCATGTATTACATGTGTGTTAGTGGTGGCATGCATTACAGGTGTGTTAGGGGTGTCATGTATTACAGGTGTGTTAGCGTGTTATGTATTACAGGTGTGTTATGGGTGTCATATATTACATGTGTGTTAGGGGTGTCATGTATAACAGGTGTGTTAGGGGTGTCATGTATTACAGGTGTGTTAGGGGTGTCATGTATTACATGTGTGTTAGGGATGTCATGTATTATAGGTGTGCTAGGGGTGTCATGTATTACAGGTGTGATAGGGGTGTCATGTATTACATGGGTGTTAGTGGTGTCATGCATTACAGGTGTGTTAGAAGTGTCATGCACTACAGGTGTGTTAGGGGTGTCATGTATTACAGGTGTGTTAAGGGTGTCATGTATTACATGTGAGTTAGGGGTGTCATGTATTACAGGTGTGTTAGGGTTGTCATGTATACATGTGTGTTAAGGGTGTCATGTATTAAAGGTGTGTTAGGGGTGTCATGTATAACAGGTGTGTTAGGGGTGTCATGTATTACAGGTGTGTTAGGGGTGTCATGTATTACAGGTGTGTTAGTGGTGTCATGTATTACTGATGTGTTAGGGTGTCATGTATTACATGTTTGTTAGGGGTGTCATGTATTACAGGTGTGTTAGGGGTGTCATGTATTACAGGTGTGTTAGGGGTTTTATGTATTACAGGTGTGTTGGGGGTGTCATGTATTACATGTATGTTAGAAGTGACATGTATTACAGGTGTGTTAGGGGTGTCATGTATTACAGGTGTGTTAGAGGTGTCATGTATTACATGTGTGTTAGGAGTGTCATGTATTACATGTGTGTTAGGAGTGTTATGTATTACAGGTGTGTTATGGGTGTCATATATTACATGTGTGTTAGGGGTGTCATGTATAACAGGTGTGTTAGGGGTGTCATGTATTACAGGTGTGTTAGGGGTGTCATGTATTACATGTGTGTTAGGGATGTCATGTATTACATGTGTGTTAGGGGTGTCATGTATTACATGTGTGTTAGGGGTGTCATGTATTACATGTGTGTTAGGGGTGTCATGTATTACATGTGTGTTAGTGGTGTCATGTATTACATGTGTGCTAAGGGTGTCATGTATTACAGGTGTGTTAGGGGTGTCATGTATTATAGGTGTGCTAGGGGTGTCATGTATTACAGGTGTGATAGGGGTGTCATGTATTACATGGGTGTTAGTGGTGTCATGCATTACAGGTGTGTTAGAAGTGTCATGCACTACAGGTGTGTTAGGGGTGTCATGTATTACAGGTGTGTTAAGGGTGTCATGTATTACATGTGAGTTAGGGGTGTCATGTATTACAGGTGTGTTAGGGTTGTCATGTATACATGTGTGTTAAGGGTGTCATGTATTAAAGGTGTGTTAGGGGTGTCATGTATAACAGGTGTGTTAGGGGTGTCATGTATTACAGGTGTGTTAGGAGTGTCATGTATTACAGGTGTGTTAGTGGTGTCATGTATTACTGATGTGTTAGGGTGTCATGTATTACATGTTTGTTAGGGGTGTCATGTATTACAGGTGTGTTAGGGGTGTCATGTATTACAGGTGTGTTAGGGGTTTGATGTATTACAGGTGTGTTAGGGGTGTCATGTATTACATGTATGTTAGAAGTGACATGTATTACAGGTGTGTTAGGGGTGTCATGTATTACATGTGTGTTAGGAGTGTCATGTATTACAGGTGTGTTATGGGTGTCATGTATTACATGTGTGTTAGGGTTGTCATGCATTACATGTGTGTTAGGGGCTACATGTATAACAGGTGTGTTAGGGGTGTCATGTATTACATGTGTGTTAGGGGTGTCATGTATTAAATGTGTGTTAGGGTGTCATGTATTACATGTGTTTTAGGGGTGTCATGCATTACATGTGTGTTAAGGGTGTCATGTATTACAGGTGTGTTAGGGGTGTCATGTATTACATGTGTGTTAGAGGTGTCATGTATTACATGTGTATTAGGGGTGTCATGTATTACATGTGTGTTAGGGGTGTCATGTATTACTTATTATTTTACTTCTGTTTCTATGATTTTAATTCTGTTTCTATGATTTTACTTCTGTTTCTATGATTTTACTTCTGTTTCTATGATTTTACTTCTGTTTCTATTATTTTGCTATTAGATTTTGGAACTGTTTCGACTGTATGATATTTTGTGTCTTTCATGTGTTTCACATAGTGATATTTAAAGTACTTTGACCGACATACAAGCTATAACATTGCTGTTCAGAAGTAATTTACATCTGGAACATAACTGTACAAATGTGAACTTTTTCTTTAATTGGTTAGCCCGTAAGTTTTATAACATCTCTCTGTCTGGCGCCCCTTAACAATTATATGAATATGAACAGTTTTTTACTTTAGATTGGTCTGTAGATAACTGGGTAGTTCATCCGTTGGGGGGGGGGGGGGGGGGGATCTTTTGTACGTAGAAATAAATACATTTAGATATAGACTATATATCCAGTTTACATTTCATTTCATTATGCTTTTTTTTATTTGTCTGTTTAGATTTTATCTCTATATGTCAGAATCCATAACTATTTATTTCCCGAAAACTGAAAACATATGTAAGTCATTTTGTCCACTCTGTTACTAATTATAGTTTAATAGGGATTGAACATGTTTAATGAGACTAAAAACTTCGCTTTTGTTTAACAAAAATATTTTCTTGACACAAATGATTGGAAGTTGGGATGCATTCTGACAACCATTCCGTAGGCCATTATCTGAAATGCCTCCTTAATCCAATATTTTATCATTATCCCTGAGGTCACTATCTGGCAATGATCCTTTATCTGGCAATGATCCTTTATCTGGCAATGATCCTTTATCTGGCAATGATCCTTTATCTGGCAATGATCCTTCATCTGGCAATGATCCTTTATCTGGCAATGATCCTTTATCTGGCAATGATCCTTTATCTGGCAATGATCCTTTATCTGGCAATGATCCTTTATCTGGCAATGATCCTTTATCTGGCAATGATCCTTTATCTGGCAATGATCCTTTATCTGGCAATGATCCTTTATCTGGCAATGATCCTTCATCTGGCAATGATCCTTTATCTGGCAATGATCCTTTATCTGGCAATGATCCTTTATCTGGCAATGATCCTTTATCTGGCAATGATCCTTTATCTGGCAATGATCCTTTATCACACTATGACCTCTTACATCATTCAAATTACTCCTCAAAGTATGGTCCATTAAATCATTATCTGACTATGATCCTATAGACCATTATTTAAGTATGGTCCATTAAATCATTATCTGACTATGATCCTCTAGACCATTATTAAAGTATGGTCCATTAAATCATTATCTGACTATGATCCTATAGACCATTATTAAAGTATGGTCCATTAAATCATTATCTGACTATGATCCTATAGACCATTATTAAAGTATGGTCCATTAAATCATTATCTGACTATGATCCTATAGACCATTATTAAAGTATGGTCCATTAAATCATTATCTGACTATGATCCTATAGACCACTATTAAAGTATGGTCCATTAAATCATTATCTGACTATGATACTATAGACCATTATCAAAGTATGGTCCATTAAATCATTATCTGACTATGATCCTATAGACCATTATTAAAGTATGGTCCATTAAATCATTATCTGACTATGATCCTATAGACCATTATTAAAGTATGGTCCATTAAATCATTATCTGACTATGATCCTATAGACCATTATTAAAGTCTGGTCCATTAAATCATTATCTGACTATGATCCTATAGACCATTATTAAAGTATGGTCCATTAATTCATTATCTGACTATGATCCTATAGACCATTATTAAAGTATGGTCCATTAAATCATTATCTGACTATGATCCTATAGACCATTATTAAAGTATGGTCCATTAAATCATTATCTGACTATGATCCTATAGACCATTATTAAAGTATGGTCCATTAAATCATTATCTGACTATGATCCTATAGACCATTATTAAAGTATGGTCCATTAAATCATTATCTGACTATGATCCTATAGACCATTATTAAAGTATGGTCCATTAAATCATTATCTGACTATGATCCTATAGACCATTATTAAAGTATGGTCCATTAAATCATTATCTGACTATGATCCTATAGACCATTATTAAAGTATGGTCCATTAAATCATTATCTGACTATGATCCTATAGACCATTATTAAAGTATGGTTCATTAAATCATTATCTGACTATGATCCTATAGACCATTATTAAAGTATGGTCCATTAAATCATTATCTGACTATGATCCTATAGACCATTATTAAAGTATGGTCCATTAAATCATTATCTGACTATGATCCTATAGACCATTATTAAAGTATTGTCCATTAAATCATTATCTGACTATGATCCTATAGACCATTATTAAAGTATGGTCCATTAAATCATTATCTGACTATGATCCTATAGACCATTATTAAAGTATCCTCCATTAAATCATTATCTGACTATGATCCTATAGACCATTATTTAAGCATGGTCCATTAAATCATTATCTGACTATGATCCTATAGACCATTATTAAAGTATGGTCCATTAAATCATTATCTGACTATGATCCTATACTCCATTATTAAAGTATGGTCCATTAAATCATTATCTGACTATGATCCTATAGACCATTATTAAAGTATGGTCCATTAAATCATTATCTGACTATGATCCTATAGACCATTATTAAAGTATGGTCCATTAAATCATTATCTGACTATGATCCTATAGACCATTATTAAAGTATGGTCCATTAAATCATTATCTGACTATGATCCTATAGACCATTATTAAAGTATGGTCCATTAAATCATTATCTGACTATGATCCTATAGACCATTATTAAAGTATGGTCCATTAAATCATTATCTGACTATGATACTATAGACCATTATTAAAGTATGGTCCATTAAATCATTATCTGACTATGATCCTATAGACCATTATTAAAGAATGGTCCATTAAATCATTATCTGACTATGATCCTACAGACCATTATTAAAGTAGGGTCCATTAAATCATTATCTGACTATGATCCTATAGACCATTATTTAAGCATGGTCCATTAAATCATTATCTGACTATGATCCTATAGACCATTATTAAAGTATGGTCCATTAAATCATTATCTGACTATGATCCTATAGACCATTATTAAAGTATGGTCCATTAAATCATTATCTGACTATGATCCTATAGACCATTATTAAATTATGGTCCATTAAATCATTATCTGACTATGATCCTATAGACCATTATTAAAGTATGGTCCATTAAATCATTATCTGACTAAGATACTATAGACCATTATTAAAGTATGGTCCATTAAATCATTATCTGACTATGATCCTATAGACCATTATTAAAGTATGGTCCATTAAATCATTATCTGACTATGATACTATAGACCATTATTAAAGCATGGTCCATTAAATCATTATCTGACTATGATCCTATTGACCATTATTAAAGTATGGTCCATTAAATCATTATCTGACTATGATCCTATAGACCATTATTAAAGTATGGTCCATTAAATCATTTTCTGACTATGATCCTATAGACCATTATTAAAGTATGGTCCATTAAATCATTATCTGACTATGATCCTATAGACCATTATCAAAGTATGGTCCATTAAATCATTATCTGACTATGATCCTACAGACCATTATCAAAGTATGGTCCATTAAATCATTATCTGACTATGTTCCTATAGACCATTATCAAAGTATGGTCCATTAAATAAGTTTCTGACTATGATCCTATAGACCATTATCAAAGTATGGTCCATTAAATCATTATCTGACTATGTTCCTATAGACCATTATCAAAGTATGGTCCATTAAATAATTTTCTGACTATGATCCTATAGACCATTATCAAAGTATGGTCCATTAAATCATTATCTGACTATGATCCTATAGACCATTATCAAAGTATGGTCCATTAATTCATTATCTGACTATGATCCTATAGACCATTATCAAAGTATGGTCCATTAAATCATTTTCTGACTATGATCCTATAGACCATTATTAAAGTATGGTCCATTAAATCATTATCTGACTATGATACTATAGACCATTATTAAAGTATGGTCCATTAAATCATTATCTGACTATGATCCTATAGACCATTATTAAAGTATGGTCCATTAAATCATTATCTGACTATGATCCTATAGACCATTATCAAAGTATGGTCCATTAAATCATTATCTGACTATGATCCTATAGACCATTATTAAAGTATGGTCCATTAAATCATTATCTGACTATGATCCTATAGATCATTATCAAAGTATGGTCCATTAAATCATTATCTGACTATGATCCTATAGACCATTATCAAAGTATGGTCCATTAAATCATTTTCTGACTATGATCCTATAGACCATTATCAAAGTATGGTCCATTAAATCATTATCTGACTATGATCCTATAGACCATTATTAAAGTATGGTCCATTAAATCATTATCTGACTATGATACTATAGACCATTATTAAAGTATGGTCCATTAAATCATTATCTGACTATGATCCTATAGACCATTATTAAAGTATGGTCCATTAAATCATTATCTGACTATGATCCTATAGACCATTATCAAAGTATGGTCCATTAAATCATTTTCTGACTATGATCCTATAAACCATTAACATGCTGATCATATAGACCATTTTCATGTTGATCCTATTGACCATTATCTGACTATGATCCTATTGACCATTATCTGACTATGATCCTATTGACCATTATCTGACTATGATCCTATTGACCATTATCTGACTATGATCCTATTGACCATTATCTGACTATGATCCTATTGACCAGTATCTGACTATGATCCTATTGATCATTATCTGACTATGATTCTATAGACCATTATCTGACTATGATGCTATAGACCATTATGATGTTGATTCTATAGACCATTATCATGTTGATCCTATAGATCATTATCATGTTGATCCTATAGACCATTATCATGTTGATCCTATAGATCATTATCATGTTGATCCTATAGACCATTATCATGTTGATCCTATAGATCATTATCATGTTGATCCTATAGACCATTATCATGTTGATCCTATAGACCATTATCATGTTGATCCTATAGATCATTATCATGTTGATCCTATAGACCATTATCATGTTGATCCTATAGATCATTATCATGTTGATCCTATAGACCATTATCATGTTGATCCTATGGATCATTATCATGTTGATCCTATAGACCATTATCATGTTGATCCTATTGACCATTATCATGTTGATCCTTTAGACCATTATCATGTTGATCCTATAGACCATTATGATGTTGATCCTATAGATCATTATCATGTTGATCCTATAGATCATTATGATGTTGATCCTATAGATCATTATCATGTTGATCCTATAGACCATTATCATGTTGATCCTATAGATCATTATGATGTTGATCCTATAGATCATTATCATGTTGATCCTATAGATCATTATCATGTTGATCCTATAGACCATTATCATGTTGATCCTATAGATCATTATCATGTTGATCCTATAGACCATTATCATGTTGACAATATAGACCATTATCTGACTATGATCCTATAGACCATTATCATGTTGATCCTATTGATCATTATCATGTTGATCCTATAGATCATTATCATGTTGATCCTATAGATCATTTTCATGTTGATCCTATAGACCATTATCATGTTGATCCTATAGACCATTATCATGTTGACAATATAGACCATTATCTGACTATGATCCTATAGACCGTTATCATGTTGATCCTATGGACCATTTTCATGTTGATCCTATAGACCATTATCATGTTGATCCTATTGACCATTTTCATGTTGATCCTATGGACCATTATCATGTTGATCCTATAGACCATTATCTGGCTATGATCCTATAGACCATTATCATGTTGATCCTATGGACCATTATCATGTTGATCCTATAAACCATTATCATGTTAATCCTATGGACCATTATCATGTTGATCCTATAGACCATTATCATGTTGATCCTATAGACCATTATCTGACTATGATCCTATAGACCATTATCATGTTGATCATATAGACCATTATCATGTTTATGCCCTTTTGTTTATTGCTCTCAAACACTTTTAAATTATTTGTCTTTCCAATATTTCGCTGTTGAGCGTCACCTGATGAATGTTATTCCAGAAATACGTGGAGCACATTACATTTGATATCTAATTGGTTATTGTTATTATCAATGGTTTACATTCTCTGACAATGATCCTTTATGCTTTCATTTGAGAATGACCCCTTTAGCTAACATCTGACAATGATCCTTTATGCATTCATTTGAGGATGACCCCTTTAGCTAACATTTGACAATGACCTCTTTAGCTAACATTTGACAATGATCCATTTTGCTAACATTTGACAATGACCCCTTTAGCTAGCATTTGACAATGACCCCTTTAGCTAACATTTGACAATGACCCCTTTAGCTAACATTTGACAATGACTCCTTTAGCTAACATTTGACAATGACCCCTTTAGCTAACATTTGAGTGATTGAGTGAGTGATTGTTGTTTAGCGCCAATTCAGCAATTTTTCAACTATATCATGACGAGAACAAGTTAATTAGCAATGAGATGATGATGAGGTCCGCTTTGTACTAGACCAACACGCTGAGTTGGATTTGTATAGTACTAGCTCAATGAAACAGTAGTCTGCGGGTAGACATGTCGCACCACTCGGACACATTAGGCTGATTCCGTGCCAACCAGTCTTTGCGGAGAGGCTACAAATACCAATTTTATAGTTTTTGGTTTGACCCGACCGAGACTCAAACCCACGATCTTCCGCACTCGAGGTGGGCACGCTAACCATTACGCCACCGGTGCGCTTACTAACATGTGACAATGACCCAATAGGCTGTTGTCTCATATAAGGTATAAACTATTGATGTAGTTGTAAAATTCAATTATGATAAACAAAGCAGAGACTATCCAGCATATTTTATTCCGATGTATCAAATGGCCTATTGTTTGATTACTGATTTTTGACTAGCCACTCTACTATTTACTACCATTTGTATATAAATTGGTTTATTGTTAATTGACAATATTGTGATGTTTTTACCGCATTGTAATGATCTAATATAATTTTCCTAACACATTGTGTTAATCAATAAAACTAATTACACTGATGACTTCTGTTAGATGATGGCAGTGATATAACATATAAATGATCCATTTCCCTACACTAGTCTCAATATATAGTGTTGCGTTAGTCAGACTTCAAAGGTTGTATGAAAGCTTTGTAAATACAATTAATTTCAATTTACAAACGATTAACCCGCCACTTAAAACAGTGCAAATGAATTAGAGTGTATGATATGTGTTGTATTTTCTGAGTTGATATCATTCGGTACCTAAATAATTACCTATTTCTAAGTATATTTATAACCTTTTTTAATACTTCAGTACAAAATCACCCCGTTATAACAGATTCAAACATTGTTATTTTATTGACACAATTACAGCTGGTATATACGTCATTTTACAGCTTGTATATACATGATAACCATACATCAAATGTATTATACATCTAATCAGTGGACAATATGAGACACGACCTGAAACACAAAACCAACGATAGAACACATCATCTTATCAATATGTGACACGACCTGAAACACAAAACTAACGGTAGAACGCATCATCTTATCAATATGTGACACGACCTGAAGCACAAAACTAACGGTAGAACACATCATCTTATCAATATGTGACACGACCTGAAGCACAAAACTAACGGTAGAACACATCATCTTATCAATATGTGACACGACCTGAAGCACAAAACTAACGGTAGAACACATCATCTTATCAATATGTGACACGACCTTAAACACAAAACTAACGGTAGAACACATCATCTTATCAATATGTGACACGAACTTAAACACAAAACTAACGGTAGAACACATCATCTTATCAATATGTGACACGACCTTAAACACAAAACTAACGGTAGAACACATCATCCTACAGTTACAGAAGTATTGTCTAGTATAAGATTTTGATGTTGTGGCGTAAGACGAGCGAATGTATCTGAGTTAATAGATCATTAAGATACAAGTACAACAACAGTGTCACTAAGATACAAGTACAACAACAGTGTTATTAAGATACAAGTACAACAACAGTGTTATTAAGATACAAGTATAACAACAGTGTTATTAAGATACAAGTACAACAACAGTTTTATTAAGATACAAGTACAACAACAGTGTTATTAAGATACAAGTACAACAACAGTGTTATTAAGATACAAGTACAACAACAGTGTTATTAAGATACAAGTACAACAACAGTGTTATTAAGATACAAGTACATCAACAGTGTTATTAAGATACAGGTACAACAAAAGTGTTATTAAGATACAAGTACAACAACAGTGTTATTAAGATACAAGTACAACAACAGTGTTATTAAGATACAAGTACAACAAAAGTGTTATTAAGATACAAGTACAACAACAGTGTTATTAAGATACAAGTACAACAACAGTGTTATTAAGATACAAGTACAACAACAGTATTATTAAGATACAAGTACAACAACAGTGTTATTAAGATACAAGTACAACAAAAGTGTTATTAAGATACAAGTACAACAACAGTGTTATTAAGATACAAGTACAACAACAGTGTTACTAAGATACAAGTACAACAACAGTGTTATTAAGATACAAGTGCAACAACAGTGTTATTAAGATACAAGTACAACAACAGTGTTATTAAGATACAAGTACAACAACAGTGTTATTAAGATACAAGTACAACAACAGTGTTATTAAGATACAAGTACAACAACAGTGTTATTAAGATACAAGTACAACAGTGTTATTAAGATACAAGTACAACAACAGTGTTATTAAGATGCAAGTACAACAACAGTGTTACTAAGATACAAGTACAACAACAGTGTTATTAAGATACAAGTACAACAACAGTGTTATTAAGATACAAGTACAACAACAGTGTTATCAAGATACAAGTACAACAACAGTGTTATTAAGATACAAGTACAACAACAGTGTTATTAAGATACAAGTACAACAACAGTGTTATTAAGATACAAGTACAGCAACAGTGTTACTAAGATACAAGTACAACAACAGTGTTATTAAGATACAAGTACAACAACAGTGTTATTAAGATACAAGTACAACAACAGTGTTATCAAGATACAAGTACAACAACAGTGTTACTAAGATACAAGTACAACAACAGTGTTATTAAGATACAAGTACAACAACAGTGTTATCAAGATACAAGTACAACAACAGTGTTATCAAGATACAAGTACAACAACAGTGTTATTAAGATACAAGTACAACAACAGTGTTATTAAGATACAAGTACAACAACAGTGTTATTAAGATACAAGTACAACAACAGTGTTATTAAGATACAAGTACAACAACAGTGTTATCAAGATACAAGTACAACAACAGTGTTACTAAGATACAAGTACAACAACAGTGTTATTAAGATACAAGTACAACAACAGTGTTATTAAGATACAAGTACAACAACAGTGTTATCAAGATACAAGTACAACAACAGTGTTACTAAGATACAAGTACAACAACAGTGTTATTAAGATACAAGTACAACAACAGTGTTATTAAGATAGAAGTACAACAACAGTGTTACTAAGATACAAGTACAACAACAGTGTTATTAAGATACAAGTACAACAACAGTGTTATTAAGATACAAGTACAACAACAGTGTTATCAAGATACAAGTACAACAACAGTGTTATTAAGATACAAGTACAACAACAGTGTTACTAAGATACAAGTACAACAACAGTGTTACTAAGATACAAGTACAACAACAGTGTTATTAAGATACAAGTACAACAACAGTGTTATTAAGATACAAGTACAACAACAGTGTTATCAAGATACAAGTACAACAACAGTGTTATCAAGATACAAGTACAACAACAGTGTTATTAAGATACAAGTACAACAACAGTGTTATTAAGATACAAGTACAACAACAGTGTTATTAAGATACAAGTACAACAACAGTGTTACTAAGATACAAGTACAACAACAGTGTTATTAAGATCCAAGTACAACAACAGTGTTATTAAGATACAAGTACAACAACAGTGTTATCAAGATACAAGTACAACAACAGTGTTACTAAGATACAAGTACAACAACAGTGTTATTAAGATACAAGTACAACAAAAGTGTTATTAAGATACAAGTACAACATCAGTGTTATCAAGATACAAGTACAACAACAGTGTTACTAAGATACAAGTACAACAACAGTGTTATCAAGATACAAGTACAACAACAGTGTTATCAAGATACAAGTACAACAACAGTGTTATCAAGATACAAGTACAACAACAGTGTTATTAAATAAAAGGTCAAGCAAAAAAGAACAACATTGGACAAAAATGAGACCAGAAACTGGAGTATGCGACAATATTTGAAAAAAGAAAACAAAACTGCAGTGCGCAGCACTAATTTTATTCATAAACCCTCCACGGTGCACACAAAAAGTGGAGAATGTGCCACTAACGGTACACAAAAACTGGACTATATGCCACTAACGTACACAAACAGTGTACTACTAAGAATACACATATAAACTAGTGTGTGTGGCACCACGTGTACACATAAAACTGGAGTGTGTATTACTAATGGTACACATAAAGACTGAAGTGTGTGTCACGAAGGGTACACATAATTATTCTAAGAACAAAACATATTTCTTCGAATATGAATACATTATGGTTGATACAATATGTACCGCATTGGCGTAGCTTGGGTCTTTTTTCTAGTGAGGCAACTCGCCGAGCGCAGTGATGCGAAAAAATGCTAGGGGGGTCCGGGGGCTTGCTCCACCGTAAAATAAAAATAAAATGGGCGCTTGAAACGCATTTTCCCGAGTTTAAATTGATAATTTATGATTTCAATAATAACCGAAATAACACGCAGAAAACTATTTCGATATGCGTCTAGTGACATTTTTTGGTACATAAAGACAACTTTGGGGGGAATTATATTTACTATGAGAGATTACTAATCTGGCAACTATTCGTGTCGAAAGCGTGTATGTCTTATATTTTGCATGGTTTTTACATGTACATTTAAATAAGTGATAGTGCTTTCAGTCAAACATTTTACTTAGCATACATTATAACAACCAGTAAAAAATCATGTCAGAATTGCAATGGTCCAAGGTGATGTTTTTTGGCTTCATCGAATTTTCTCATGATATTTTCTCTACAAAGATAGATATCCCTATGAATGAACAGACTAGTCAGTCCAGCAAGTCGATCTTCTGTCATTGTAGATCTGCTCCAGTGTTTCAAGCGTCTCATAGCAGAAAAAGACCTCTCACAGGGCACGGACCCTACAGGCATTGTGAGCAGAACCCAAAAAACAGCATGCAAATTCGGATAATAGTTAAGGTCTGCAAGTTCAATTGTTTTTTCCAAAGACTGATTAGAATCCTGTTTTTGAAGCCCTGCACAGAACATTTTCCATCTTTCCATTTCCGCGATAAATCCTATAGAATCTGGCAAATCATCTTCATATCTGGTGTGTATATCTTCTACATGTTCTGCAGGTATGCTTTGAACGCGACTAGGTAGCAATTGATACTCTAAGAAGGACGGACGTGTTTGTTCAGGAAACCTCTCGTTTAGCTCACTTAAACAGTGATCGACGAAAGGAAAGAAAGTATTCATCCTATAATAACAGCGTTAGCCCGATTTGTCATTCGTCCGACTGTTCTTGGTTTAGACAGCTCGATACAGATGCTGTCGGCTATCGCAGTTGTCTTCATTGATATGCATCTGTTGAAGACTGTGTCCGACCTTTGAGCAGCAATGACTTTCTTATAATTCTGAGCATCAACGAAAGCCTTGTACACATCGCATTTTGAGTTCTGAAGAGCAAGGCTTAGGGGTTTTGTATAGCTTAATATATGATGAGCAATAACTAATGCAACAATGAAAGTGCTTCTCTCCATCAAATGTATGAATGAATTAGCCTTCGTGCGTGCTTCAGTTGTCGTACTCTCCGTTTTAACGTCAAGTGCTGCAAGAATCGTTTTGTACTTAGCCAAAATCACGGACAATGTGTCAACTCTGGCAGACCATCTCGTTTCGCACAACTTAGGTAACACATTCTTAGAAAAGGCGTTGGAAATATTAATGTTACTTTCCACTTTCTCGTCATCGGTATCACCAACTAAATAGTCAACTTGCTCTGCATCGGGCAAATGTCGTTTCAGAATTGCAGTTCTCTTTGGACTGCCACCAAGAAACCATGTAAGTTGGTTAATATCGTCAAATATTATACTTTACGTTTTTATTTTCCCTATTTGTCATTGTTAGCGCAGCCGGTCAATATAACGTTATATGAACCGGGATTGGACTGCCTCGTTTTCGATTCGGTTCCGGAACGGTACCTGCATTATTATTTTAGATAAAAAGCATAATATAGCAAATAATTCATGTCATTTCGGGTCATATGGCAGTATATGGACCGGTCCGTCACCAAACAAATAATATCAGAAGCTTCGGTCCATATAATATTTTTTTGGTGACGGACCGGTCCATATACTGCCATATGACCCTCAGTGCCATGAACTATTTGCTATATACTATTCGTATTATATCAACACTTCTACATGATGACGAAATAACCAAATTTAAGGCATGGGTCCTACAATCGTGGTATTCTGCACGGGGCTGCAATTCTTTTAATTCGGGCACTAACACCAGATTTCAATCCTGACATTACACTGGCTCCGTCATATCCCTGACACCTTAAATTTCGCAAATCTAATTTACAAACCTTCATTTTCTTGAGTAGGGCTGTAGTAATAGATGCCGCATCTACCTTATCTAGGGGGATAAACCCAATGAACTCTCATTAACAATAGTATTCGCATCAACAAATCTAATGCAGACTGCCATTTGTTCTAGATTGGCCACATCGGTACATTCATTTGCCATGATAGAAAACCACTTGGCAGATCTAGTTTTAGACAGAATGACTTCCAATACCCCTTCTCCAGCGATATAAATAATTTCATTTTGGATGTCGGGACTTAAATACCTCGCATTGTAGGCTGCTGAAGCTAAATGTTGCTTGAGGACGGGTTTGTCTTCGGCTTTCCAATGAACGAGAAGGTCAAAATTTCCATCTTCACGTTTAGTGATCCTATCCCAATTATGACCTCGATATGGTATATTACGTTGACCCATTGCTACGATTACGCCGATAATATTGAGAATAATTACTTGATTTTTCTTAATATTATCCTCGTAGGACTTTGAAATGCTACACTTGATGTTTTTTTCCTCCCCGGCAATCATGATTTGCATGAAGTTTGATGATTTAAGGAGAGAATCTTTATGACATTTAGATTCCTGGTGCATCAAAAAAGTCCCTCGTTTACCCCCAACAGCATTTTTCCAATCTTTTATTCCTGATGAGCAAAGTTTGTCTGAATGGTTGCCAGATATATTTTGACCGAAGGCTATACAAGGGGCACACTGAGCGGAATCTTTAGAGCAGGAATACCTTAGCCAATTGAATTTGTCTTCCCAGTTTACATTATATCTTCTATCGTTTGTAAGGGGAAATGAATATTGTCCTTTTTCTGGTGTCCATTTAGAACTAAGAATTGTTTTTTTCTGTGTTACATCGTTTAAAGGTTTTCCAATATAACTAACTGGGTCAAATGACTGTGTTTGTGATTCTGTTTGTGAATTTATTTCAGAACCTTGGGAGTGGCTACATGAAGCTTCTTCCCGAGTTTCACATATAATTTGCAATCGACAAAAAACCGAAAAGATTAAATAAGCTTGTATCTAAGAGCGTGCTCTCCTAGTGTCCGTGGACTCTGTAGTCTTCCTTTTTTTTAATTAGGAACTTTTCCATTTCCACTTTCAAACTTTGGCACACGGCAACAAACTATACTAAATTATGTAACATGACGGAGCCAAAAGTTTTCGTAAGCGGTAAATGAAGCTGTTGAATATATTTTTATTACAAACTTTGACAAAGGTTTTTATTTCTCGTATTTTAATCAACTTTTATAATATTAATCACAATAAAAAAAATTCTGCAAAAAAATCTAGTGAGGCAGTTGCCTCATTGCCTCAATGGAAGCTACGCCACTGTACCGATGTAAATCATTATGATTTGTGGTTTTTATTTATATCTGATCTCGTGCTATAATCATACGCCAACGTCTTTGGTTAAGTCCGTCCGTTGTAATTAAAAGCTGGTAAAATACCGGATGTGATTGATGGCTTCTTTGAACATTAAACATACATTCATTTAATATTTATAGTCAACCAAATCATGCTAAAAGAACTGATTGCATTTTAAATAATGACGACAATTAAAGGTTCATGACAAAACCATCTTCCAATCAACCTAAACGGACATATACTGGTCATTCAAAACAATCGGTTCGACTTTTCCTCCAGTTGTTTGTAGGAGGGCGCATGCATTATTTACTTTATTTGTGTTTGTTTGCGTATAGTGGTGTCCAACACATAATGTGCTGTGTTATTGTTTTGTTTTTCGTCGTCTTGTGTACCCTATGTTGTCAGTTTCTCTCAATTCTTCTATTTTATTGCCCCCTTGGTATTCTCTAACGTTTATTGACAATCGATCTTAACTGAAATATAGCTGATTGCTTGGTCTATTGTCATTTTTTCTTTAACTATTGTATTGTCTGTCCTTCTTCGATTGACGCCTTTTTTGGTATCTTCAAACATTTCGACAGAGCAGGAGTACTTATTTTACAAATAGCTATCGTGTTTGTATATTCTGCTATTTTGTCAGATTATTGTGCCTGTTGGGTACTTTTCAGTATCTGTCGATTGTATGTACATTTGTATATTAAAAACACTCGATTGTATATATATTAAAAAATGTTGTCTAATTTCTTATTTGTAATTAAAGCAAAATTGCTTTTCTCCTGACTGACTGAAGGAATGACCGTTCCTATGACAGCATCGTTATGATGGTAGCCGGAAGGAATATCAAAAATAGAAGTATATCATAGATATAATGAATTTCCAGCCGGAAGGAATGTCAGAAATATATAACAACCAGCTCGAAACATTATCAAATTTAATTAATATTTAGCTCGACGAAATATCATAACGATCCATAGCAAACCGAAAGGAATATTAGGAATATCTTTAATACCAACTGGGCGGATTATCGGGAAAATAACCGAAAGAATTTCAGAAATTGAATTCATCACCCACCAGGAGGAATATCTCAAAATAATTAATTATCGGCTGGAAGGTTTGGAAGCCGGATTGACAGATTAGCCGAATGTAATACCCAAAGTTGAAGGATATCAAAAATATAAGTAATGTCACACAGGAGATTAATATCAACCAACCGGAAGCAATAACAAAACATTATTTACTAAGCAGTATAATGGTAGCAAATGGTGTCTATGGCGATACATTGTAAATGTTAATACTATATTCTTTAGGAATGTCAATAAACTATATAAATCATAAAACAAGCAAAAAACTACTATACTGTCGGAACAGTTCCAAACTCTAATACATTAGTACTCGGAAGAGACGGTGATGTTGGCAAAAGTCTGAATACAAACTACAAACTCGGGTGTATGAGATGTGAAATATAAACTACAAACTCGGGTGTATGAGTTGTGAAATATAAACTACAAACTCGAGTGTATGAGATGTGAAATATAAACTACAAACTCGAGTGTATAAGATGTGAAATATAAACTACAAACTCGGGTGTATGAGATGTGAAATATAAACTACAAACTCGAGTGTATGAGATGTGAAATATAAACTACAAACTCGAGTGTATGAAATGTGAAATATAAACTACAAACTCGAGTGTATGAGATGTGAAATATAAACTACAAACTCGGGTGTATGAGATGTGAAATATAAACTACAAACTCGAGTGTATGAGATGTGAAATATAAACTACAAACTCGAGTGTATGAGATGTGAAATATAAACTACAAACTCAAGTGTATGAGATGTGAAATATAAACTACAAACGCGGGAGCGGTCCATAATATTACTATTAAAGTGTGGAAATTCTAAATGGCAATACTGAAGCCGTCTCTTTTTTCAAAGTTTGCCATTGGTGTAAAATTTGAGATAAATGGCAAGAAATGAGGAGGAGGAGGAGGAGTAGGAGGAGGAGGAGAGTGTTGTTGTTACTTTCTTTTATCTCAAGTTCTTTTTGGGGGGTATATTAATGGAATGTAGTTAGCAGTACAGTTGATTTGTCATTAATGTTATAAGTACCAGAAATGTTTGACACTAACATTATCTTCAGTGCATTTTAAATTTCCCCTCAACACATTATAATATATGGTCCACTGATATTACACATTACTTGTATTGATAACAGTTATTTAATATTATACTCGTTAAACATGAATGTAATTCACTCTGCACTATTACTTTTCATACAACAAGGCTTCAATCAATCAACCTACACAAAGGGGTACTGTGGTAAATGAATGGTGTTTATCAGTATCTCCTGTAAGGCTGGTTAACCACACAACATCCAATATCTAGTCTATTAAAATTATCTTAAAATAACATAAATACAACCATTTAAACTTAACTTGTGAAATTTGTATATTTCAGTGAAATGATTGACTGTGACCTGTTACTAAAAACATCAAAGACTCATAAATTCTATCAAGCTATAGTAGTGAAACTGAACCTTAAAATGAATTTAATCGTTTGTAAATTGCTTACATCTTCCGCTATTTTACCCATACTAATATATGCTTTATATATAAATAGTTATAATAGAATGTTTATGGCCATGTGGTAAATTTATGTAATTATTACTATAATGAGAATGTACTCGTTGTTATGTACAGGTTATCTGTATACAGCACGACACAACAAGGAATGCTGGCTGGTTTAACCTTGTATTATCCCAGTACTGTATCTCAGACTCATACATATAAATCTTAAATTTGACGAAACTATACCAATACTGTAAGCTAATTCAAGTTCATATTAAACATCCTCGGAATCACTTTCATAGGACATGAATATCTGTCGGCACCATGATGTCAAAACAAGCAAAAGTATTACTGACTATTTGTTTTTTTACAATTTTCTCTTCTTTCCGGCATTCTATTGTGGATAGTATTACTGACTATTTGTTTTTACAATTCTCTCTTCTTTCCGGCATTCTATTGTTGTTAGTATTACTGACTATTTGTTTTTTACAATTCTCTCTTCTTTCCGGCATTCTATTGTGGTTAGTATTACTGATTAATTGTTTTATACAGTTTTCACTTCTTTCCGGCATTCTATTGTTGTTAGTATTACTGACTATTTGTTTTTTACAATTTTCTGTTCTTTCCGGCATTCTATTGTGGTTAGTATTTCTGGCTATTTGTTTTTTTAACAATTTTCTCTTCTTTCCGGCATTCTATTGTGGTTAGTATTACTGACTATTTGTTTTTACAATTCTCTCTTCTTTCCGGCATTATATTGTTGTTAGTATTACTGACTATTTGTTTTTTACAATTTTCTCTTCTTTCCGACATTCTATTGTGGTTAGTATTACTGACTATTTGCTTTTTACAATTTTCTCTTCTTTCCGGCATTCTATTGTGGTTAGTAATACTGACTATTTGCTTTTTACAATTCTCTCTTCTTTCCGGCATTCTATTGTGGTTAGTATCACTGACTATTTGTTTTTTACAATTTTCTCTTCTTTCCAGCATTCTATTGTTGTTAGTATTACTGACTTTGTTTTTAACAATTTTCTCTTCTTTCCGGCATTCTATTGTGGTTAGTATTACTGACTATTTGCTTTTTACAATTCTCTCTTCTTTCCGGCATTCTATTGTTGTTAGTATTACTGACTATTTGTTTTTTACAGTTTTCTCTTCTTTCCGGCATTCTATTGTTGTTAGTATTACTGACTATTTGTTTTTTACAGTTTTCTCTTCTTTCCGGCATTCTATTGTGGTTAGCATTACTGTCTATTTGTTTTTTACAGTTTTCTCTTCTTTCTGGCATTCTATTGTTGTTAGTATTACTGACTATTTGGTTTTTTACAGTTCTCTCTTCTTTCCGGCATTCTATTGTTGTTAGTATTACTGACTATTTGTTTTTTACAATTTTCTCTTCTTTCCTGCATTCTATTGTGGTTAGTATTACTGACTATTTGTTTTTTTACAATTTTCTCTTCTTTCCGGCATTCTATTGTTGTTAGTATTTCTGATTATTTGTTTTTTACAATTTTATCTTCTTTCCGGCATTCTATTGTTGTTAGTATTACTGACTATTTGTTTTTTTACAGTTTTCTCTTCTTTCCGGCATTCTATTGTTGTTAGTATTACTGACTATTTGTTTTTTTAACAATTTTCTCTTCTTTCCGGCATTCTATTGTTGTTAGTATTACTGACTATTTGTTTTTTTAACAATTTTCTCTTCTTTCCGGCATTCTATTGTTGTTAGTATTTCTGACTATTTGTTTTTTACAATTTTCTCTTCTTTCCTGCATTCTATTGTTGTTAGTATTTCTGACTATTTGTTTTTTTACAGTTTTCTCTTCTTTCCTGCATTCTATTGTTGTTAGTATTACTGACTATTTGTTTTTTACAATTTTCTCTTCTTTCCTGCATTCTATTGTGGTTAGTATTACTGACTATTTGTTTTTTACAATTCTCTCTTCTTTCGGCATTCTATTGTGGTTAGTATTACTGACTTTTTGTTTTTTACAATTCTCTCTTCTTTCGGCATTCTATTGTGGTTAGTATTACTGACTATTTGTTTTTTACAATTCTCTCTTCTTTCCGGTATTCTATTGTGGTTAGTATTACTGACTATTTGTTTTTTTACAATTTTCTCTTCTTTCCGGCATTCTATTGTAGTTAGTATTACTGACTATTTGTTTTTTACAATTCTCTCTTCTTTCCGGCATTCTATTGTTGTTAGAATTACTGACTATTTATTTTTTACAGTTCTCTTTTCTTTCCGACATTCTATTGTGGTTAGTATTACTGACTATTTGTTTTTACAATTCTCTCTTCTTTCCGGCATTCTATTGTGGTTAATATTACTGACCATTTGTTTTTTTACAATTCTCTCTTCTTTCCGGCATTTTATTGTTGTTAGTATTACTGACTATTTGTTTTTTACGGTTTTCTCTTCTTTCCGGCATTCTATTGTGGTTAGTATTACTGACCATTTGTTTTTTTACAATTCTCTCTTCCTTCCGGCATTCTATTGTTGTTAGTATTACTGACCATTTGTTTTTTTACAATTCTCTCTTCCTTCCGGCATTCTATTGTTGTTAGTATTGCTGACCATTTGTTTTTTACAATTCTCTCTTTTTTCCGGCATTCTATTGTTGTTTGTATTACTGACTATTTGTTTTTTACAATTCTCTCTTCTTTCCGGCATTCTATTGTGGTTAATATTACTGACTATTTGTGTTTTACAATTCTCTCTTCTTTCCGGCATTCTATTGTAGTTAGTATTACTGACTAATTGTTTTTTACAGTTTTCTCTTCTTTCCGGCATTCTATTGTTGTTAGTATTACTGACTATTTGTTTTTTAACAATTCTCTCTTCTTTCCTGCATTCTATTGTTGTTAGTATTACTGACTATTTGTTTTTTACAGTTTTCTCTTCTCTCCGGCATTCTATTGTTGTTAGTATTACTGACCATTTGTTTTTTTACAATTCTCTTTTCCTTCCGGCATTCTATTGTTGTTAGTATTACTGACTATTTGTTTTTTTTACAATTCTCTCTTCCTTCCGGCATTCTATTGTTGTTAGTATTACTGACCATTTGTTTTTTTACAATTCTCTCTTCCTTCCGGCATTCTATTGTTGTTAGTATTACTGACTATTTGTTTTTTACAATTCTCTCTTCTCTCCGGTATTCTATTGTGGTTAGTATTACTGACTATTTGTTTTTTACAATTTTCTCTTCTTTCCGGCATTCTATTGTAGTTAGTATTACTGACTATTTGGTTTTTTTTCAATTCTCTCTTCTTTCCGGTATTCTATTGTTGTTTGTATTACTGACTATTTGTTTTTTTACAATTCCCTCTTCTTTCCAGCATTCTATTGTTGTTAGTATTACTGACTATTTGTTTTTTTACAATTCTCTCTTCTTTCCGGCATTCTATTGTAGTTAGTATTTCTGAAAGATGAAAAACAACGACACAAGATACAATATTACAAAGAAGTGTTAATCGTGCTGGTTACATTTGTTGACCTCAGCGACCTTTAAAATGATTGTCTAAATGTATCCTTGTTCATACAATAATTTACTACACAGAACAAACTGAAAAAAATGAAAAGGACTGGACCTGTGCAGCATTTTATGGCTGCAGAAAGTTGATAAGGTCTTCCGTCTGTCTCAGTTTGATTGAAAATGATTATTGTCCAGCACATGTCATTACTAGGTAGATACTATCTACATAGGAAACACAGGACGAAAAATAAACACAACACAGTATGTGATGGACACTACTATACGTAAACAAACATAAATAACGTAATTAAAACATTTACCCTCCTGCAAACAACTGGAGGTAAAGACAAACCGTACGTTTTTATGTGGAAATCGTAACGGACATCACAACAGGGAACTCAAAACAGGACAACACAAAAAAGTTAAAAAGATGAGCAACAATTATTCCTAAATTATCAAAATTTAAAAACCCATTTTGTCTAAAAAAGCAAACCAAATAAAAACCCAGATCATAAACTTTGCAACTAAGTTCAGATTCTTTCCTAAACTGTGAACTATTAAAGCATATTCTATCTAATCCAGCGAGTAGCTGCGATGCGTCACCAGAGGATGCGAATCATTACTTTTTTGCGTGTGCCAAGTATTCTGAAATAAGAACTGATTTAATTACTCGCATAAGTAACTTGACACAACTTACCAATGCTTCACTACTCACATCCTAAAGAGAAATTTTACATTATGTAGTTAATTGTCTTCTTTTGTATTAAGTTTTAACAGATTTATGAAAAGGTCTAAACGATTTCTAATTTTTTAATTGTATCAACCAAGCACAACGCACACATCCAAATATGCACATACATTCCTGATTTCTCTCTACTCCTTAATTATTATTACTTTTGTCTGATGCTAAAATTGTATGTTGTTCTTATTTTCTTGTGTATTCTCTCAAAATAATGTCATTATAATTGTATACATAGGAGAAAACTCCATAAGTTGGTAAAATTAATTACAAACAAAAATATAAAACAATTAATATCAGGTGATATACGATATTAAACTCATCAAAGGTCATTAATTGTATAATTTTTGCTTATTTGATAATAAATATGATATTTACTATTATTATATACATTCATTATCTCACTTAAAAACACACAGTATTGACAAGTCCTATTTTGTTTTATGAAGTAGTCGTATAAACAATTCTTGATATATATAATTCTATAAATGGTCACTTAATTGATCTGTTAATTGAATGATTAGTCTATCAATTACTTCCCTTTAGCATTATTCCTTCCTCTGAATCACTTAAAACTCATTATAACAGCTCTCTATATTTTTCTCTTAAAGATATGAAATCAATGATATTGTAAATTTAAACATCACATATGTTGTTTCTGAATCTTTGTTGTTGTTTTTGTTCACAAGATAAATTACTAAGATTGGATACCATTACTGATTAACTTTCCTACAGAATAGACAATGAAAAATGACAATAAAAATGGATGTGTTGCGTTAATGAACAATAAAACTGCTTGGTCGGAGTAATGGCTGACGAGGAAGAAGTCGTGTTAATTAAACTAGATATTTATGGTTGGTAGTAGAGTTAGACATCTTCAATTATTAATATCTCTTTGTATATTGTACTTGAACTCTAGACATTTGTGGAAGCTAAGATATCTGCCTTGTTACAGAGATAATTAATGCTAAGTTGGCATGGCCGTCGTATAAATGGTCACGTTGCTGTTTTATAGTAGATTTGAACTCTGTAGACTGAATGTCTTCTATAGAGATGACAGATAAAGGAAAAACAAATGGAATTGTTTATCTCTATTTGTACTCTTGTGTATCATTTCTGTGCATCTTTGATTGAATACAGTTCTGTATTGACAATCATCGTCAACCTGTGTAAAAGAAGTTAGTAGATACCAATGGAGTAATGAGAAGCCTAATGACATCTCCTTAAAGATACCAATAGAGTGATCAGAAGCCTAATGACATCTCCTTTATGATACCAATAGAGTGATCAGAATCCTAATGACATCTCCTTTAAGATACCAATAGAGTAATCAGAAGCCTAATGACATCTCCTTTAAGATACCAATAGAGTAATCAGAAGCCTAATGACATCTCCTTTATGATATCAATAGAGTAATCAGAAGCCTAATGACATCTCCTTTATGATACCAATAGAGTGATCAGAAGCCTACTGACATTTCCTTTAAGATACCAATAGAGTAATCAGAAGCCTAATGACATCTCCTTTAAGATACCAATAGAGTGATCAGAAGCCTAATGACATCTCCTTTATGATACCAATAGAGTGATCAGAAGCCAAATGATATCTCCTTTATGATACCAATAGAGTGATCAGAAGCCTAATGACATCTCCTTTAAGATACCAATAGAGTGATCAGAAGCCTAATGACATCTCCTTTAAGATACCAATAGAGTAATCAGAAGCCTAATGACATCTCCTTTAAGATACCAATAGAGTAATCAGAAGCCTAATGACATCTCCTTTATGATACCAATAGAGTGATCAGAAGCCTACTGACATTTCCTTTAAGATACCAATAGAGTAATCAGAAGCCTAATAACATCTCCTTTAAGATACCAATAGAGTGATCGGAAGCCTAATGACATCTCCTTTATGATACCAATAGAGTGATCAGAAGCCAAATGACATCTCCTTTATGATACCAATAGAGTGATCAGAAACCTAATGACATCTCCTTTAAGATACCAATAGAGTGATCAGAAGCCTAATGACATCTCCTTTATGATACCAATAGAGTGATCAGAAGCCTAATGACATCTCCTTTATGATACCGATAAAGTAATCAGAAGCCTAATGACATCTCCTTTATGATACCAATAGAGTGATCAGAAGCCTAATGACATTTCCTTTAAGATACCAATAGAGTAATCAGAAGCCTAATGACATCTCCTTTATGATACCAATAGAGTGATCAGAAGCCAAATGACATCTCCTTTATGATACCAATAGAGTAATCAGAAACCTAATGACATCTCCTTTATGATACCAATAGAGTAATCAGAAGCCTAATGACATCTCCTTTAAGATACCAGTAGAGTGATCAGAAGCCTAATGGCATCTCCTTTATGATACCAATAGAGTAATCAGAAGCCTAATGACATCTCCTTTAAGATACCAATAGAGTGATCAGAAGGCTAATGACATCTCCTTTATGATACCAATAGAGTGATCAGAAGCCTAATGACATCTCCTTTAAGATACCAATAGAGTGATCAGAAGCCTAATGACATCTCCTTTAAGATACCAATAGAGTGATCAGAAGCCTAATGACATCTCCTTTATGATACCAATAGAGTGATCAGAAGCCTAATGACATCTCCTTTATGATACCAATAGAGTAATCAGAAGCCTAATGGCATCTCCTTTATGATACCAATAGAGTGATCAGAAACCAAATGACATCTCCTTTAAGATACCGATAGAGTAATCAGAAGCCTAATGACATCTCCTTTATGATACCAATAGAGTGATCAGAAGCCTAATGACATCTCCTTTATGATACCAATAGAATGATCAGAAGCCTAATGACATCTCCTTTATGATACCAATAGAGTAATCAGAAGCCTACTGACATCTCCTTTGAGATACCAATAGAGTGGTCAGAAGCCTAATGACATCTCCTTTATGATACCAATAGAGTAATCAGAAGCCTAATGACATCTCCTTTGAGTTACCAATAGAGTGGTCATAAGCCTAATGACATCTCCTTTATGATACCAATAGAGTAATCAGAAGCCAAATGACATCTCCTTTAAGATACCAATAGAGTAATCAGAAGCCTAATGACCTCTCCTTTAAGATACCAATAGAATGATCAGAAGCCTAATGACATCTCCTTTATGATACCTATAGAGTAATCAGAAGCCTAATGACATCTCCTTTGAGATACCAATAGAGTGGTCATAAGCCTAATGACATCTCCTTTATGATACCAATAGAGTAATCAGAAGCCAAATGACATCTCCTTTAAGATACCAATAGAGTAATCAGAAGCCTAATGACATCTCCTTTAAGATACCAATAGAATGATCAGAAGCCTAATGACATCTCCTTTAAGATACAAATAGAGTGATCAGAAGCCTAATGACATCTCCTTTATAATTTATACCACACAGTTGAATGAAGTATCATCTTTACTTTAAGTGAAAGGACCATTTTTCTACAATCGTGGCTTTTCTATATTTGTATTTTTGTAAATCTAATATATTCCTGGTGCAGATCCTCCGTATTGTCTTATATATCGACCCCTTGTGTATATCTCCCGGAATGTCTTATATATCCCTTGTGTTGATCCTCCGGATTGCATTGTCAAGCCTTGTGTAGATCCTCCGGATTGCATTGTCAAGTCTTGTGTAGATCCTCTGGTTTGCATTGTCAAACCTTGTGTTGTTCCTCCGGATTGCATTGTCAAGCCTTGTGTAGATCCTCCGGATTACATTGTCAAGCCTTGTGTAGATCCTCCGGTTTGCATTGTCAAGCCTTGTGTAGATCCTCCGGATTACATTGTCAAGCCTTGTGTAGATCCTCCGGATTGCATTGTCAAGCCTTGTGTAGATCCTCCGGATTACATTGTCAAGCCTTGTGTAGATCCTCCGGTTTGCATTGTCAAGCCTTGTGTAGATCCTCCGGATTACATTGTCAAGCCTTGTGTAGATCCTCCGGATTGCATTGTCAAGCCTTGTGTTGATCCTCCGGTTTGCATTGTCAAGCCTTGTGTAGATCCTCCGGAATGTATTGTCAAGCCTTGTGTAGATCCTCCGGATTGCAGTGTCAAGCCTTGTGCAGATCCTCCGGATTGCATTGTCAAGCCTTGTGTAGATCCTCCGGATTGCATTGTTAAACCTTGTGTAGATACTCCGGATTGCATTGTCAAGCCTTGTGTTGATCCTCCGGATTGCATTGTTAAGCCTTGTGTTGATCCTCCGGATTGCATTGTCAAGCCTTGTGTTGATCCTCCGGATTGCATTGTTAAGCTTTGTGTTGATCCTCCGCATTGCATTGTCAAGCCTTGTGTAGAACCTCCGGATTGCATTGTCAAGCCTTGTGTAGATCCTCCGGATTGCATTGTCAAGCCTTGTGTTGATCCTCCGGATTGCATTGTCAAGCCTTGTGTAGATCCTCCGGATTGCATTGTCAAGCCTTGTGTTGATCCTCCGGATTGCATTGTTAAGCCTTGTGTTGATCCTCCGGTTTGCATTGTCAAGCCTTGTGTAGATTCTCCGGATTGTCTAATCCTTTGTCAAATGTATTTGTCTTTGCCCTGTCTATGTGTTCCCTTTTTCAAATTCACATTTAATTTTCCAAGAAAACACGTTTGACAGATGTTTTACGAATTACCTGTAAATGTTTTAATTTTGGCTTTGTTTACATGAAGGGGTATCGATGTAGACATCAATGTTCTTCATATCCATGACAACAATGTATCCTTAAATTATAAGGAATATATTTGTTCTTAGATTGACACGTAGGCTTTCAAGCATTGTTGGCTGTCATTATAAAACAATAACAATTCAATCACAATCTTCGAGATTACCGGCTACCGTAACATCAACTTACAATCCGTCAAACACAAGCAACATCTTATTAATAATTTAATTGAATCGTCCTAATATAGTTATTACAAACATGGATATCTGATTAAATCTAAGTACAGGTTCCCTGAAAAATTTAAGATATGCTATAGGGAATTTCCTATGAAAAAAAAAAAGAGTGCCACATATGGGACAGGAACTACCTACCCTTCCGGAGCACCTGAGTTCACCCAAAGTTTTTAGTTGGGTTCGTGTTGCTCGATCTTTAGTTTTCTGTGTAATGTTTTGAAGATTGTTGTTTGTCCTTTTGTCTATTTTTGGCCATTGTATTGTCTGTCCTTCTTCTATTAGCGACTTCTGGGGCCATTTTGGTATCTTGAAACTTTTTCTCATACAAGAACAGTACTATAGCAGTGTCATTGAAAGATTGTAGTAAACTGACTACTAGCTAAGAAGTTGAATATGTTGGATAAAAATCATTACTCTTAATAACATAGCAGATGTTTTACTACAAATGCAAGACAGTTTGATTGAAGAATGCATACTACAAGCAACATCTCGTTCATCATAAGTTTATTTATAAATACGAATGAATTGATATTATTTTGAATTTAATCCATTGTTTTTCCACAATATTAATTAATGTACTGTGCAATCTATAATGGCTTTTAACTTTCCTTTCATGATGGCATTAATTGTGTTTGTGTCTTAATGAAGTACCTGTACCAAGCCAAGAAAGTGAGCGTCGTGTGTTTGTGTCTTAATGAAGTACCTGTACCAATCCAAGAAAGTGAGCCGTCATGTGTTTGTGTCTTAATGAAGTACCTGTACCAAGCCAAGAAAGTGAGCGGTCTTGTGTGTGTGTCTTAATGAAGTACCTGTACCAAGCCAAGAAAGTGAGCCGTTATGTGTTTGTGTTTTAATGAAGTACCTGTACCAAGCCAAGAAAGTGAGCGGTCATGTGTTTCTCTCTTAATGAAGCACCTGTACCAAGCCAAGAAAGTGAGCGGTCATGTGTTTGTGTCTTAGTGAAGTACCTGTACCAAGCCAAGAAAGTGAGCGGTCATGTGTTTGTGTCTTAATGAAGTACCTGTACCAAGCCAAGAAAGTGAGCGGTCTTGTGTTTGTGTCTTAATGAAGTACCTGTACCAAGCCAAGAAAGTGAGCGGTCATGTGTTTGTGTCTTAATGAAGTACCTGTACCAAGCCAAGAAAGTGAGCCGTCTTGTGTGTGTGTCTTAATGAAGTACCTGTACCAAGCCAAGAAAGTGAGCCGTCTTGTGTTTGTGTCTTAATGAAGTACCTGTACCAAGCCAAGAAAGTGAGCGGTCATGTGTTTGTGTCTTAGTGAAGTACCTGTACCAAGCCAAGAAAGTGAGCGGTCATGTGTTTGTGTCTTAATGAAGTACCTGTGCCAAGCCAAGAAAGTGAGCGGTCATGTGTTTGTCTTAATGAAGTACCTGTACCAAGCCAAGAAAGTGAGCGGTCATGTGTTTGTGTCTTAGTGAAGTACCTGTACCAAGCCAAGAAAGTGAGCCGTTATGTGTGTGTGTCTTAATGAAGTACCTGTACCAAGCCAAGAAAGTGAGCGATCTTGTGTTTGTGTCTTAATGAAGTACCTGTACCAAGCCAAGAAAGTGAGCGGTCATGTGTTTGTGTCTTAATGAAGTACCTGTACCAAGCCAAGAAAGTGAGCGGTCATGTGTTTGTGTCTTAATGAAGTACCTGTACCAAGCCAAGAAAGTGAGCGGTCATGTGTTTGTGTCTTAGTGAAGTACCTGTACCAAGCCAAGAAAGTGAGCGGTCATGTGTTTGTGTCTTAATGAAGTAAATGTACCAAGCCAAGAAAGTGAGCCGTCTTGTGTTTGTGTCTTAGTGAAGTACCTGTACCAAGCCAAGAAAGTGAGCCGTCTTGTGTTTGTGTCTTAGTGAAGTACCTGTACCAAGCCAAGAAAGTGAGCCGTCTTGTGTTTGTGTCTTAATG
This sequence comes from Bathymodiolus septemdierum, assembly GCA_963383655.1. Classification (NCBI taxonomy): domain Eukaryota; kingdom Metazoa; phylum Mollusca; class Bivalvia; order Mytilida; family Modiolidae; genus Bathymodiolus; species Bathymodiolus septemdierum. The sequence goes on from OY726520.1 coordinate 28,672,503, forward strand.
AAGTACCTGTGCCAAGCCAAGAAAGTGAGCCGTCTTGTGTTTGTGTCTTATTGAAGTACCTGTACCAAGCCAAGAAAGTGAGCCGTCATGTGTTTGTGTCTTAATGAAGTACCTGTACCAAGCCAAGAAATTGAGGGGTCTTGTGTTTGTGTCTTAATGAAGTACCTGTACCAAGCTAAGAAAGTGAGCCGTCTTGTGTTTGTTTCTTAATGAAGTACCTGTACCAATCCAAGAAAGTGAGCCGTCTTGTGTTTGTGTCTTAATGAAGTACCTGTACCAAACCAAGAAAGTGAGCCGTCTTGTGTTTGTGTCTTAATGAAGTACCTGTACCAAGCCAAGAAAGTGTGCGGTCATGTGTTTGTGTCTTAATGAAGTATCTGTATCAAGCCAAGAAAGTGAGCCGTCTTGTGTTTGTGTCTTAATGAAGTACCTGTACCAAGCCAAGAAAGTGAGCCGTCTTGTGTGTGTGTCTTAATGAAGTACCTGTACCAAGCCAAGAAAGTGAGCCGTCTTGTGTTTGTGTCTTAATGAAGTACCTGTACCAAGCCAAGAAAGTGAGCCGTCTTGTGTGTGTGTCTTAATGAAGTACCTGTACCAAGCCAAGAAAGTGAGCCGTCATGTGTTTGTGTCTTAATGAAGTACCTGTACCAAGCCAAGAAAGTGAGCGGTCTTGTGTTTGTGTCTTAATGAAGTACCTGTACCAAGCCAAGAAAGTGAGCCGTCTTGTGTTTGTTTCTTAATGAAGTACCTGTACCAAGCCAAGAAAGTGAGCCGTCTTGTGTTTGTGTCTTAATGAAGTACCTGTACCAAGCCAAGAAAGTGAGCCGTCATGTGTTTGTGTCTTAGTGAAGTACCTGTACCAAGCCAAGAAAGTGAGCCGTCTTGTGTTTGTGTCTTAATGAAGTACCTGTGCCAAGCCAAGAAAGTGTGCGGTCATGTGTTTGTGTCTTAATGAAGTATCTGTATCAAGCCAAGAAAGTGAGCCGTCTTGTGTTTGTGTCTTAATGAAGTACCTGTACCAAGCCAAGAAAGTGAGCCGTCTTGTGTGTGTGTCTTAATGAAGTACCTGTACCAAGCCAAGAAAGTGAGCCGTCTTGTGTTTGTGTCTTAATGAAGTACCTGTACCAAGCCAAGAAAGTGAGCCGTCTTGTGTGTGTGTCTTAATGAAGTACCTGTACCAAGCCAAGAAAGTGAGCCGTCTTGTGTTTGTGTCTTAATGAAGTACCTGTACCAAGCCAAGAAAGTGAGCCGTCTTGTGTGTGTGTCTTAATGAAGTACCTGTACCAAGCCAAGAAAGTGAGCCGTCTTGTGTTTGTGTCTTAATGAAGTACCTGTACCAAGCCAAAAAAGTGAGCGGTCTTGTGTGTGTGTCTTAATGAAGTACCTGTACCAAGCCAAGAACGTGAGCGTCTTGTGTGTGTGTCTTAGTGAAGTACCTGTACCAAGCCAAGAAAGTGAGCCGTCATGTACATATGGTCTTCCAATATTTGCTAGTTCAATTTTGATTTATTAAGAGTTAGGCTGGGAATCATTGGCAGAAAGAGGAAAAAGGAGAAAATTACAAATGATTTATAATATACAAAATAATAATGCACCAATGTATCTTTGTGCCTTAATTCCACCATCAATTCAAAGTACAACCATTTATTCATTGCGTAATGGAAGTGATATTATAATGCCATTTTGTACACTATCGAATACTTATGATTCATTTATTCCTTCAACTATACGTCAATGGAATAGCTTAGATCCATCTCTTCGAAATGTGGATTCTATTGCAAAATTTTAAGCTGAATTAGGAAAGCGGAAAGATATTAGCCAAGTTCCTAAGCATTACGAAATTGGACCTCGAAAACTTAATTTTATTTTAACCCAGCTTCGATATTTTGCTTCTTTTTTTATTTACGATTTTTTCCAAGTAAATATAGTCTCATATCCGTCTTGTCGTGGTGGTGCCAATCGCGAAGACTCCTATCATTTCTTCTTCGATTGTTCCCATTATTCAAATATAAGACATACATTGTTTCAAAATCTTAACTGGCTACCTAATTATTGTGCTTTAGACCTTACACTTTTGACCTGTGGTAATCCTACACTCCCGTATGAACAGAACGAAATTATTTTTAAGCATGTGTTTGACTATATAAAGAGGTCTTAAAGGTTTCTTGTTGTCTAATTGTTCACCAAAACAACAATCGCACACATCATCACCATTAACTCTCTCTCTCATTCCTTTCTTCATTCTCTGTGTTAGATCAATCTACACATATTAATGTAAGAAATATTTATATACATGCATGCCCTATCAAATAATGTTGTAACTTATTGTATATAGGAGAAGACTTCATAAGTTTGCTTAACTTGTGTCTTATCCTTTTTGCACGTTTGAGCAAATAAAATATGCTTAAACTAAATGTACATGTGTGTTAGGAGTGAGCAGTCATGTACATATGTACATGTGTGTCAGGAGTGAGCGGTCATATACATATGTACATGTGTGTTAGGAGTGAGCGGTCATGTACATGTGTGTTAGGAGTGAGTGGTCATGTACATATGTACTTGTGTGTTAGGAGTGAGCGGTCATGTGCATATGTACATGTGTGTTAGGAGTGAGCGGTCATGTACATATGTGCTAGGAGTGAGTGGTCATGTACATATGTACTTGTGTGTCAGGAGTGAGCGTCATGTATACATGTGTGTTAGGAGTGAGCGGTCATGTACATATGTACATGTGTGTTAGGAGTGAGCGGTCATGTACATATGTACATATGTGTTTGGAGTGAGCGGTCATGTACATATGTACATGTGTGTTAGGAGTGAGCGGTCATGTACATATGTACATATGTGTTTGGAGTGAGCGGTCATGTACATATGTACATGCGTGTTAGGAGTGAGCGGTCATGTGCATATGTACATGTGTGCTAGGAGTGAGCGGTCATGTACATATGTACATGTGTGTTAGGAATGAGCGGTCATATACATATGTACATGTGTGTTAGGAATGAGCGGTCATGTACATGTGTGTTAGGAGTGAGCGGTCATGTACATATGTACATGTGTGTTAGGAGTGAGCGGTCATGTACATGTACATATGTGTTTGAAGTGAGCGGTCATGTACGTGTGTCAGGAGTGAGCGGTCATGTACATATGTACATGTGTGTTAGGAGTGAGCGGTCATGTACATATGTACATGTGTGTTAGGAATGAGCGGTCATATACATATGTACATGTGTGTTAGGAATGAGCGGTCATGTACATGTGTGTTAGGAGTGAGCGGTCATGTACATATGTACATGTGTGTCAGGAGTGAGCGGTCATGTACATATGTACATGTGTGTTAGGAGTGAGCGGTCATGTACATATGTACATGTGTGTTAGGAGTGAGCGGTCATGTACATGTACATGTGTGTTAGGAGTGAGTGGTTATGTACATATGTACATGTGTGTTAGGATGTTCTGAGAGTGTGGTATTTGTTTTTCTATTATATTTTTGAACTGTTCTGACAGTGGTATTTGTTTTTCTATTATATTTATGAACTGTTCTGACAGTGTGGTATTTGTTTTTTTATTATATTTTTTAACTGTTCTGACAGTGTGGTATTTGTTTTTCTATTATATTTTTGAACTGTTCTGACAGTGTGGTATTTGTTTTTCTATTAGATTTCTGAACTGTTCTGACAGTGGTATTTGTTTTTCTATTATATTTATGAACTGTTCTGACAGTGTGGTATTTGTTTTTCTATTAGATTTTTGAACTGTTCTGACAATGTGGTATTTGTTTTTCAATTAAATTTTTGAACTGTTCTGACAGTGTGGTATTTGTTTTTCTATTAGATTTTTGAACTGTTCTGACAGTGTGGTATTTGTTTTTCTATTAGATTTTTGGACTGTTCTGACAGTGTGGTATTTGTTTTTCTATTAGATTTTTGAACTGTTCTGACAGTGTGGTATTTGTTTTTCTATTAGATTTCTGAACTGCTCTGACAGTGGTATTTGTTTTTCTATTATATTTATGAACTGTTCTGACAGTGTGGTATTTGTTTTTCTATCAGATTTTTGAACCTGTTCTGACAGTGTGGTATTTGTTTTTCTATTATATTTTTGAACTGTTCCCACAGTGTGGTATTTGTTTTTCTATTAGATTTTTGAACGGTTCTGACAGTGTGGTATTTGTTTTTCTATTAGATTTTTGAACTGTTCTGACAGTGGTATTTGTTTTTCTATTATATTTTTGAACTGTTCTGACAGTGTGGTATTTGTTTTTCTATTAGATTTTTGAACTGTTCTGACAGTGGTATTTGTTTATCTATTAGATTTTTGAACTGTTCTGACAGTGGTATTTGTTTTCCTATTATATTTTTGAACTGTTCTGACAGTGTGGTATTTGTTTTTCTATTATATTTTTGAACTCTTCTGACAGTGGTATTTGTTTTTCTATTAGATTTTTGAACTGTTCTAACAGTGTGGTATTTGTTTTTCTATCAGATTTTTGAACTGTTCTGACAGTGGTATTTGTTTTTCTATTATATTTTTGAACTGTTCTGACAGTGTGGTATTTGTTTTTCTATTAGATTTTTTAACTGTTCTGACAGTGGTATTTGTTTTTCTATTAGATTTTTTAACTGTTCTGACAGTGGTATTTGTTTTCCTATTATATTTTTGAACTGTTCTGACAGTGTGGTATTTGTTTTTCTATTATATTTTTGAACTGTTCTGACAGTGGTATTTGTTTTTCTATTCGATTTTTGAACGGTTCTGACAGTGTGTTATTTGTTTTTCTATTATATTTTTGAACTGTTCTAACAGTGTGGTATTTGTTTTTCTATTAGATTTTTGAACTGTTCTGACAGTGTGGTATTTGTTTTTCTATTAGATTTTTGAACGGTTCTGACAGTGGTATTTGTTTTTCTATTAGATTTTTGAGCTGTTCTGACAGTGTGGTATTTGTTTTTCTATTATATTTTTGAACTGTTCTGACAGTGTGGTATTTGTTTTTCTATTAGATTTTTGAACTGTTCTGACAGTGATATTTGTTTTTCTATTATATTTTTGAACTGTTCTGAAGTGTGGTATTTGTTTTTCTATTATATTTTTGAACTGTTCTGACAGTGGTATTTGTTTTTCTATTAGATTTTTGAACTGTTCTGACAGTGGTATTTGTTTTTCTATTATATTTTTGAACTGTTCTGACAGTGTGGTATTTGTTTTTCTATTATATTTTTGAACTGTTCTGACAATGTGGTATTTGTTTTTCTATTAGATTTTTGAACTGTTCTGACAGTGGTATTTGTTTTTCTATTATATTTTTGAACTGTTTTGACAGTGTGTTATTTGTTTTACTATTATATTTTTGAACTGTTCTGACAGTGTGGTATTTGTTTTTCTATTAGATTTTTTAACTGTTCTGACAGTGTGGTATTTGTTTTTCTATTAGATTTTTGAACTGTTCTGACAGTGTGGTATTTGTTTTTCTATTAGATGTTTGAACTGTTCTGACAGTGTGGTATTTGTTTTTCTATTATATTTTTGAACTGTTCCCACAGTGTGGTATTTGTTTTTCTATTATATTTTTGAACTGTTCTGACAGTGTGGTATTTGTTTTTCTATTATATTTTTGAACTGTTCTGACAGTGTGGTATTTGTTTTTCTATTGGATGTTTGAACTGTTCTGACAGTGTGGTATTTGTTTTTCTATTAGATTTATGAACCGTTCCCACAGTGTGGTATTTGTTTTTCTATTATATTTTTGAACTGTTCTGACAGTTGTATTTGTTTTTCTATTAGATTTTTGAACTGTTCTGACAGTGTGGTATTTGTTTTTCTATTATATTTTTGAACTGTTCCCACGGTGTGGGATTCGTTTTTCTATTAGATTTTTGAACTGTTCTGACAGTGTGGTATTTGTTTTTCTATTAGATTTTTGAACTGTTCTGACAGTGTGGTATTTGTTTATCTATTATATTTTTGAACTGTTCCCACAGTGTGGTATTTGTTTTTCTATTATATTTTTGAACTGTTCTGACAGTGTGGTATTTGTTTTTCTATTATATTTTTGAACTGTTCTGACAGTGTGGTATTTGTTTTTCTATTATATTTTTGAACTGTTCTGACAGTGGTATTTGTTTTTCTATTATATTTTTGAACTGTTCCCACAGTGTGGTATTTGTTTTTCTATTAGATTTTTGAACTGTTCCCACAGTGTGGTATTTATTTTTCATTTTATTATTGGTTCAATAACCTTCATTGCTTAAAGTTATATGACTAGATACATACATCAAGTACAATACACTATGTCCATATTAGGTTCTCATTGGTCGTTACATATAGATAATGTCTACCTAGAAATGTACATTAATTGAAGTTAATTAGGACAACAAATAAACATAAGTACCATTCAGATGTTAACAGTTAACATGAAATACGTATAGCCATTTATAAAGCACGACTTGATATTATCGTTAAAATCAAATTGTAATAACAATTCTACTGTAAATCTTTGTAATATTTCTAATTAACCATTAAGATCTATTCATAAATATCATATAATTCTGAGAACATTACTTTACTGATAACATACCTGACAAAGCCAGTATAATTATGTAACGTTTACTAGCATGCTGTGCTGTACATGTGGTAGCTCTTGTAATGTTTACTAGCATGCTGTGCTGTACATGTGCTAGCCAAAAATATAACAAGTTAGCCTTAAAGTGCAAAAAGAAGGTGCTTTGTCAAGATTCCAAGCTGTCATAACAAAAAAATATAATGTTTCGATTTTTAGCAACACATCGTGTTTGTTTTTAGGTGTAAATGTTGATTAACTGTCAGAATTAAATAGAAATATCACAGATTCCAACAGCTAAAAATATCAGATATTTATCATTTGACCATATGTTTTCTCTCCGTTCTAACATAACACACGTAAGAAAAGATTGAAGATGCTCAAGATGTAATCAGAATACGTACAGTTATATATTACCTTTGTATTATCATTGAATGTCATAACAATAAATAATAATTACGAAACATCGCTAGGTTACATCGTTACGAAAAGACAATTTGATGCAGAATTGGAAGTTCCATTTGTGTGATGTGCTTGATATTTGTTATAAAAAAAAATCATGGTTAACTGAAACAACAGATGACATTTAACCCCGACACAATCCTGATGATTCTAAGACAAAGAGTATTTGCTCTTGCTCTCAGATGCTATATTTTCAGCGGAAAATCATCAAAAACCAGCTTCATAGCCTTAGATTTGACCGGAGCGGACTCGAGCCCGCCATCTACCACACTCGAAGCGAGCGCGCTAGCCATTACACCACCAATGTGTTTCCTTCCGTTAATGTATGTTTAGCTAAACTTGAATTACGAAACGTATTACTCATGTAAGTCAAAATTTATTCAACTACAATACAATTATATGACAGTAATACACTATTATTGAGTATGTCAGGTGGTTTTGTTGTGATCTTGAAATAATTAATACATGTATTGTAATGGACAGTTGTTGCAACTAGAAATAAAAGTTATTAGAAATATTGAAAATATTTAAAGCTGCATTAGAAATGGTGGTAATTCGTTATCTAATGATTTCCTCTCTTTGTTTTTCTACATTTCCCGTTCACTTTCTAAGACAGTAACTGGTATATTCCCCGTTCACTTTCTAAGACAGTAACTGGTGCATTCCCCGTTCACTTTCTAAGACAGTAACTGGTACATTCCCCGTTCACTTTCTAAGACAGTAACTGGTACATTCCCCGTTCACTTTCTAAGACAGTAACTGGTACATTCCCCGTTCACTTTCTAAGACAGTAACTGGTACATTCCCCGTTCACTTTCTAAGACAGTAACTGGTACATTCCCCGTTCACTTTCTAAGACAGTAACTGGTACATTCCCCGTTCACTTTCTAAGACAGTAACTGGTACATTCCCCGTTCACTTTCTAAGACAGTAACTGGTACATTCTCCGTTCACTTTCTAAGACAGTAACTGGTTATGAACAATTGCCTAAAGTTTCTTCCTTTTGACCTATAAAATAAAAGTTAAAAATCACATATATTTTGGGTCTTCTTGACTTCGCCTTCGGTACAAATTTATATTTTTTCTCTGTATTTAATTATAAATGCAGCCATAAGAATATTTGTGATTCATTAAAGTGATAGAAATCTCCATTTTATTTCTTGTTGTCAAGTTAATTTTCGTTGGAACGGCGAGAGTTTCTCCATTTATTACACAACAGAAGAATTGGCCAATCAAATAAACCATAACTCTTACTATCCAAATTAAAACCACAAACACAATCTTGAAGTAGGATTGTACTATATTTAGAACAAATTAAAACCACAAACACAATCTTGAAATAGGATTGTACTATATTTAGAGCAAATTAAAACCACAAACACAATCTTGAAGTAGGATTGTACTATATTTAGAACAAATTAAAACCACAAACACAATCTTGAAGTAGGATTGTACTATATTTAGAACAAATTAAAACCACAAACACAATCTTGAAGTAGGATTGTACTATATTTAGAACAAATTAAAACCACAAGCACAATCTTGAAGCAGGATTGTACTATATTTAGAACAAATTAAAACCACAAACACAATCTTGAAGTAGGATTGTACTATATTTAGAACAAATTAAAACCACAAACACAATCTTGAAGTAGGATTGTACTATATTTAGAACAAATTAAAACCACAAACACAATCTTGAAGTAGGATTGTACTATATTTAGAACAAATTAAAACCACAAACACAATCTTGAAATAGGATTGCACTATATTTAGAACAAATTAAAACCACAAACACAATCTTGAAGTAGGATTGTACTATATTTAGAACAAATTAAAACCACAAACACAATCTTGAAGTAGGATTGTACTATATTTAGAACAAATTAAAACCACAAGCACAATCTTGAAGCAGGATTGTACTATATTTAGAACAAATTAAAACCACAAACACAATCTTGAAGTAGGATTGTACTATATTTAGAACAAATTAAAACCACAAACACAATCTTGAAGTAGGATTGTACTATATTTAGAACAAATTAAAACCACAAACACAATCTTGAAGTAGGATTGTACTATATTTAGAACAAATTAAAACCACAAACACAATCTTGAAATAGGATTGCACTATATTTAGAACAAATTAAAACCACAAACACAATCTTGAAGTAGGATTGTACTATATTTAGAACAAATTAAAACCACAAACACAATCTTGAAGTAGGATTGTACTATATTTAGAACAAATTAAAACCACAAACACAATCTTGAAGTAGGATTGTACTATATTTAGAATCCTTTACTGATTATTTTTACTGCATGTCTTTGTCTGAGTTAACTTTGTCATGTAATAAATTTGTTCCAATGTGACTTTTATGCACCATAGTCTGGTGTATTTCATTAGTATTTTGTGTTTTACTACCTTAATAAGATTTACTGTGACATTAATGGGGTTTTATGTGGCTTCTGTAAATTCTGTTTTGTTAATTTCAAAACTGAAATAAACGGCGCATGGACAAAAGATAGAAATAATGTTATAGTTAGACAATGTTTGAATCTATGACACATAATTATTGTAACTAGAATGTATAAAGAATAGAACAAACTACCCCCTGCAGAGTAATTGTAAAACTGGCCCCTAAATTTTGTAGGACACTACTTTTTGCATAAATGATTCTATTCATAATATTAAAGGTAAATCGTATGACGACCTTTTCAAATATAAACGTGAGCAAGCCGGCCTTTCACAATAGTATCTCATATAAATTGAATTGAAACTTCAGTTGCTGCTGCAGAAAAGTTTGAAGATATCAAAGAGGTAAACAAAGGCCACAAATCGAAGGACAGACAATACAATTGTCTAGATTCAGATACTAGTATCGTTTACCACTGTAACTCAATCGAAGGACAGACAATACAATTGTCTAGATTCAGATACTAGTATCGTTTATCACCGTAACTCAATCGAAGGACAGACAATACAATTGTCTAGATTCAGATACTAGTATCATTTATCACTGTAACTCAATCGAAGGACAGACAATACAATTGTCTAGATTCAGATACTAGTATCATTTACCACTGTAACTCAATCGAAGGACAGACAATACAATTGTCTAGATTCAGATACTAGTATCGTTTACCACTGTAACTCAATCGAAGGAGAGACAATACAATTGTCTAGATTCAGATACTAGTATCATTTACCACTGTAACTCAATCGAAGGACAGACAATACAATTGTCTAGATTCAGATACTAGTATCGTTTACCACTGTAACTCAATCGAAGGACAGACAATACAATTGTCTAGATTCAGATACTAGTATCGTTTACCACTGTAACTCAATCGAAGGACAGACAATACAATTGTCTAGATTCAGATACTAGTATCATTTACCACTGTAACTCAATCGAAGGACAGACAATACAATTGTCTAGATTCAGATACTAGTATCGTTTACCACTGTAACTCAATCGAAGGACAGACAATACAATTGTCTAGATTCAGATACTAGTATCGTTTACCACTGTAACTCAATCGAAGGACAGACAATACAATTGTCTAGATTCAGATACTAGTATCGTTTACCACTGTAACTCAATCGAAGGACAGACAATACAATTGTCTAGATTCAGATACTAGTATCGTTTACCACTGTAACTCAATCGAAGGAGAGACAATACAATTGTCTAGATTCAGATACTAGTATCATTTACCACTGTAACTCAATCGAAGGACAGACAATACAATTGTCTAGATTCAGATACTAGTATCGTTTACCACTGTAACTCAATCGAAGGACAGACAATACAATTGTCTAGATTCAGATACTAGTATCGTTTACCACTGTAACTCAATCGAAGGACAGACAATACAATTGTCTAGATTCAGATACTAGTATCGTTTACCACTGTAACTCAATCGAAGGAGAGACAATACAATTGTCTAGATTCAGATACTAGTATCGTTTACCACTGTAACTCAATCGAAGGACAGACAATACAATTGTCTAGATTCAGATACTAGTATCGTTTACCACTGTAACTAAATCGAAGGACAGACAATACAATTGTCTAGATTCAGATACTAGTATCGTTTACCACTGTAACTAAATCGAAGGACAGACAATACAATTGTCTAGATTCAGATACTAGTATCGTTTACCACTGTAACTCAATCGAAGGACAGACAATACAATTGTCTAGATTCAGATACTAGTATCGTTTACCACTGTAACTCAATCGAAGGACAGACAATACAATTGTCTAGATTCAGATAATAGTATCGTTTACCACTGTATTCAACACAACTGGTATCATTTTTATATTACTCATATTAATTTGATCATTGTTGATCAACTGATCATATTGTCATACATAGATCACACAATTATATGTGTCACGAATAAGCGAAAATGAGCACATTTGAGTTATTGGGATGTTGCAATCTGGTCCCAGTGCTAGCAGTTGTCGCTAGACGCTTTGGTGTACACCAAGACACTATTGGATCCCTTTGGAGACAGTTTTTAACAGTCTGGTAACACTCGGGATTGTCATCGTGCCATATGACCATGAGTAATGGTTGATGAACCTCAGAAATCACCTCCAAACTCCAAGTCATACTACCCGCATCATCCGTGGAATGAGAAAATTTTGTGGTAGTACCAATCGACAGCGTGAGTATCGCAACTTACCACAACGACCTACAATACGTCCAGTAGTGTTTCCACAACTTACCACAACGACCTACAATACGTCCAGTAGTGTTTCCACAACTTACCACAACGACCTACAATACGTCCAGTAGTGTTTCCACAACTTACCACAACGACCTACAATACGTCCAGTAGTGTTTCCACAACTTACCACAACGACCTACAATACGTCCAGTAGTGTTTCCACAACTTACCACAACGACCTACAATACGTCCAGTAGTGTTTCCACAACTTACCACAACGACCTACAATACGTCCAGTAGTGTTTCCACAACTTACCACAACGACCTACAATACGTCCAGTAGTGTTTCCACAACTTACCACAACGACCTACAATACGTCCAGTAGTGTTTCCACAACTTACCACAACGACCTACAATACGTCCAGTAGTGTTTCCACAACTTACCACAACGACCTACAATACGTCCAGTAGTGTTTCCACAACTTACCACAACGACCTACAATACGTCCAGTAGTGTTTCCACAACTTACCACAACGACCTACAATACGTCCAGTAGTGTTTCCACAACTTACCACAACGACCTACAATACGTCCAGTAGTGTTTCCACAACTTACCACAACGACCTACAATACGTCCAGTAGTGTTTCCACAACTTACCACAACGACCTACAATACGTCCAGTAGTGTTTCCACAACTTACCACAACGACCTACAATACGTCCAGTAGTGTTTCCACAACTTACCACAACGACCTACAATACGTCCAGTAGTGTTTCCACAACTTACCACAACGACCTACAATACGTCCAGTAGTGTTTCCACAACTTACCACAACGACCTACAATACGTCCAGTAGTGTTTCCACAACTTACCACAACGACCTACAATACGTCCAGTAGTGTTTCCACAACTTACCACAACGACCTACAATACGTCCAGTAGTGTTTCCACAACTTACCACAACGACCTACAATACGTCCAGTAGTGTTTCCACAACTTACCACAACGACCTACAATACGTCCAGTAGTGTTTCCACAACTTACCACAACGACCTACAATACGTCCAGTAGTGTTTCCACAACTTACCACAACGACCTACAATACGTCCAGTAGTGTTTCCACAACTTACCACAACGACCTACAATACGTCCAGTAGTGTTTCCACAACTTACCACAACGACCTACAATACGTCCAGTAGTGTTTCCACAACTTACCACAACGACCTACAATACGTCCAGTAGTGTTTCCACAACTTACCACAACGACCTACAATACGTCCAGTAGTGTTTCCACAACTTACCACAACGACCTACAATACGTCCAGTAGTGTTTCCACAACTTACCACAACGACCTACAATACGTCCAGTAGTGTTTCCACAACTTACCACAACGACCTACAATACGTCCAGTAGTGTTTCCACAACTTACCACAACGACCTACAATACGTCCAGTAGTGTTTCCACAACTTACCACAACGACCTACAATACGTCCAGTAGTGTTTCCACAACTTACCACAACGACCTACAATACGTCCAGTAGTGTTTCCACAACTTACCACAACGACCTACAATACGTCCAGTAGTGTTTCCACAACTTACCACAACGACCTACAATACGTCCAGTAGTGTTTCCACAACTTACCACAACGACCTACAATACGTCCAGTAGTGTTTCCACAACTTACCACAACGACCTACAATACGTCCAGTAGTGTTTCCACAACTTACCACAACGACCTACAATACGTCCAGTAGTGTTTCCACAACTTACCACAACGACCTACAATACGTCCAGTAGTGTTTCCACAACTTACCACAACGACCTACAATACGTCCAGTAGTGTTTCCACAACTTACCACAACGACCTACAATACGTCCAGTAGTGTTTCCACAACTTACCACAACGACCTACAATACGTCCAGTAGTGTTTACACAACTTACCACAACGACCTACAATACGTCCAGTAGTGTTTCCACAACTTACCACAACGACCTACAATACGTCCAGTAGTGTTTCCACAACTTGCCACAACGACCTACAATACGTCCAGTAGTGTTTCCACAACTTACCACAACGACCTACAATACGTCCAGTAGTGTTTCCACAACTTACCACAACGACCTACAATACGTCCAGTAGTGTTTCCACAACTTACCACAACGACCTACAATACGTCCAGTAGTGTTTCCACAACTTACCACAACGACCTACAATACGTCCAGTAGTGTTTCCACAGCTTACCACAACGACCTACAATACGTCCAGTAGTGTTTCCACAACTTACCACAACGACCTACAATACGTCCAGTAGTGTTTCCACAACTTACCACAACGACCTACAATACGTCCAGTAGTGTTTCCACAACTTACCACAACGACCTACAATACGTCCAGTAGTGTTTCCACAACTTACCACAACGACCTACAATACGTCCAGTAGTGTTTCCACAACTTACCACAACGACCTACAATACGTCCAGTAGTGTTTCCACAACTTACCACAACGACCTACAATACGTCCAGTAGTGTTTCCACAACTTACCACAACGACCTACAATACGTCCAGTAGTGTTTCCACAACTTACCACAACGACCTACAATACGTCCAGTAGTGTTTCCACAACTTACCACAACGACCTACAATACGTCCAGTAGTGTTTCCACAACTTACCACAACGACCTACAATACGTCCAGTAGTGTTTCCACAACTTACCACAACGACCTACAATACGTCCAGTAGTGTTTCCACAACTTACCACAACGACCTACAATACGTCCAGTAGTGTTTCCACAACTTACCACAACGACCTACAATACGTCCAGTAGTGTTTCCACAACTTACCACAACGACCTACAATACGTCCAGTAGTGTTTCCACAACTTACCACAACGACCTACAATACGTCCAGTAGTGTTTCCACAACTTACCACAACGACCTACAATACGTCCAGTAGTGTTTCCACAACTTACCACAACGACCTACAATACGTCCAGTAGTGTTTCCACAACTTACCACAACGACCTACAATACGTCCAGTAGTGTTTCCACAACTTACCACAACGACCTACAATACGTCCAGTAGTGTTTCCACAACTTACCACAACGACCTACAATACGTCCAGTAGTGTTTCCACAACTTACCACAACGACCTACAATACGTCCAGTAGTGTTTCCACAACTTACCACAACGACCTACAATACGTCCAGTAGTGTTTCCACAACTTACCACAACGACCTACAATACGTCCAGTAGTGTTTCCACAACTTACCACAACGACCTACAATACGTCCAGTAGTGTTTCCACAACTTACCACAACGACCTACAATACGTCCAGTAGTGTTTCCACAACTTACCACAACGACCTACAATACGTCCAGTAGTGTTTCCACAACTTACCACAACGACCTACAATACGTCCAGTAGTGTTTCCACAACTTAACACAACGACCTATAATACGTCCAGTAGTGTTTCCACAACTTACCACAACGACCTACAATACGTCCAGTAGTGTTTCCACAACTTACCACAACGACCTACAATACGTCCAGTAGTGTTTCCACAACTTACCACAACGACCTACAATACGTCCAGTAGTGTTTCCACAACTTACCACAACGACCTACAATACGTCCAGTAGTGTTTCCACAACTTACCACAACGACCTACAATACGTCCAGTAGTGTTTCCACAACTTACCACAACGACCTACAATACGTCCAGTAGTGTTTCCACAACTTACCACAACGACCTACAATACGTCCAGTAGTGTTTCCACAACTTACCACAACGACCTACAATACGTCCAGTAGTGTTTCCACAACTTGCCACAACGACCTACAATACGTCCAGTAGTGTTTCCACAACTTACCACAACGACCTACAATACGTCCAGTAGTGTTTCCACAACTTACCACAACGACCTACAATACGTCCAGTAGTGTTTCCACAACTTACCACAACGACCTACAATACGTCCAGTAGTGTTTCCACAACTTACCACAACGACCTACAATACGTCCAGTAGTGTTTCCACAACTTACCACAACGACCTACAATACGTCCAGTAGTGTTTCCACAACTTACCACAACGACCTACAATACGTCCAGTAGTGTTTCCACAACTTACCACAACGACCTACAATACGTCCAGTAGTGTTTCCACAACTTACCACAACGACCTACAATACGTCCAGTAGTGTTTCCACAACTTACCACAACGACCTACAATACGTCCAGTAGTGTTTCCACGCCACCGTAACATTAGACTGACGTGGTGTATGCGCCACATAAGATTGCCCAATACAGAACTGGGACAATATTCTCGTCACAGACAAGTCCCGAACGAGTCCCGATTTCACTTGGATAGCAGTGGTGGTCGTGCTAGGGTTCATTACCATGAAGGAGAGCGCTGTTCGGGCCAATATTTTGTAGCAGCGTAATGGTATTCGGTGGAATTACTTCTCGTGGACCTTTAGTTAACATCGATTGAAACTTGAAAGGCGAGATCCTGCAGGAACATGTTATTTCATTCATTCGAACTTAGAGACATGCCATCACATTAGTAATGCTGAACCCGTGTTGCACATGTAGTGATGGATTTTCCGATACAATATAATGTCAACGTACTGTCATTGTCTGCCGCTTCACCCGATCTCTAACCTTTGAACTCTTCTGGAATGAAATGGAACGTCTTTTACGACTATTGCTAAATCAACCAAGAGACATTGGCAGAAATAGATACAGCATTAGTCAGGATCGGGGACAACATTAAATAGATACAACATTAGTCAGGATCGGGAACAACATTAAATAGATACAGCATTAGTCAGGATCGGGGACAACATTAAATAGATACAACATTAGTCAGGATCGGGGACAACATTAAATAGATACAGCATTAGTCAGGATCGGGGATAACATTAAATAGATACAGCATTAGTCAGGATCGGGGATAACATTAAATAGATACAGCATTAGTCAGGATCGGGGATAACATTAAATAGATACAGCATTAGTCAGGATCGGGGATAACATTATATAGATGCAGCATTAGTCAGGATCGGGGATAACATTAAATAGATACAGCATTAGTCAGGATCGGGGATAACATTAAATAGATACAACATTAGTCAGGATCGGGAACAACATTAAATAGATACAGCATTAGTCAGGATCGGGGACAACATTATGTAGATACAGCATTAGTCAGGATCGGGGATAACATTATATAGATATAGCATTAGTCAGGATCGGGACATAACATTCAACAATCAAATTCTATATTTTTTGTGTTCGGCATAATATTATGATACATAGTTTCTATTTTTCCACTATTATATGTAAGCATGTCCTTAGAAACATTACATTTAAATTCGTTATATGTCTCGTTTTCACTTGTGCTGATGCTTAATCAATTTTTGATACGGGATCATAGAAGTATTCGTGTAGCAATGGATTTATCATTTTAAGAGCAATGCCTGTGGGAGATTGACCCTAGTTTTGACGACGTTTTAATCATATGGATAATAATATAGTATATTGCCAGTTTCATGATATAACACATTTCATATACATGATGATAGATACCACTTTGAAATTAATTTCCTACATGTGTTGACAAAATGAACTTGGGCTTATGTTGGCACGTTTATTAAGTGTTTTTCTTTCTCTAGGGAATCAATGTTCAGATGTTTTGTGTCAAAAGATTGATATATATGTTTTTATATAGCTTATACTTGTATTAGTCATATTTAATTATAACCGATGTTTACTTCACACAAAAGAAAACAAATAATACAGCAGAAATATAGTCAAAGTGTTTGATCAATGTTTTCTATAAAAGTAACACCCAGATGTAAATAATAATTATATATTGTAATCTTTCTATAGAAGTCTCCAAAACGAGAACACAGCCTTATATTGACCTTTCATGAGACATTTCAGTTAGATTTCATGAAGCTTGGATGAAAACGAGTTTCAAAATTATGAAACTAGGGGGAGAATTGTGGTGATGGAGATTCCTATTTTACATTGTTATTTGTATTTATTAACGTATGTTGGTGTCCAAAACGATTTCCATGTCAGATTATATTAGTGTCATTTAACGGTAACATGACGGGTTTTACTAGTGAAGCAGGAACTGTTGTCCATTCCGTAGCACCTGAGCTTACCCCTGGTTCTTGGTGGGGTTCGTGTTGCTCGACCTTTAGTTTTCTGTGTAATGTTTTGTATGTTAATGTTGTTCTTTTTGTCTTGTTTCTTTTGACTATTGTTTTGTCTGTCCTTTGATGTACGGATTCTGATTACCCCTTTCGCATCTTCATACTTTTGTCCTACGTGTGGAGTGAATCAGAGCAACCAGACATAGTGTGCTTGGTTGAATCAGAGTAACCAGACATAGTGTACTTGGTTGAATCAGAGTAACCAGACATAGTGTACTTGGTTGAATCAGAGTAACCAGACATAGTGTACTTGGTTGAATCAGAGTAACCAGACATAGTGTACTTGGTTGAATCAGAGTAACCAGACATAGTGTACTTGGTTGAATCAGAGCAACCAGACATAGTGTACTTGGTTGAATCAGAGTAACCAGACATAGTGTACTTGGTTGAATCAGAGTAACCAGACATAGTGTACTTGGTTGAATCAGAGTAACCAGACATAGTGTACTTGGTTGAATCAGAGTAACCAGACATAGTGTACTTGGTTGAATCAGAGTAACCAGACATAGTGTACTTGGTTGAATCAGATGTTGGATCTGTAAATGTTTCACTACGATATCGATCTGTAAATTTACAAATCTGTAAATGTTTAATTACTTACATTTTATATACTTTGATAAACATGGTTTTGTTTTTACAGTTCCGCTGATGTGTATAAATAATGGACATTAAAGGAGAACGAACATGTAGAACTACAGAATATTAGTAAAAGTTGTTAAAATATACCGAATAACAGGATATCAAACTTTATAGGAAAAAAACCTGAGATGTAACGAACGGTGTTTTTATTGATGTGTCTGTTCCGAAGAGATGTCGAATAAATCAAATGTTATGCCATGGTCAATAAACTTAATTCAGACTGACTTAAAGTATTTTTACACTGATTTGTATGTCATTTGTAAATAAAATTGTCGTTAGTTTACAATTGATTTAGTAGATATCTATCATTTTACTCAGGAATGATGTCTCTGTTGTTGATTTAAGATAGAGACAAGATACATTAAAATCTAAAATAAAATATAAAAAACATTTTAAAACAGTATTGATTTACAGGAATTTTCACATTTAGTAATAAATAAGTCAGAACGGATGATATGGTGTTCAGCTGATGAATGAAGATCAGGCTTAAATCATTTATCAATACACAAGATCAGAGAAAAAAATGATGATCAAAACTTAGGAATTATAAAAAATAAATTGAAATGTCTAAAGGCGAGATAGATAATGATTATATTTACATCTTACAGATAATAGAACTATTAGATACAGATAATGTTACAAAGATGTCTTAATGAAATAATAATATATAGTAATTATAATTAAGGAGTCGCCTTTTAAGTGTTTTATGATAACGACGTTCGCCCTGTTATATGCAACGGGTGCAATTTTACACATACATGGAAGGCACTTGCAAGACCGCATCAGTGACTTGCGACAGGTCGGTGGATTTATCCTGGTCCTCCGGTTTCCTCCACCAATAAAACTGACCGCCACGATATAACTGAAATATTGTTGAAAGTGGCGTTAAACACCATAAAAACAAACCAGCTAATCATTAAGTGGGGAGGTTTAGGCTATAAAACTAGTTTAACACCGCCAATTGAAATGCCTGTACCACGCCAGGAAAGTGAGCGATCATGAATTTGTATCTATAAGGGGTATATATTTTATCTCTTCCTACGATATTTGACCTTAGATGTTCTGATGGTGTGATATTTGACCTTAGACGTTCTGATGGTGTGATATTTGACCTTAGATGTTCTGATGGTGTGATATTTGACCTTAAATGTTCTGATGGTGTGATATTTGACCTTAGATGTTCTGATGGTGTGATATTTGACCTTAGATGTTCTGATGGTGTGATATTTGACCTTAGATGTTCTGATGGTGTGATATTTGACCTTAGATGTTCTGATGGTGTGATATTTGACCTTAGATGTTCTGATGGTGTGATATTTGACCTTAGATGTTCTGATGGTGTGATATTTGATCTTAGATGTTCTGATGGTGTGATATTTGACCTTAGATGTTCTGATGGTGTTGTATTTGACCTTAGATGTTCTGATGGTGTGATATTTGACCTTAGATGTTCTGATGGTGTGATATTTGACCTTAGTTGTTCTGATGGTGTGATATTTGACCTTAGATCTTCTGATGGTGTGATATTTGACCTTAGATCTTCTGATGGTGTAATATTTGACCTTAGATGTTCTGATGGTGTGATATTTGACCTTAGATGTTCTGATGGTGTGATATTTGACCTTTGATGTTCTGATGGTGTGATATTTGACCTTTGATGTTCTGATGGTGTGATATTTGACCTTAGATGTTCTGATGGTGTGATATTTGACCTTAGATGTTCTGATGGTGTGATATTTGACCTTTAGATGTTCTGATGGTGTGATATTTGATCTTAGATGTTCTGATGGTATGATATTTGTTGTTCTTCATTTTGTTAGCATCCAGTGCTTTTCAAAATACTACAGAATCATTACTGTATTTTATGCAAATTCTTAAATAAGAAAGAAACATTGATGAACTATAGAACTCAAAATATGCCCTTAGTTGTTTTAGCTTTATATTATAAAGACAATATATAAGAATAATCACAACTGCTGCAAGGAGACATATTTCTGAAAGCAATATTTGCTTGTTCACAACTCGTTAACTGCTGCAAGCAGACAGATTTATAAAAGCAATATTTGCTTGTTCACAACTCGTTAACTGTTGCAAGGAGACAGATTTATAAAAGCAATATTTGCTTGTTCACAACTCGTTAACTGCTGCAAGGAGACAGATTTATAAAAGCAATATTTGCTTGTTCACAACTCGCTAACTGCTGCAAGCAGACAGATTTATAAAAGCAATATTTGCTTGTTCACAACTCGTTAACTGCTGCAAGGAGACAGATTTATAAAAGCAATATTTGCTTGTTCACAACTCGTTAACTGCTGCAAGGAGACAGATTTATAAAAACAATACTTGCTTTTTCACAAATCGTTAACTGCTGCAAGGAGACAGATTTATAAAAACAATATTTGCTTGTTCACAAATCGTTAACTGCTGCAAGGAGACAGATTTATAAAAGCAATATGTGCTTGTTCACAACTCGTTAACTGTTGCAAGGAGACAGATTTATAAAAGCAATATTTGCTTGTTCACAACTCGTTAACTGCTGCAAGGAGACAGATTTATAAAAGCAATATTTGCTTGTTCACAACTCGTTAACTGCTGCAAGCAGAGAGATTTATAAAAGCAATATTTGCTTGTTCACAACTCGTTAACTGCTGCAAGGAGACAGATTTATAAAAACAATATTTGCTTGTTTCTGAATCCTGTCTGTATTTACTATGTTTTATGTACTGTATATTCTGATTATTTTCTAAATAAATATTGATTAAATTAACTGCTGCAAAATAATTATCTGTAACCCATAAGTTTGAAGATACCAAAGAAGCAATCAAAATCTGTAAATCGAAGAAGGACAGACAATACAACTGTCCAGAACAAATAATCAATCAAGTATAAAGACTGTTATGTTCAAAGAAAGTAAAGAGATATTATTATATACAAAAATATAGCAAGTCATTGTAATAGAGAATTAGTTTTTGTTCAGGTTTAATGGTTTTAAACCTAAATTTTAATCAGGGGAGAAGCTATATCTTGGAGAAATAAGACGAACAATTTGCTACACGAGAACAGGTTTACGAACAATATATCGTCTTTGTAAAACCAAATGATACTAAGTCGGCCTACTGGTGGAAGATAAAATTGCCACAAGAAAACATGGATAGGGTCGAAATAATATGCATTTCAGTGGGCATCAATGGCCACTTTCGACAATCTGTTACTGATTAGGAGCTGTTAAATTTGTTTTCACTCGCAAGGATAGAGATATGTCCATACACGATACACTTATTTGTGTCTAGAGTGAGCTACAGCAGCAATTACATTGGCGTTACCATTGATGATGGACCTACTGTATTGATAACATAGTCTCCGAAGCTAATGAATCGTATCAAGAGACACACCACAGACTGTGCTAAATCAGTTATAAGGTGGCTATACGCCACTCCTTGGCGTAGACGAAGCCAATGTCACTGTCATTATGCATTGCTTATACACCATGATGTTTCACTAAATGACCTCCTATACATTCGCTCGAAACTATTTGCATTATCCCTTTCAAAGCTACATTCCATGTACAACTCGTGGTTGATAAAACCCGTTGCAAATACGAATTCAAATCGATACAAGCTTACATCAATCCCATGTACATCACAGACATGTCAAACCTTTTGGCAATGAAAAAAAAGATGAAATAGATAAGCTTTCCTTTCTTAAACTATTGTTTCCCAACAAAGGTTATCATAGGGAATATTCTTCAAATCAAATGAAAAATGTTCTTATATTTAAATATCACTCAGTTCCTAAAATCTCGTATACATACTCTGAACCAATTGTAACCAAAGTATTTAACTGCAATAATGTGTTGCAGGATTTCAACATTGACGATTTCACGTCTAACTATCCTAATTGCACTTGTGCAAGTTTCTCATTCATATATAATCCGTCGAGGATTATGGCAGACAATGGGCAAAACGAGAGAATTCATAAATACTTCTTATAAATGAGGTAAGACTGTGAGGTCTTGATATAAATTAGGATTAAACATATTAATTGCCCAATGATCACTGTGCATTCGGCGTAATACTGGGGGAAGATATCTGTAAACCTCGTCTTTATCCTGGGGGAAGGTATCGGTGAACCTCGCCTTTATCCTGGGGGAATGTATCGGTGAACCTCGCCTTTATCCCAGTTTTGAATCATCATACACTCGGTATACATCGCCTTTATCTCAGTTTTGAATCATCATACACTCGGTATACCTCGACTTTATCCCAGTTTTGAATCATCATACACTCGGTATACCTCGCCTTTATCTCAGTTTTGAATCATCATACACTCGGTAATCCTCGTCTTTATCTCAGTTTTGAATCATCATACACTCGGTAAACCTCGTCTTTATCCCAGTTTTGAAGCATCATACACTCGGTAAACCTCGTTTTTATCTCAGTTTTGAATCATCATACACTCGGTAAACCTCGTCTTTATCTCAGTTTTGAATCATGATGCACTCGGTAAACCTCGTCTTTATCCCAGTTTTGAAGCATTATACACACGAACTTTATATTTTAAGACACTGCACTAATATTGTCTATGCATACTCTATCTGATGTATGTATGTATTTAATAGAAATGTGTTTGACAAGCTCCAAATATTTCATCAAAATAATATCATGGGTGGTCAGAAGACTCTCGTATACCATCAATAACAATCCTACATGTAATGTTAATATACCAACATCAATGTAAACAGAAAATTGAGAAAAAAAACTTCATTATTTTAAGTAAAATAGGAAGTGACTTATAATAATTATGATTTATTGTAGCTAGACGAATTTTAGCAGCATGTATACATATCACCAATGAGATATGACAGACAGTAATGAACATGTCCCCAGGCTTATAAAAACTAGATAACAATATCCTCATTAAATGTGTAAGAAGTATCTGTATCATAGCGAGTCTGTTACGCGTGTAGTATCATATTTACGGCTTCCCATCGAAGTTCGGTAATTTTGTTATTACCCTTATTTATCGAAACAGAAAATTGTTAATAGGAAAGAAATTCAATCTATGTACGACGGATATTGAAGATGAGTCTCATCATATTTGCACATGTCACGATGTCATGTTCTGCTTGAAGAAGAAATAGATATCAAGGTATTACATCGTTGATTTTTTTAAGTCCTATTTATAAGTTTCGAGTGCATAAACGAATAGCATTATTTCCCAAACATGTAGATTTTATTCTAGTAGTTTTATATATAAAAATGCCTCTAGTTGTACGAAAAATTTGAAAATACTAAAAGGATAATGAGGAACAGACTACACAATGGTAAAAATATAGACGAACAATTGACCAAACAATACCACACAGAAAACTAGAGATTGATAAACATGAATCCCACTAAAATATGTCGATAAACTCATCGGTCAACAGTTACTATTCCACTAGTCATACCCTTCATGTTATAAACTCATCGGTCAACAATTACTATTCCACTATTGATACACTTCATGTTATAAACTCATCGGTCAACAGTTACTATTCCACTAGTGATACCCTTCATGTTGTAAACAGATCGGTCACAAGTTACTTTTCCACTAGTCATACCCTTCATGTTATAAACTCATCGGTCAACAGTTACTATTCCACTAGTGATACCCTTCATGTTATAAACTCATCGGTCAACAGTTACTATTCCACTAGTGATACCCTTCATAATATAAACTGATCGGTCACCAGTTACTATTCCACTAGTCATACCCTTCATGTTATAAACTCATCGGTCAACAGTTACTATTCCACTAGTGATACCCTGCATGTAATAAACTCATCGGTCAACAGTTACTATTCCACTAGTGATACCCTTCATGTTATAAACTCAACGGTCACAAGTTACTATTCCACTAGTGATATTCTTCATGTTATAAACTCATCGGTCAACAGTTACCATTCCACTAGAGATACCCTTCATGTTATAAACTGATCGGTCAACATTTACTATTCCACTAGTGATACCCTTCATGTTACTCAAGTTCACAATCAGATGAAAAGTCAGGAGGAAAGAACAACAGGTTTATCACTAGTACTATCAAGACAAGATGATGAATTGAAGTGATTAATTCAACTTTACACTAGGAACCATTGATTCAGTAGCCTTCTTGTTAACAGCAAACATCTATCAATGTAATCATAATATGAAGCATAAGCTCTGGAATATCTTATTAACGGAGATATATATATATATATTTATATCCAGGTGCTGTTGGATGTTTCTACATCGCATTTGTCGTAAAGTTTCGTTCTCAACCGGCCCTTATTGTTAATGTTAAGTTGTATGTGTAGGTCAAGATATGAAGCAGACCTATATGTATATATGTGATATCCTTTATTTCAAGTTCAATGGAATAAATTCGATCAACATAATCACCAAACGTTAAGTTATACATTGAATGAACATCATCTATATAGCGGATCGTCAACTTAAAGGAACGAACTAGTCTCATTTAGTTTTCTAGTGGAGTTCATATATGAAGAAGACTTTGAAGACACCAAAATGAGTAATCAGAATCCGTGAATCGAAGAAGGACAGAAAACACAATGGCCAAAAGAAAAGGACAAAT
The DNA here is from genome assembly GCA_963383655.1 of Bathymodiolus septemdierum. Taxonomy (NCBI): domain Eukaryota; kingdom Metazoa; phylum Mollusca; class Bivalvia; order Mytilida; family Modiolidae; genus Bathymodiolus; species Bathymodiolus septemdierum. The sequence goes on from OY726520.1 coordinate 28,697,700, forward strand.
TGACAAACAACGATCTACAAGACACTACACAGAAAACTCAAGATCGACCAACACGAACCCCATTAAAAACCGGGGGTTAACTTAGATGCTCCGTAATGGTAAGCAGTTCCTGCTCCATTAGTGGCACATGTCGTATAACTCTGGTGATAAGGCATGAATGGGGAAAGGACCGGGAAATGCTTACGACAGATGGAATGTATATGTGGTCATTCGATTAAATATGCAAGCAAGCGAATGGGAAGATGGATGAGCATGGTTGGTTTATATAGGAATGCCTTTAAAAACACATCCACCAAACACAACCATATCTCATACTAATAATCCTTTTTTCCAATGTGGTTGTGTGAATTTATTGGTTTTTTTTCATATTTTGCTCACAACTAGAAGCAGGAAAACCCTATAGACATGATATTTTCGTGTAGAACATATAAACATGATATTTTCCTGTAAAACATATAGACATGATATTTTCCTGTAAAACATATAGACATGATATTTTCCTGTAAAACATATAGACATAATATTTTCCTGTAAAACATATAGACATGATATTTTCCTGTAAAACATATAAACATGATTTTTCCTGTAAAACATATAGACATGATATTTTCCTGTAAAACATATAGACATGATATTTTCCTGTAAAACATATAGACATGATATTTTCCTGTAAAACATATAGACATGATATTTTCCTGTAAAACATATAGACATGATATTTCCCTGTAAAACATATAGACATGATATTTTCCTGTAAAACATATAGACATGATATTTTCCTGTAAAACATATAGACATGATATTTTCCCGTAAAACATATAGACATGATATTTTCTTGTAAACATATAGACATGATATTTTCCTGTAAAACATATAGACATGATATTTTCCTGTAAAACATATAGACATGATATTTTCCTGTAAAACATATAGACATGATATTTTCCTGTAAAACATATAGACATGATATTTTCCCGTAAAACATATAGACATGATATTTTCCTGTAAAACATATAGACATGATTTTTCCTGTAAAACATATAGACATGATATTTTCCTGTAAAACATATAGACATGATATTTTCCTGTAAAACATATAGACATGATATTTTCCTGTAAAACATATAGACATGATATTTCCCTGTAAAACATATAGACATCATATTTCCCTGTAAAACATATAGACATGATATTTCCCTGTTAAACATATAGACATCATATTTCCCTGTAAAACATATAGACATGATATTTCCGTGTAAAACATATAGACATGATATTTTCCTGTAAAACATATAGACATGATATTTTCCTGTAAAACATATAGACATGATATTTTCCTGTAAAAGATATAGACATGATATTTTCCTGTAAAACATATAGACATGATATTTTCCCGTAAAACATATAGACATGATATTTTCCTGTAAAACATATAGACATGATATTTTCCTGTAAAGCATATAGACATGATATTTTCGTGTAAAACATATAGACATGATATTTTCCTGTAAAACATATAGACATGATATTTTCCTGTAAAACATATAGACATGATTTTTTCCTGTAAAACATATAGACATGATTTTTTTCTGTAAAACATATAGACATGATATTTTCCTGTAAAACATATAGACATGATATTTTCTTGTAAAACATATAGACATGATATTTTCCTGTAAAACATATAGACATGATATTTTCCTGTAAAACATATAGACATGATATTTTCCTGTAAAACATATAGACATGATATTTTCCTGTAAAACATATAGACATGATATTTTCCTGTAAAACATATAGACATGATTTTTTCCTGTTAAACATATAGACATGATTTTTTTCTGTAAAACATATAGACATGATATTTTCCTGTAAAACATATAGACATGATATTTTCCTGTAAAACATATAGACATGATAGTTTCCTGTTAAACATATAGACATGCTATTTTCGTGTAAAACATATAGACATGATATTTTCCCGTAAAACATATAGACATGATACTTACCTGTAAAACATATATACATGATATTTACCTGTAAAACATATAGACATGATATTTTCCTGTAAAACATATATACATGATATTTTCCTGTAAAACATATAGACATGATATTTTCCTGTAAAACATATAGACATGATATTTACCTGTAAAACATATAGACATTATATTTACCTGTAAAACATATAGACATGATATTTTCGTGTAAAACATATAGACATAATATTTACCTGTAAAACATATAGACATGATATTTACCTGTAAAACATATAGACATGATATTTACCTGTAAAACATATAGACATGATATATTCCTGTAAAACATATAGACATGATATTTTCCTGTAAAACATGTGGACATGATATTTTCCTGTAAAACATATAGACATGATATTTTCCTGTAAAACATATTGAATTTAAACAACTGTCTAAATAAATATTTACACGATATTTGTTGTTGATGATGATAAAAGATGTAGGTCTTACACCTCCATGTTACTTCATTCAACATAATTATAGTAATTAATTGTAGATAATGAGGAATTAAATACCACTTTAAAATCAATTAAACCGCCGCCATAATAATTGATAAAATGATTATCCAAGAGCTAAGAATACCCAGGGAATATCTACTATTGATTGAACTACTTTAAATTAGACAAACATGCAGTAAAACACAAATATCATTTTCTTTTTAATTAATACTGAACCGAGAGTTCCACCTATTTTCTAAGTTCCACTGAAATGAAATGAATCAAAGATGTCTTTTTAAATAGTAAAATCATCATATGAATTGTCGTAATTCTTCTTATGTTACTCTTTATGGTTATAAATAAATAAACAAAGTGAATATGACACCAGTAATGTGTGTATATCTATATATGTGACTGTATTTCATATCTGTACATCAGTGTAGTCTTGTGACTTTAATTATTGTATATCTCTATAATCCATCCGAATCTGGTAGCTGCATTCCACATGTATAAGAAGAGCTTGTTACCAGAGGGGTAATCAGAATCCGTATTTCGAGGAAGGACAGAGAACACAATGGCCAGAAGAAAAGGTACAAAAGGACAAACAACGATCTGCAAAACATACACATAAAACTAAACATCAAATATCACGAACCCCACTAAAACCCGGGGGTGAACTCAACTAGTGACACCCGTCTTGTTTATCTAGTTACAAAGCCGGTGATAAGTCATGAATGAGGAAAGGACCGGGAAATTGCTTACGACAAGCGAAACATATCCGTGGTCATTCGTGACACAGACATTCCATAGCGGTCAACCAAGTCATGGTGGCGACCGTAAATCAACTTAATCTGGTGACTGTCTTCTATATCTATAATCCAGTCTAATCTGGTGACTGCATTCCATATATATAATCCATCCTAATTTGGTGGCTGCATTCCATATCTATAAATCAGCCTAATCTGGCGACTGGTTTTTTTTTCATCTCACTTTATCGGTGTATAAATCTTCCGTTCAAATAGGAAACATAGCGGATCCTTGAGATTGATAATCAATAGAAAATAATAGAGAGGAGATGTCACAAACAATTATATAATTTACACTTGTCATATAATAATTGAAGCATACATATTTATTTCACGCTATTGTGTGATAAATCTTACATAGTAATGATAGAAGTAACATAGAATTGTCCTCTAAATCTTCTCTTTATTATTAAGTTATCATGGTATTGTTACGTCAACCACTACAGTGTCTGATTTACAATATCATTTATACATCACGAACTTCCTAATAAGTCAATAGTTTATTCCTCTCAATACGGTACCAATATAAGATAAAAATAGATTTAGTAGTCTTGACATGTAAGCACTATTCCTATTAATACCAGACAGTGTCATTTATGGAAACAAATAACTGCCTTATCAATATGGTGTTTAAACGAGATTTGACATTAAAATGAAGATAATGTGACTTTTATGTTTGTTCTGGTCAATGGTTAAAACATTTATGCTTTAAAATAGCTGTCTTAAAAACCAATCTCCAGTTAATATAGCAATTATAGTTTAACATTGTAGTCTAAAAGACATAATATAAACAGCATCTAAGTTTACGAGTGTATGTTGATGTATACAGATAGTTAAGTATGCCATCTTAGCACCTATGTATTCACATTAACCGTCTACCATGTCCTATTAACTCATAATACTTTACCACGTCCCTACTGAACATCTAATTCAGGTCTCTTGTCTTACTGATTCATTTCACACTAATTGGTGTTTTGCACGAATGGTTTGTTTACAATGTACCTTAATTATAATATTAAACTCAAAGGAGAAATATGGGCCTAAATCAAGTCATGCGGTTTTATACCAGTCCATTAAAAGAATCAAAGAAAACAGGTTTGAAATATGGCTTGAAAGTGCATGTATTCATAGTCACTATATAAATTACCAGAAAGTACATTTGGTTTTGTTTGTCAAGATGTTTAACTATTGAGAGTAAACTGTATTACATTTAAAGGTAACTATTGACAGTAAGCTGTACTACATTAAGATGTTTAACATATGAAGGTAACTACTGACAGTAAGCTGTACTACATTAAGATGTTTAACATATGAAGGTAACTACTGACAGTAAGCTCTACTACATTAAGATGTTTAACATATGAAGGTAACTATTGACAGTAAACTGTACTACATTAAGATGTTTAACATATGAAGGTAACTACTGACAGTAAACTGTACTACATTAAGATGTTTAACATATGAAGGTAACTACTGACAGTAAGCTGTACTACATTAAGATGTTTAACATATGAAGGTATCTATTGACAGTAAACTGTACTACATTAAGATGTTTAACATATGAAGGTAACTACTGACAGTAAGCTGTACTACATTAAGATGTTTAACATATGAAGGTAACTACTGACAGTAAACTGTACTACATTAAGATGTTTAACATATGAAGGTAACTATTGACAGTAAACTGTACTACATTAAGATGTTTAACATATGAAGGTAACTACTGACAGTAAGCTGTACTACATTAAGATGTTTAACATATGAAGGTATCTATTGACAGTAAACTGTACTACATTAAGATGTTTAACATATGAAGGTAACTACTGACAGTAAGCTGTACTACATTAAGATGTTTAACATATGAAGGTAACTATTGACAGTAAACTGTACTACATTAAGATGTTTAACATATGAAGGTAACTACTGACAGTAAGCTGTACTACATTAAGATGTTTAACATATGAAGGTATCTATTGACAGTAAACTGTACTACATTAAGATGTTTAACATATGAAGGTAACTACTGACAGTAAGCTGTACTACATTAAGATGTTTAACATATGAAGGTAACTACTGACAGTAAACTGTACTACATTAAGATGTTTAACATATGAAGGTAACTATTGACAGTAAGCTGTACTACATTAAGATGTTTAACATATGAAGGTAACTATTGACAGTAAACTGTACTACATTAAGATGTTTAAGATATGAAGGTAACTATTGACAGTAAACTGTACTACATTAAGATGTTTAACATATGAAGGTAACTATTGACAGTAAACTGTACTGCATTAAGATGTTTAACATATGAAGGTAACTATTGACAGTAAGCTGTACTACATTAAGAAGTTTAAGATATGAAGGTAACTATTGACAGTAAACTGTACTACATTAAGATGTTTAACATATGAAGGTAACTACTGACAGTAAACTGTACTACATTAAGATGTTTAACATATGAAGGTAACTATTGACAGTAAACTGTACTACATTAAGATGTTTAACATATGAAGGTAACTACTGACAGTAAACTGTACTACATTAAGATGTTTAACATATGAAGATAACTACTGACAGTAAGCTGTACTACATTAAGATGTTTAACATATAAAGGTAAATATTGACAGTAAACTGTACTACATTAAGATGCTTAACATATGAATGTAACTATTGACAGTAAACTGTACTACATTAAGATGTTTAACATATGAAGGTAACTATTGACAGTAAACTGTACTACATTAAGATGTTTAACATATGAAGGTAACTACTGACAGTAAGCTGTACTACATTAAGATGTTTAACATATGAAGGTAACTATTGACAGTAAACTGTACTACATTAAGATGTTTAACATATGAAGGTAACTACTGACAGTAAACTGTACTACATTAAGATGTTTAACATATGAATGTAACTATTGACAGTAAACTGTACTACATTAAGATGTTTAACATATGAAGGTAACTACTGACAGTAAGCTGTACTACATTAAGATGTTTAACATATGAATGTAACTATTGACAGTAAACTGTACTACATTAAGATGTTTAACATATGAAGGTAACTACTGACAGTAAGCTGTACTACATTAAGATGTTTAACATATGAAGGTAACTATTGACAGTAAACTGTACTACATTAAGATGTTTAACATATGAAGGTAACTACTGACAGTAAACTGTACTACATTAAGATGTTTAACATATGAATGTAACTATTGACAGTAAACTGTACTACATTAAGATGTTTAACATATGAATGTAACTATTGACAGTAAACTGTACTACATTAAGATGTTTAACATATGAATGTAACTATTGACAGTAAACTGTACTACATTAAGATGTTTAACATATGAAGGTAACTACTGACAGTAAACTGTACTACATTAAGATGTTTAACATATGAAGGTAACTATTGACAGTAAACTGTACTACATTAAGATGCTTAACATATGAAGGTAACTATTGACAGTAAACTGTACTACATTAAGATGTTTAAGATATAAAGGTAACTATTGACAGTAAACTGTACTACATTAAGATGTTTAACATATGAATGTAACTATTGACAGTAAACTGTACTACATTAAGATGTTTAACATATGAATGTAACTATTGACAGTAAACTGTACTACATTAAGATGTTTAACATATGAAGGTAACTACTGACAGTAAACTGTACTACATTAAGATGTTTAACATATGAAGGTAACTATTGACAGTAAACTGTACTACATTAAGATGCTTAACATATGAAGGTAACTATTGACAGTAAACTGTACTACATTAAGATGTTTAAGATATAAAGGTAACTATTGACAGTAAACTGTACTACATTAAGATGTTTAACATATGAAGGTAACTATTGACAGTAAACTGTACTACATTAAGATGTTTAACATATGAAGGTAACTACTGACAGTAAACTGTACTACATTAAGATGTTTAAGATATAAAGGTAACTATTGACAGTAAACTGTACTACATTAAGATGTTTAAGATATAAAGGTAACTATTGACAGTAAACTGTACTACATTAAGATGTTTAACATATGAAGGTAACTATTGACAGTAAACTGTACTACATTAAGATGTTTAACATATGAAGGTAACTATTGACAGTAAACTCTACTACATTAAGATGTTTAAGATATAAAGGTAACTATTGACAGTAAACTGTATTACATTAAGATGCTTAACATTAAAGGCTTTTATTCTAAGAAGTGACCTACACCATGTAAATTGTTTCGTTTAAAGGATTTTTTTAAAAAGCCATTTTCCGAATTTAAACAGTGCTTCATTCAATGGCTATACTTTTGCTATGCCACTCAATAACTGTAGACTCGGCTTCATTGGATAGGGGATGTTCCATTGACTTAGACACCAACCGACTGTAATATTGTAATATGTGCTTCATTGGGTGTGTTTATTTTACAAAGACGCCAACCGACAGTAATCTGTGTTTCGGTAGATTGTTATACGAAGTAACATACGCATTCGACGATCAACAGTTCTCCGTTGAATGTATTTATTTCACGTGTGGTGCAATGAGTTGGTTTATTTTACTAAGCCAAGTTCCACTGTATTCTGTGCTTCATTGAATGGGTATATTTTACGAAGCAAGGTACTGCTGTAAGCTGTGTTTCAAGAGGATGGTTTATTATACGAAGCCATGTACGACTGTAGATTGTGCTTTAATGAGTTGGTCTATTTTGCAAAGCCACGTGAATTTTACTGTAAACTGTGGTTCATTGAATGGGTATATTTTACTAAGCTGCCTACAAACTGTAGACTGTGCTTCAATACATGGCTATGTTTTACTAACAAAACTACCAACTGTAGACTGTGCTTCAATAAATGGCTATATTTTACTAACACAACTACCAACTGTAGACTGTGCTTCAATAAATGGCTATATGTTACTAACAAAACTACCAACTGTAGACTGTGCTTCAATGAATGGGTATGTTTTACTAACACAACTACCAACTGTAGACTGTGCTTCAATGAATGGCTATATTTTACTAACACAACTACCAACTGTAGACTGTGCTTCAATGAATGGCTATATTTTACTAACACAACTACCAACTGCAGACTGTGCTTCAATGAATGGCTATATTTTACTAACACAACTACCAACTGTAGACTGTGCTTCAATGAATGGCTATATGTTACTAACACAACTACCAACTGTAGACTGTGCTTCAATGAATGGCTATATTTTACTAACACAACTACCAACTGTAGACTGTGCTTCAATGAATGGCTATATTTTACTAACACAACTACCAACTGTAGACTGTGCTTCAATGAATGGTTATATTTTACTAACACAACTACCAACTGTAGACTGTGCTTCAATGAATGGCTATATTTTACTAACACAACTACCAACTGTAGACTGTGCTTCAATGAATGGCTATATTTTACTAACACAACTACCAACTGTAGACTGTGCTTCAATGAATGGTTATATTTTACTAACACAACTACCAACTGTAGACTGTGCTTCAATGACTGGCTATATTTTACTAACACAACTACCAACTGTAGACTGTGCTTCAATGAATGGGTATATTAAGTCACCTATCAACTACAGACTGTGCTTCGTTGAATGCGTTTGTTTTGCAAGCCTAATTAACTTTGGTTGATTTTAATTAATGTTTAGAAATACTGATATAGCATCAATTAGTCCTATGCCAGCCATGAGTTTGAGACTACCAGACTAAGGTTTTGTTGGAGAATGAAAGGTCACACACAATTGTCCTAGTGTTAGTAATGGACGAAGTTACCAAATTAAACGTATTGTATTTTGGCTATCTTTTGTTCATTTTGTATATATTTTTTTTCCATTTTGGTTTTACCTTTTGTGCATTATACCTAGATATCGTTTGTCCATTGATCATTCATTATGTTGCCAACATTGTTTCATTACTTTGTTTATTTTTGGTTTTTATGTTTTCTAGAGGTTGTGAGGGTTAGCATTTTACTCACATGTGGAAAACACGTGCCTGACAGCATCAGTTGACTAAGAGAAACACGTGCCTGACAGCATCAGTTCACTAAGAGAAACACGTGTCTGACAGCATCAGTTCACTAAGAGAAACACGTGCCTGACAGCATCAGTTCACTAAGAAAAACAGGTGCCTGACAGCATCAGTTCACTAACAGAAACACGTGCCTGACAGCATCAGTTCACTAAGAGAAACACGTGCCTGACAGCTTCAGTTCACTAAGATAAACACGTGCCTGACAGCATCAGTTCACTAAGAGAAACACGTGCCTGACAGCATCAGTTCACTAAGAGAAACACGTGCCTGACAGCATCAGTTCACTAAGAGAAACACGTGCCTGACAGCATCAGTTCACTAAGAGAAACACGTGCCTGACAGCATCAGTTCACTAAGAGAAACACGTGCCTGACAGCATCAGTTGACTAAGGGAAACACGTGCCTGACAGCATCAGTTCACTAAGAGAAACACGTGCCTGACAGCATCAGTTCACTAAGAGAAACACGTGCCTGACAGCATCAGTTCACTAAGAGAAACACGTGCCTGACAGCATCAGTTCACTAAGAGAAATACGTGCCTGACAGCATCAGTTCACTAAGAGAAACACGTGCCTGACAGCATCAGTTGACTAAGAGAAACACGTGCCTGACAGCTTCAGTTCACTCAGAGAAACACGTGCCTGACAGCATCAGTTGACTAAGAGAAACACGTGCCTGACAGCATCAGTTCACTAAGAGAAACACGTGCCTGACAGCATCAGTTCACTAAGAGAAACACGTACCTGACAGCATCAGTTGACTAAGAGAAACACGTGCCTGACAGCATCAGTTGACAAAGAGAAACACGTGCCTGACAGCATCAGTTCACAAAGAGAAACACGTCCCTGACAGCATCAATTCACTAAGAGAAACACGTGCCTGACAGCATCAGTTCACTAAGAGAAACACGTGCCTGACAGCATCAGTTCACTAAGAGAAACACGTGCCTGACAGCATCAGTTCACTAAGAGAAACACGTGCCTGACAGCATCAGTTGACTAAGGGAAACACGTGCCTGACAGCATCAGTTCACTAAGAAAAACACGTGTCTGACAGCATCAGTTCACTAAGAGTAACACGTGCCTGACAGCATCAGTTCACTAAGAAAAACACGTGCCTGACAGCATCAGTTCACTAAGAGAAACACGTGCCTGACAGCATCAGTTCAATAAGAGAAACACGTGCCTGACAGCATCAGTTGACTAAGAGAAACACGTGCCTGACAGCATCAGTTCACTAAGAGAAACACGTGCCTGACAGCATCATTTGACTAAGAGAAACATGTGCCTGACAGCATCAGTTCACTAAGAGAAACACGTGTCTGACAGTATCAGTTGACTAAGAGAAACACGTGCCTGACAGCATCACTTCACTAAGAGAAACACGTGCCTGACAGCATCAGTTCACTAAGAGAAACACGTGCCTGACAGCATCAGTTCACTAAGAGAAACACGTGCCTGACAGCATCAGTTCACTAAGAGAAACACGTGCCTGACAGCATCAGTTCACTAAGAGAAACACGTGCCTGACAGCATCAGTTCACTAAGAGAAACACGTGCCTGACAGCATCAGTTCACTAAGAAAAACAGGTGCCTGACAGCATCAGTTCACTAAGAGAAACACGTGCCTGACAGAATCAGTTCACTAAAAGAAACGCGTGCCTGACAGCATCAGTTCACTAAGAGAAACACGTGCGTGACAGCATCAGTTCACTTAGAGAAACACGTGCCTGACAGCATCAGTTGACTAAGAGAAACTCGTGCCTGACAGCATCCGTTTACTAAGAGAAACACGTGCCTCAGAGCATCAGTTGACTAACAGAACACCTGCCTGACAGCATCAGTTCACTAAGAGAAACACGTGCCTGACAGCATCAGTTCACTAAGAGAAACACGTGCCTGACAACATCAGTTCACTAAGAAAAACACGTGCCTGACAGCATCAGTTCACTAAGAGAAACACGTGCCTGACAGAATCAGTTCACTAAAAGAAACGCGTGCCTGACAGCATCAGTTCACTAAGAGAAACACGTGCGTGACAGCATCAGTTCACTTAGAGAAACACGTGTCTGACAGCATCAGTTCACTAAGAGAAACACGTGCCTGACAGCATCAGTTGACTAAGAGAAACACGAGCCTGCCGGAATCAGTTCACTAAGAGAAACACGTGCCTGACAGCATCAGTTCACTAAGAGAAACACGTGCCTAACAGCATCAGTTCACTAAGAGAAACACGTGCCTGACAGCATCAGTTCACTAAGAGAAACACGTGCCTGACAGCATCAGTTCACTAGGAGAAACACGTGCCTGACAGCATCAGTTCAATAAGGGAAACACGTGCCTGATAGCATCAGTTGACTAAGAGTAACACGTGCCTGACAGCATCAGTTCACTAAGAGTAACACGTGCCTGACAGCATCAGTTCACTAAGAGAAACACGTGCCTGACAGCATCAGTTCAGTAAGAGAAACACGTGCCTGACAGCATCAGTTCACTAAGAGAAACACGTGCCTGACAGCATCAGTTGACTAAGAGAAACACGTGCCTGACAGCATCAGTTCACTAAGAGAAACACGTGCCTGACAGCATCAGTTCACTAAGAGAAACACGTGCCTGACAGCATCAGTTTACTAAGAGAAACACGTGCCTGACAGCATCAGTTCACTAAGAGAAAAACGTGCCTCACGGCATCAGTTCACTAAGAGAAACACGTGCCTGACAGCATCAGTTCACTAAGAAAAACACATGCCTGACAGCATCATTTCACTAAGAGAAACACGTGCCTGACAGCATCAGTTGACTAAGAGAAACACGTACCTGAGAGCATCAGTTCACTAAGAGAAACACGTGCCTGACAGCATCAGTTCACTAAGAGAAACACGTGCCTGACAGCATCAGTTCACTAAGAGAAACACGTGCCTGACAGCATCAGTTCACTAAGAGAAACACGTGCCTGACAGCATCAGTTCACTAAGAGAAACACGTGTCTGACAGCATCAGTTCACTAAGAGAAACACGTGCCTGACAGCATCAGTTCACTAAGAGAAACACGTTCCTAAAAGCATCAGTTGACTAAGAGAAACACGTGTCTGACAGCATCAGTTCACTAAGAGAAACACGTGCCTGACAGCATCCGTTTACTAAGAGAAACACGTGCCTGACAACATCAGTTCACTAAGAGAAACACGTGCCTGACAGCATCAGTTCACTCAGAGAAACACCTGCCTGACAGGATCAGTTCACTAAGAGAAACACGTGCCTGACAGCATCATTTCACTAAGAGAAACACGTGCCTGACAGCATCAGTTCACTAAGAGAAACACGTGCCTGACAGCATCAGTTCACTAAGAGAAACACGTGCCTGACAGCATCAGTTTACTAAGAGAAACACGTGCCTGACAACATCAGTTCACTAAGAGAAACACGTGCCTGACAGCATCATTTGACTAAGAAAACCACGTGCCTGACAGCATCAGTTCACTAAGAGAAACACGTGTCTGACAGAATCAGTTCACTAAAAGAAACGCGTGCCTGACAGCATCAGTTCACTAAGAGAAACACGTGTCTGACAGCATCAGTTCACTAAGAGAAACACGTGCCTGACAGCATCAGTTGACTAAGAGAAACACGTGCCTGACAGAATCAGTTCACTAAGAGAAACACGTGCCTGACGGCATCAGTTCACTAAGAGAAACACGTGCCTGACAGCATCAGTTCACTAAGAGAAACACGTGCCTGACAGCATCAGTTCACTAAGAGAAACACGTGCCTGACAGCATCAGTTCACTAAGAGAAACCCGTGCCTGACATCATCAGTTGACTAATAGTAACACGTGCCTGACAGCATCAGTTCACTAAGAGAAACACGTGCCTGACAGCATCAGTTCAGTAAGAGAAACACCTGCCTGACAGCATCAGTTCACTAAGAGAAACACGTGCCTGACAGCATCAGTTCACTAAGAGAAACACGTGCGTGACAGCATCAGTTCACTAAGAGAAACACGTGCCTGACAGCATCAGTTCACTAAGAGAAACACGTGCCTGACAGTATCAGTTTACTAAGAGAAACACGTGCCTGACAGCATCAGTTGACTAAGAGTAACACGTGCCTGAGAGCATCAGTTCACTAAGAGAAACACGTGCCTGAAGCATCAGTTCAGTAAGAGAAACACGTGCCTGACAGCATCAGTTCACTCAGAGAAACACGTGCCTGACAGCATCAGTTGACTAAGAGAAACAAGTGCGTGACAGCATCAGTTCACTAAGAGAAACACGTGCCTGACAGCATCAGTTCACTAAGAGAAACACGTGCCTGACAGCATCAGTTCACTAAGGGAAACACGTGTCTGACAGCATCAGTTCACTAAGAGAAACACGTGCCTGACAGCATCAGTTCACAAAGAGAAACATGTGCCTGACAGCATCAGTTCACTAAGAGAAACACGTGCCTGACAGCATCAGTTCTCTAAGAGAAACACGTGCCTGACAGCATCAGTTCACTAAGAGAAACACGTGCCTGACAGCATCAGTTCACTAAGAGAAACACGTGCCTGACAGCATCAGTTGACTAAGAGAAATACGTGCCTGACAGCATCAGTTCACTAAGAGAAACACGTGCCTGAGAGCATCAGTGCACTAAGAAAAACACGTGCCTGACAGCATCAGTTGACTAAGAGAAACACGTGCCTGACAGCATCAGTTGACTAAGGGAAACACGTGCCTGACAGCATCAGTTCAGTAAGAGAAACACGTGCCTGACAGCATCAGTTGACTAAGAGAAACACGTGCCTGACAGCATCAGTTCACTAAGAGAAACACGTGCCTGACAGCATCAGTTCACTAAGAGAAACACGTGCCTGACAGCATCAGTTGACTAACAGAAACACGTGCCTGACAGCATCAGTTGACTAAGAGTAACACGTGCCTGACAGCATCAGTTGACTAAGAGAAACACGTGCCTGACAGCATCAGTTGACTAAGAGAAACACGTGCCTGACAGCATCAGTTCACTAAGAGAAACACGTGCCTGACAGCATCAGTTGACTAAGAGAAACACGTGCCTGAGAGCATCAGTTCACTATGAAAAACACGTGCCTGACAGCATCAGTTGACTAATAGAAACAAGTGCCTGACAGCATCAGTTGACTAAGAGAAACACGTGCCTGACAGCATCAGTTCACTAAGAGAAACACGTGCCTGACAGCATCAGTTCACTAAGAGAAACACGTGCCTGACAGCATCAGTTCACTAAGAGAAACACGTGCCTGACAGCATCAGTTCACTAAGAGAAACACGTGCCTGACAGCATCAGTTTACTAAGAGAAACACGTGCCTGACAGCATCAGTTCACTAAGAGAAAAACGTGCCTCACGGCATCAGTTCACTAAGAGAAACACGTGCCTGACAGCATCAGTTCACTAAGAAAAACACATGCCTGACAGCATCATTTCACTAAGAGAAACACGTGCCTGACAGCATCAGTTGACTAAGAGAAACACGTACCTGAGAGCATCAGTTCACTAAGAGAAACACGTGCCTGACAGCATCAGTTCACTAAGAGAAACACGTGCCTGACAGCATCAGTTCACTAAGAGAAACACGTGCCTGACAGCATCAGTTCACTAAGAGAAACACGTGCCTGACAGCATCAGTTCACTAAGAGAAACACGTGTCTGACAGCATCAGTTCACTAAGAGAAACACGTGCCTGACAGCATCAGTTCACTAAGAGAAACACGTTCCTAAAAGCATCAGTTGACTAAGAGAAACACGTGTCTGACAGCATCAGTTCACTAAGAGAAACACGTGCCTGACAGCATCCGTTTACTAAGAGAAACACGTGCCTGACAACATCAGTTCACTAAGAGAAACACGTGCCTGACAGCATCAGTTCACTCAGAGAAACACCTGCCTGACAGTATCAGTTCACTAAGAGAAACACGTGCCTGACAGCATCATTTCACTAAGAGAAACACGTGCCTGACAGCATCAGTTCACTAAGAGAAACACGTGCCTGACAGCATCAGTTCACTAAGAGAAACACGTGCCTGACAGCATCAGTTCACTAAGAGAAACACGTGCCTGACAACATCAGTTCACTAAGAGAAACACGTGCCTGACAGCATCATTTGACTAAGAAAACCACGTGCCTGACAGCATCAGTTCACTAAGAGAAACACGTGTCTGACAGAATCAGTTCACTAAAAGAAACGCGTGCCTGACAGCATCAGTTCACTAAGAGAAACACGTGTCTGACAGCATCAGTTCACTAAGAGAAACACGTGCCTGACAGCATCAGTTGACTAAGAGAAACACGTGCCTGACAGAATCAGTTCACTAAGAGAAACACGTGCCTGACGGCATCAGTTCACTAAGAGAAACACGTGCCTGAGAGCATCAGTTCACTAAGAGAAACACGTGCCTGACAGCATCAGTTCACTAAGAGAAACACGTGCCTGACAGCATCAGTTCACTAAGAGAAACCCGTGCCTGACATCATCAGTTGACTAATAGTAACACGTGCCTGACAGCATCAGTTCACTAAGAGAAACACGTGCCTGACAGCATCAGTTCAGTAAGAGAAACACCTGCCTGACAGCATCAGTTCACTAAGAGAAACACGTGCCTGACAGCATCAGTTCACTAAGAGAAACACGTGCGTGACAGCATCAGTTCACTAAGAGAAACACGTGCCTGACAGCATCAGTTCACTAAGAGAAACACGTGCCTGACAGTATCAGTTTACTAAGAGAAACACGTGCCTGACAGCATCAGTTGACTAAGAGTAACACGTGCCTGAGAGCATCAGTTCACTAAGAGAAACACGTGCCTGAAGCATCAGTTCAGTAAGAGAAACACGTGCCTGACAGCATCAGTTCACTCAGAGAAACACGTGCCTGACAGCATCAGTTGACTAAGAGAAACAAGTGCGTGACAGCATCAGTTCACTAAGAGAAACACGTGCCTGACAGCATCAGTTCACTAAGAGAAACACGTGCCTGACAGCATCAGTTCACTAAGGGAAACACGTGTCTGACAGCATCAGTTCACTAAGAGAAACACGTGCCTGACAGCATCAGTTCACAAAGAGAAACATGTGCCTGACAGCATCAGTTCACTAAGAGAAACACGTGCCTGACAGCATCAGTTCTCTAAGAGAAACACGTGCCTGACAGCATCAGTTCACTAAGAGAAACACGTGCCTGACAGCATCAGTTCACTAAGAGAAACACGTGCCTGACAGCATCAGTTGACTAAGAGAAATACGTGCCTGACAGCATCAGTTCACTAAGAGAAACACGTGCCTGAGAGCATCAGTGCACTAAGAAAAACACGTGCCTGACAGCATCAGTTGACTAAGAGAAACACGTGCCTGACAGCATCAGTTGACTAAGGGAAACACGTGCCTGACAGCATCAGTTCAGTAAGAGAAACACGTGCCTGACAGCATCAGTTGACTAAGAGAAACACGTGCCTGACAGCATCAGTTCACTAAGAGAAACACGTGCCTGACAGCATCAGTTCACTAAGAGAAACACGTGCCTGACAGCATCAGTTGACTAACAGAAACACGTGCCTGACAGCATCAGTTGACTAAGAGTAACACGTGCCTGACAGCATCAGTTGACTAAGAGAAACACGTGCCTGACAGCATCAGTTGACTAAGAGAAACACGTGCCTGACAGCATCAGTTCACTAAGAGAAACACGTGCCTGACAGCATCAGTTGACTAAGAGAAACACGTGCCTGAGAGCATCAGTTCACTATGAAAAACACGTGCCTGACAGCATCAGTTGACTAATAGAAACAAGTGCCTGACAGCATCAGTTGACTAAGAGAAACACGTGCCTGACAGCATCAGTTCACTAAGAGAAACACGTGCCTGACAGCATCAGTTGACTAAGAGAAACACGTGCCTGACAGCATCAGTTGACTAAGAGAAACACGTGCCTGACAGCATCAGTTGACTAAGAGAAACACGTGCCTGACAGCATCAGTTGACTAAGAGAAACACGTGCCTGACAGCATCAGGTCACTAAGAGAAACACGTGCCTGACAGCATCAGTTCACTAAGAGTAACACGTGCCCGACAGCATCAGTTCACTAAGAGAAACACGTGCCTGACAGCATCAGTTCACTAACAGAAACACGTGCCTGACAGCATCAGTTCACTAAGAGAAACACGTGCCTGACAGCATCAGTTCACTAAGAGAAATACGTGCCTGACAGCATCAGTTGACTAAGAGAAACACGTGCCTTACAGCATCAGTTCACTAAGAGAAACACGTGCCTGACAGCATCAGTTCACTACGGGAAATACGTGCCTGACAGCATCAGTTCAATAAGAGAAACACGTGCCTGACAGCATCAGTTGACTAAGAGAAACACGTGCCGGACAGCATCAGTTGACTAAGAGTAACACGTGCCTGACAGCATCAGTTCACTAAGAGAAACACGTGCCTGACAGCATTAGTTCACTAAGAGAAACACGTGTCTGACAGCATCAGTTCACTAAGAGAAACACGTGCCTGACAGCATCAGTTCACTAAGAGAAACACGTGCCTGAGAGCATCAGTTCACTAAGAAAAACACGTGCCTGACAGCATCAGTTCACTAAGAGAAACACGTGCCTGACAGCATCAGTTCACTAAGAGAAACACGTGCCTGACAGCATCAGTTCACTAAGAGAAACACGTGCCTGACAGCATCAGTTGACTAAGAGAAACACGTGCCTGACAGCATCAGTTCACTAAGAGAAACACGTGCATGACAGCATCAGTTCACTAAGAGAAACACGTGCCTGACAGCATCAGTTCACTAAGAGAAACACGTGCCTGACAGCATCAGTTCACTAAGAGAAACACGTGCCTGACAGCATCAGTTCACTAAGAGAAACACGTGCCTGACAGCATCAGTTCACTAAGAGAAACACGTGCCTGACAGCATCAGTTCACTAAGAGAAACACGTGCCTGACAGCATCAGTTGACTAAAAGAAACACGTGCCTGACAGCATCAGTTGACTAAGAGAAGCACGTGCCTGACAGCATCAGTTGACTAAGAGAAACACGTGCCTGACAGCATCATTTGACTAAGAGTAACACGTGCCTGACAGCATCAGTTGACTAAGAGAAACACGTGCCTGACAGCATCAGTTGACTAAGAGAAACACGTGCCTGACAGCATCAGTTGACTAAGAGAAACACGTGCCTGACAGCATCAGTTGACTAAGAGAAACACGTGCCTGACAGCATCAGTTGACTAAGAGTAACACGTGCCTGACAGCATCAATTGACTAAGAGAAACACGTGCCTGACAGCATCAGTTCACTAAGAGAAACACGTGCCTGACAGCATCAGTTGACTAAAAGAAACACGTGCCTGACAGCATCAGTTGACTAAGAGAAACACGTGCCTGACAGCATCAGTTGACTAAGAGAAACACGTGCCTGATAGCATCAGTTGACTAAGAAAAACACGTGCCTGACAGCATCAGTTGACTAAGAGAAACACGTGCCTGACAGCATCAGTTGACTAAGAGTAACACGTGCCTGACAGCATCAATTGACTAAGAGAAACACGTGCCTGACAGCATCAGTTCACTAAGAGAAACACGTGTCTGACAGCATCAGTTGACTAAGAGAAAGACGTGCCTGACAGCATCAGTTCACTAAGAAAAACACGTGCCAGACAGCATCAGTTCACTAAGAAAAACACGTGCCTGACAGCATCAGTTGACTAAGAGAAACACGTGCCTGACAGCATCAGTTGACTAAACGAAACACGTGCCTGCCAGCATCAGTTCGCTAAGAGAAACACGTGCCTGAGAGCATCAGTTCACTAAGAAAAACACGTGCCTGACAGCATCAGTTGACTAAGAGAAACACGTGCCTGACAGCATCAGTTGACTAAGAGTAACACGTGCCTGACAGCATCAGTTCACTAAGAGAAACACGTGCCGGACAGCATCAGTTCACTAAGAGAAACACGTGCCTGACAGCATCAGTTTACTAAGAGAAACACGTGCCTGACAGCATCAGTTCACTAAGAGAAACACGTGCCTGACAGTATCAGTTCACTAAGAGAAATTCGTGCCTGACAGCATCAGTTCACTAAGAGAAACACGTGCCTGACAGCATCAGTTCACTAAGAGTAACACGTGCCTGACAGCATCAGTTCACTAAGAGAAACACGTGGCTGACAGCATCAGTTCACTACGAGAAACACGTGCCTGACAGCATCAGTTCACTAAGAGAAACACGTGCCTGACAGCATCAGTTCACTAAGAGAAACACGTGCCTCACAGCATCAGTTCACTAAGAGAAACACGTGCCTGACAGCATCAGTTCACTACGAGAAACACGTGCCTGACAGCATCAGTTCACTAAGAGAAACACGTGCCTGACAGCATCAGTTCACTAAGAGAAATACGTGCCTGACAGCATCAGTTCACTAACAGAAACACGTGCCTGACAGCATCAATTTACTAAGAGAAACACGTGCCTGACAGCATCAGTTGATTAAGAGTAACACGTGCCTGTCAGCATCAGTTGACTAAGATAAACACGTGCCTGACAGCATCAGTTGACTAAGAGAAACACGTGCCTGACAGCATCAGTTGACTAAGAGAAACACTTGCCTGACAGCATCAGTTGACTAAGAGAAACACGTGCCTGACAGCATCAGTTGACTAAGAGAAACACGTGCCTGACAGCATCAGTTCACTAAGAGAAACACGTGCCTGACAGCATCAGTTCACTAAGAGAAACACGTGCCTGACAGCATCAGTTGACTAAGAGAAACACGTGCCTGACAGCATCAGTTGACTAAGAGAAACACGTGCCTGACAGCATCAGTTCACTAAGAGAAATACGTGCCTGACAGCATCAGTTCACTAAGAGAAACACGTGCCTGACAGCATCAGTTCACTAAGAGAAACACGTGCTTGACAGCATCAGTTGACTAAGAGAAACACGTGCCTGACAGCATCAGTTCACTAAGAGAAACACGTGCCTGACAGCATCAGTTGACTTAGAGAAACACGTGTCTGACAGCATCAGTTCACTAAGAGAAACACGTGCCTGACAGCATCAGTTCACTAAGAGAAACACGTGCCTGACAGCATCAGTTCACTAAGAGAAACACGTGCCTGACAGCATCAGTTGACTAAGAGAAACACGTGCCTGACAGCATCAGTTTACTAAGAGAAACACGTGCCTGACAGCATCAGTTCACTAAGAGAAACACGTGCCTGACAGCATCAGTTGACTTAGAGAAACACGTGTCTGACAGCATCAGTTCACTAAGAGAAACACGTGCCTGACAGCATCAGTTGACTAAGAGAAACACGTGCCTGACAGCATCAGTTTACTAAGAGAAACACGTGCCTGACAGCATCAGTTCACTAAGAGAAACACGTGCCTGACAGCATCAGTTCACTAAGAGAAACACGTGCCTGACAGCATCAGTTCACTAAGAGAAACACTTGCCTGACAGCATCAGTTCACTAAGAGAAACACGTGCCTGACAGCATCAGTTGACTAAGAGAAACACGTGCCTGACAGCATCAGTTCACTAAGAGAAACACGTGCCTGACAGCATCAGTTCACTAAGAGAAACACGTGCCTGACAGCATCAGATAACTAAGAGGGGAAGCTTGGGCCCATACAACTAACTAAGCCCGCCACTTTTTATTGAAGTGCCTGTTCCAAGCCAGGAAAGTGAGCGATCGTGTATTTATGTGAGGGTTATCAATGTTACCTCTTTCTTCGATTTACGGGTTCTGATTACCCCTTTAGTATCTTCAAACTATTGTTCTGTTTGATTATGGGACTGTTTCGACAATTTGGTATGTTCTGTTTCACTATGGGACTGTTTCGACAGTGTGGTATGTTCTGTTGGATTGTGGGACTGTTTCGACAATGTGGTATGTTCTGTTTGATTGTGGGACTGTTTCGACAATGTGGTATGTTCTGTTTGATTGTGGGACTGTTTCGACAGTGTGGTATGTTCTGTTTGATTATTGGACTGTTTCGACAATGTGGTATGTTCTGTTTGATTACGGGACTGTTTCGACAGTGTGGTATGCTCTGTTTGATTACGGGACTGTTTCGACAATATGGTATGTTCTGTTTGATTACGGGACTGTTTCGACAGTGTGGTATGTTCTGTTTGATTACGGGACTGTTTCGACAGTGTGGTATGTTCTGTTTGACTATAGGACTGTTTCGACAATGTGGTATGTTCTGTTTGATTATGGGACTGTTTCGACAATGTTGTATGTTCTGTTTGATTACGGGACTGTTTCGACAGTGTGGTATGTTCTGTTTGATTACGGGACTGATTCGACAATGTGGTATGTTCTGTTTGATTATTGGACTGTTTCGACAATGTGATATGTTCTGTTTGATTACGGGACTGTTTCGACAATGTGGTATGTTCTGTTTGATTACGGGACTGTTTCGACAGTGTGGTATGTTCTGTTTGATTACGGGACTGTTTCGACAATGTGGTATGTTCTGTTTGATTACGGGATTGTTTCGACAGTGTGGTATGTTCTGTTTGATTACGGGACTGTTTCGACAATATGGTATGTTCTGTTTGATTACGGGACTGTTTCGACAATGTGATATGTTCTGTTTGATTACGGGACTGTTTCGACAGTGTGGTATGTTCTGTTTGATTACGGGACTGTTTCGACTGTATGGTATGTTGTTTGACTACGGGACTGTTTCGACAATGTGGTATGTTCTGTTTGATTGTGGGACTGTTTCGACAGTGTGGTATGTTCTGTTTGATTACGGGACTGTTTCGACAATGTGGTATGTTCTGTGTGATTACGGGACTGTTTCGACAGTGTGGTATGTTCTGTTTGACTACGGGACTGTTTCGACAATGTGGTATGTTCTGTTTGATTACGGGACTGTTTCGACAGTGTGGTATGTTCTGTTTGACTACGGGACTGTTTCGACAGTGTGGTATAACCTGTTTGTCGTTTTATTGTCTTTTTAATTTAAAGCTTGGCACTGTTGCATCATGAATATTCTTATTAAAAACTTCCTTGAGCTTCTTAATTTAAAATTGAAACTATGTGTGTCCCTCCTCTATACCCACTTTTAACAGAATCTGATATTGTATATCCTGTTGACGTCAAGTTCCCGTGTGACTGTTTTAATCGTGTCAAGTAGACAGATTACAAGAACTGTCTGTTACGCCATCCCTCTACAAAAGCCATCTAACTGAATTACGAGTGTCTGTGTCTGAACACGTCCTGAGTATATTACAAGTAGGTGTAATACGACCCGAAACAAGCAATATATACTTTATTATGAGTTCTTAAGCTTTGTCAAACTGACAGTTTTATCTTCACTTTTCCAAATCTACGACATATATGCTTTTCCTTAAAGTACGGCAATGACTATGTGACGTATCTATCGAATAATCCGCCATATTGGAACAAAGTAAGACATAAAATTCTAACCTTGCTACCAGTCAGTTTCTAATTAATAACCCATTTAAAGAAATAGTTGCTATGAAAGTTGAAATCTTGACTTAACACATATATTTAATATCAACATGCTGAGACATGTAATCAGTAAAGAAATGTTGTTAGTAAATATAAGTTGTCATTCAATACTTGAACTTTTATAGCAGCATTTTCACAGGGATTATTAATAAGAAAGGGACATGTAAATAGTCTAGGAAATAGTGCCTGTAAACGGTTTTGTAATTTGAGTTGTAAAATATATATGGACAATGTAGCAAAGTGACCGGTCATGCCATATGTGAATCAAAGTGATCGGTCATGTTTATGTGAATCAAAGTGACCGGTCATGTTTATGTGAATCAAAGTGACCGGTCATGCTTATGCATATCAAAGTGACCGGTCATGTTTATGTGAATCAAAGTGACCGGTCATGTTTATGTGAATCGATTTTGAAACTGTTTCTACGATTTTTCATTGAATTTAGAAATTGTTGTATATATTTTTTTTCATTTTATGATATTAGTTTACCATCGTCGTTAATATTAAATATGGCATGTTTATTTTCCTTTTAAAATGTATTAGTGTTTACAACAGCGCACACGTTTCATGCAATATTTAAATTCTCACTGAAGCATGTTTTATTACAATTATTAAACCAATCTATTTGTGAAATAAAGTAATGGTTCAAATGTTAATTGAAGAAATCAGATGTTATGTATTTGTTATTTTCAAGGGCAAGTACTGACAGGTGTCATTAAATAACAGATTGATAGATAAAATAAAAAGATGGCATAAAGCTAAGGTAACTCAAGGAATGTTCCGCTTAAAAAAAATATTTAGAAAGAAAACAGACGTGAAATATTAATTCTTGCGCGACATGAAGTACTTAACCTTCTACACGTGCGTTTGTTTATTTATATACTAATAGCTTAATGCTTGATTCATCTAAATACAAAAACAATTTTAGACAAAAAAAGCCTAAACTATATTCTATGATGAGCAATATATAGACGTTTGATCGTCAAGACAACGATATATCACACCAAAACATAATACTGGAAGATCAAAGGTGTACAACAACATACAAAACAATATATTACACCACAACATAATACTGGAATATCTAAAGGTGTACAACAACATACAAAACAATATATTACACCACAACATAATACTGGAAGATCTAAAGGTGTACAACAACATACAAAACAATATATTGCACCACAACATAATACTGGAAGATCTAAAGGTGTACAACAACATACAAAACAATATATTACACCACAACATAATACTGGAAGGTCTGAAGGTGTCCAACAACATACAAAACGATCTATTACACCAAAACATAATACTGGAAGGTCTGAAGGTGTACAACAACATACAAAACGATATATTACACCACAACATAATACTGGAAGATCTAAAGATGAACAACAACATACAAAACGATCTATTACACCAAAACATAATGCTGGAAGATCTAAAGGTGTACAACAACATACAAAACAAGATATTACACCACAACATAATACTGGAAGATCTAAAGGTGTACAGCAACATACAAAATGATCTATTACACCAAAACATAATACTGGAAGATCTAAAGGTGTACAACAACATACAAAATGATCTATTACACCAAAATATAATGCTGGAAGGTGTGAAGGTGTACAACAACATACAAAACAATATATTACACCAAAACATAATGCTGGAAGATCTAAAGGTGTACAACAACATACAAAATTATCTATTACACCAAAACATAATACTGGAAGATCTAAAGATGTACAACAACATACAAAATGATCTATTACACCAATACAAAATACTGGAAGGTCTGAAGGTGTACAACAACATACAAAACAATATATTACACCAAAGCATAATGCTGGAAGATTTAAAGGTGTACACCAACATACAAAATGATATGTTACACCAAAACATAATGCTGGAAGATCTAAAGGTGTATAACAACATACAAACAATGTATTACACCACAACATAATGCTGGAAGATCTAAAGGTGTACAACAACATACAAAACAATATATTACACCACAACATAATGCTGGAAGATCTAAAGGTGTACAACAACATACAAAACGATCTATTACACCAAAACATAATACTGGAAGATCTAAAGGTGTACAACAACATACAAAACGATCTATTACACCACAACATAATACTGGAAGATCTAAAGGTGTACAACAACATACAAAACGATATATTACACCAATACAAAATACTGGAAGGTCTGAAGGTGTACAACAACATACACAACAATATATTACACCAAAACATACTACTGGAAGGTATGAAGGGGTACAACAACATACAAAACAATATATTACACCACAACATAATACTGGGAGATCTAAAGGTGTACAACAATATACAAAACAATATATTACACCAATACAAAATACTGGAAGGACTGAAGGTGTACAATAACATACAAAATGATCTATTACACCAAAACTTAATGTTGGAAGATATAGAGGTGTACAACAACATACAAAGCAATATATTACACCACAACATAATGCTGGAAGATCTAAAGGTGTACAACAACATACAAAACGATCTATTACACCAAAACATAATACTGGAAGATCTAAAGGTGTACAACAACATACATAACATCTATTACACCACAACATAATACTGGAAGATCTAAAGGTGTACAACAACATACAAAACGATAAATTACACCAAAACATAATACTGGAAGGTCTGAAGGTGTACAACAACATACAAAACAATCTATTACACCAATACAAAATACTGGAAGGTCTGAAGGTGTACAACAACATACAAAACAATATATTACACCAAAACGTAATACTGGAAGGTCTGAAGGTGCACAACAACATACAAAACAATATGTTACACCACAACATAATACTGGAAGATCTAAAGGTGTACAACAACATACAAAACGATATATTACACCAATACAAAATACTGGAAGGTCTGAAGGTGTACAACAACATACAAAACAATATATTACATCACAACATAATACTGGAAGATCTAAAGGTGTACAACAACATACAAAACAATATATTACACCACAACATAATGCTGAAAGATCTAAAGGTGTACAACAACATACAAAACAATATATTACACCACAACATAATGCTGTAAGATCTAAAGGTGTACAACAACATACAAAACGATCTATTACACCAATATAAAATACTGGAAGATCTAAAGGTGTACAACAACATACAAATTAATATATTACACCACAACATAATGCTGGAAGATCTAAAGGTGTACAACAACATACAAAACGATCTATTACACCAAATCATAATACTGGAAGATCTAAAGGTGTACAACAACATACAAAATGATCTATTGCACCAAAACATATTGCTGGAAGATCTAAAGGTGTATAAAAACATACAAAACGATCTAATACACCAATACAAAAAACTGCTAGGTCTGAAGGTGTACAACAACATACAAAACGATCTATTACAATAAAACATAATACTGGAATATCTAAAGGTGTACAACAACTTTCAAAACAATATATTACACCAATACAAAATACTGGAAGGTCTGAAGGTGTACAACAACATACAAAACATTATGTTACACCACAACATAATACTGGAACGTCTAAATGTGTACAACAACATACAAAACAATATATTACACCAATACAAAATACTAGAAGGTCTGAAGGTGTACAAAAACATACAAAACGATCTATTACACCACAACATAATGCTGGAAGATCTAAAGGTGTACAACAACATACAAAACGATATATTACACCAAAACATAATACTGGAAGATCTGTATGTGTACAACAACATACAAAACAATATATTACCCCAAAACATAATACTGGAAGATCTGAAGGTGTACAACAACATACAAAACGATATATTACATCAAAACATAATACTGGAAGATCTAAAGGTGTACAACAACATACAAAACAATATATTACACCACAACATAATACTGGAAGATCTAAAGATGTACAACAACATACAAAACAATATATTACACCACAACATAATACTGGAAGGTCTGAAGGTGTACAACAACATACAAAACAATATATTACACCAAAACATAATACTGGAAGATTTAAAGGTGTACAACAACATCCAAAACAATATATTACACCACAACATAATACTGGAAGATCTAAAGGTCTACAACAACATACAAAATGATCTATTACACCAAAACATAATACTGGAAGGTCTGAAGGTGTACAACAACATACAAAACAATATATTACACCACAACATAATACTGGAAGGTCTGAAGGTGTACAACAACATACAAAGCGATATATTACACCACAACATAATACTGAAAGATTTAAAGGTGTACAACAACATACAAAACGATCTATTACACCAAAACATAATACTGGAAGATCTAAAGGTGTACAACAGCATACAAAACAATATATTACACCACATCATAATGCTGGAAGATCTAAAGGTGTACAACAACATACAACACGATCTATTACACCAAAACATAATACTGGAAGATCTAAAGGTGTACAACAACATACAAAATAATATATTACACCACAACATAATACTGGAAGATCTGAATGTGTACAGCAACATACAAAACGATCTATTACACCAAAGCATAATACTAGAAGTTCTAAAGGTGTCCAACAACATACAAAATGATCTATTGCACCAAAACATAATGCTGGAAGATCTAAAGGTGTACAACAACATACAAAACAATATATTACACCAAAACACAATGCTGGAAGACCTAAAGGTGTACAACAACATACAAAACGATCTATTACACCAAAACATAATGCTGGAAGATCTAAAGGTGTACAACAACATACAAAATGATCTATTACACCACAACATAAAACTGGAAGATCTGAAGGTGTACAACAACATACAAAATGATCTATTACACCGAAACATAATACTGGAAGATCTAAAGGTGTACAACAACATACAAAACGATATATTACACCAAAACATAATGCTGGAAGATCTAAAGGTGTACAACAACATACAAAACGATATATTCCACCAAAACATAATGCTGGAAGATCTAAAGGTGTACAACAACATACAAAATGATCTATTACACCGAAACATAATGCTGGAAGATTTAAAGGTGTACAACAACATACAAAACGATATATTACACCAAAACATAATCCTGGAAGATCTAAAGGTGTACAACAGCATACAAAACGATATATTACATCAAGACATAATGCTGGAAGATCTAAAGGTGTACAACAACATACAAAATGATCTATTACACCAAAACATAATGCTGGAAGATCTAAAGGTCTACAACAACATACAAAATGATATATTACACCAAAGCATAATGCTGGAAGATCTAAAGGTGTACAACAACATACAAAACGATATATTACACCAAAACATAATGCTGGAAGATCTAAAGGTGTACAAAAACATACAAAACGATATATTACACCAAAACATAATACTGGAAGATCTAAAGGTGTACAACAACATACAAAATGACATATTACACCAAAACATAATGCTGGAAGATCTAAAGGTGTACAACAACATACAAAGCGATATATTACACCAAAACTTAATGCTGGAAGATCTAAAGGTGTACAAAAACATACAAAACGATATATTACACCAAAACATAATACTGGAAGATCTAAAGGTGTACAACAACATACAAAACGATATATTACATCAAGACATAATGCTGGAAGATCTAAAGGTGTACAACAACATACAAAACGATATATTACATCAAAACATAATGCTGGAAGATCTAAAGGTGTACAACAACATACAAAATGATCTATTGCACCAAAACATAATACTGGAAGATCTGAAGGTGTACAACAACATACAAAATGATCTATTACACAAAAACATAATGCTGGAAGATCTAAAGGTGTACAACAACATACAAAACGATATATTACATCAAAACATTATGCTGGAAGATCTAAAGGTGTACAACAACATACAAAATGATATATTACATCAAAACAAAATGCTGGAAGATCTAAAGGTGTACAACAACATACAAAACCATATATTACATCAAAACATAATACTGGAAGATCTAAAGATGTACAACAACATACAAAATGATCTATTGCACCAAAACATAATACTGGAAGATCTAAAGGTGTACAACAACATACAAAGCGATATATTACACCAGAACATAATGCTGAAAGATCTAAAGGTGTATAACAACATACAAAATGATCTATTACACCAAAACATAATGCTGGAAGATCTAAAGGTGTACAACAACATACAAAATGATCTATTGCACCAAAACATAATGTTTGAAGATCTAAAGGTGTACAACCACATACAAAACGATATATTACACCAAAACATAATGCTGGAAGATCTAAAGGTGTACAACAACATACAAAACGATATATTACACCAAAACATAATGCTGGAAGATCTAAAGGTGTACAACAACATACAAAACGATATATTACATCAAAACATAATACTGGAAGATCTAAAGGTGTACAACAACATACAAAACAATATATTACATCAAAACATAATGCTGGAAGATCTAAAGGTGTACAACAACATACAAAATGATCTATTACACCAAAACATAATGCTGGAAGATCTAAAGGTGTACAACAACATACAAAATGATCTATTGCACCAAAACATAATGTTTGAAGATCTAAAGGTGTACAACAACATACAAAACGATATATTACACCAAAACATAATGCTGGAAGATCTAAAGGTGTACAACAACATACAAAATGATCTATTGCATCAAAACATAATCCTGGAAGATCTAAAGGTGTACAACAACATACAAAACGATATATTACACCAAAACATAATACTGGAAGATCTAAAGGTGTACAACAACATACAAAACAATATATTACATCAAAACATAATACTGGAAGATCTAAAGGTGTACAACAACATACAAAACGTAAAAAATAAACTAAACTATACATAAACAAAGACAGCTAAGACATAATACTGGAAGATCCAAAGGTGTACAACAACATACAAAACGAAAAAACTAAGCTAAGCTATACACAAACAAAGACAGTTATAACTAAACACGTAACAGATATATAGTCTGTGTAAGAGATTGATACTACACAGGATTAAATGTTTTGATCGAAAATATCTTTCAAAGACAAATGCAAAATGTCAAAGAATGCGTTGCATCGTATATACCAATTCTGCTTTAAGGCATTTGTTTTCTTATAGAGCACACGAGTTCACCGCCGGTTTTAAGTGGGGTGCGTGCTGCTCAATGTTTACTTTGTTAAATCGTTTTTTTTTCTTCTTTTGGGTTTTTTTTTTTTTTCATTTTCATTAGGCCATTGTGTTGTACGTTCTTCTTCAAGTTGCAGCTTCTGATTACCCCATTGATATCTTCAAACTATTCTTAGTACAGCATATGACACTTTGACTTTGATCAAATGCGCTTAATTACTCCTTTAATCTGTTCATTGCTCTGATTAAGTATTACATCTGCTCGAAACTGATTGTGTATATTGTTATAATATTCAAGAAGAGTTTGAAGATATCAAAAGGGTAATCAGAATCCGTATATCGAAGAAGAACAGACAACACAATGGCCAAAAAAAAAAGTAGAAAAGGACAAACAACGGATCAACAAAACATATACATAAAACTAAAGATCGAGTAACACGAACTCCACAACAAACGAGGGTGAACTCGGGTGATCCGGAAGAGTAGGCATTTCTTGCTCCACTAGTGGCACCCGTCGTGTTAATCTAGTTACAAACCCGATGACAAGTCATGAACGAGGAAAGGACCGGGAAGTATTAGCGACAAAGTATGATATATATAATCAATACTTTTATCGGATAGAATAACCTTGTGGTTGGAACATAACTGAAATACTTGATACTGAAATGTCGACGTAATAAAACAACTGAAAGAAAACGAATACTACTACAACATGGCCTGATAACAAATTAAGCTGAGTTTAACCTCTGTAATAATGACAACAGTTAGATTAATGACACAAAGACAATACAACACGTTATTTAACATGTATTTATGATCATACATGACTGATAACCAACATCATGCTAGTATTAATATTTGAAATTCCAATAAGTGTAAATTAGACTAAAAATCCTTACAAAGACTATGCTTGTGCATCAACTTTTGTTAATCTCAGTATTGTTTATTTCTATAGATTACATAAACGTTCAGTGGACTGGATATATTTGAATGTTAATGAAAAAGACGATTAAACTAAATAATTGTTTTATCGTTTCACAAAACATCTCTAAAGAAAATTTAATAATTTAAATAAAATAATCATCAGAGGTCAGTATTATTACTATTTTACTTTGTTATTTAATATTCCATATGCTCACAACATTTGATATAAACACCTAACAAAGACAAACTGTATGGATACATCAAGTGGTGTTGATTTTGTATATGTAATTTACAATACCGCTCAAGAACTATTACCTATTATTAGTGTACTGATGTCTATACTGTGGCAATGCTTGGAGAGAGTTGTATTGATATCAATGAAGATGTATTTGACTTTCTACTCATTTGACTAGGAGAGTACCCAATGAAGATTGTCACAGAAGCGTGTCGTGCGCACTAAATTAGATATCTACCTTGTTATTGAATACAAACAATGAAAAAAATAATGTGTAAGAAAAGTTTGAACACACCAAATGGGTACTCAGATGACGTACTCAGATGACGTAACTCAAAGAAGGACAGACAACTCAATGACCAAAAGAAATCAGGACAAAAGAACAAACACAAACAACGATATATAAAACACTACACATTGTAAGTCACATATCTAAAAGAGGCAAAACACGTGTGAACACATACTAGAAAGATAAATAAATACGTACACAATGAATTATGATGTATCACATTGTATATTAAATAGGCCTATGAATAATTGTCGGTGCTATATTACTGATAATCAAAAACATCCAAAACAGGACAAGGTACAAGCCAGATGAAAACAGGGGTGACAAGCAGGTCTTTGACGCGAACGATGCGTTGATTAAAAAAAGAATGGTTTGAAGGTGGAAAACGTACACGAAACTAGAATTGGATCTTAAATTTTCCAAAGCAAACCTACTCAAATGGAGTTAATCTACCTATTTGTATTAGTGCCTTTTGAGTGCAGTTAATCTACCTATTTGTATTAGTGTCTTTTGAGTGGAGTTAATCTACCTATGTGTATTAGTGCCTTTTGAGTGGAGTTAATCTACCTATTTGTATTAGTGCCTTTTGAGTGGAGTTAATCTACCTATTTGTATTAGTGCCTTTTGAGTCTACTGAACTTAATGCTTCGACGAAGGAAGGTGATAGCTGTTTAATTTCTTTTTCTGTAGACATTATTGACATGGCTTTTCCAATTTAAGTCTTAACAAATTGTTAAATCAAGATTATGTTCTTCTTCTAACGACTCGAGGTGATGAAAAGAAAGGTTTATTTGAATCTAATAGTCTTTTTATTTTGATTGCCAGACTGAGTACTAAATATATCAGGATCAGAAGATATAATTTCCATTTTGTTCTCTCTATATTACACTGCGAACAATGTTGTACTGATGTAACTTTGTTCAAGCGATACGGGTAACGCTTAAAACAATGGCAACACATACTGTGTTTTAGAAAGTCTAGATTTCATGAATGTCATCGTTTGTTACCATAGTGATATGTACCAATAAACTTGATGAATCAGATATAATGTAAAGATAAATTCCAGAAAAAAAAACAAAATTAACTACACGTAAAACGAAGGATAACTCCTCTATAACTCTGAATAGTAAAAGTGTTCTCCATCCTTATGTAGGTACAGATGTAACGTTAATCATGGACTATTATGTAGGTACAGATGTAACGTTAATCATGGACTATTATGTAGGTACAGATGTAACGTTAATCATGGACTATTATGTAGGTACAGATGTAACGTTAATCATGGACTATTATGTAGGTACAGATGTAACGTTAATCATGGACTATTATGTAGGTACAGATGTAACGTTAATCATGGACTATTATGTAGGTACAGATGTAACGTTAATCATGGACTATTATGTAGGTACAGATGTAACGTTAATCATGGACTATTATGTAGGTACAGATGTAACGTTAATCATGGACTATTATGTAGGTACAGATGTAACGTTAATCATGGACTATTATGTAGGTACAGACGTAACGTTAATCATGGACTATTATGTAGGTACAGATGTAACGTTAATCATGGACTATTATGTAGGTACAGATGTAACGTTAATCATGGACTATTATGTAGATACAGATGAAACGTTAATCATGGACTATTATGTAGGTACAGACGTAACGTTAATCATGGACTATTATGTAGGTACAGACGTAACGTTAATCATGGACTATTATGTAGGTACAGATGTAACGTTAATCATGGACTATTATGTAGGTACAGATGTAACGTTAATCATGGACTATTATGTAGGTACAGACGTAACGTTAATCATGGACTATTATGTAGGTACAGATGTAACGTTAATCATGGACTATTATGTAGGTACAGATGTAACACGTTAATCATGGACTATTATGTAGGTACAGATGTAACGTTAATCATGGACTATTATGTAGGTACAGATGTAACGTTAATCATGGACTATTATGTAGGTACAGACGTAACGTTAATCATGGACTATTATGTAGGTACAGATGTAACGTTAATCATGGACTATTATGTAGGTACAGATGTAACGTTAATCATGGACTATTATGTAGGTACAGATGTAACGTTAATCATGGACTATTATGTAGGTACAGATGTAACGTTAATCATGGACTATTATGTAGGTACAGATGTAACGTTAATCATGGACTATTATGTAGGTACAGATGTAACGTTAATCATGGACTATTATGTAGGTACAGATGTAACGTTAATCATGGACTATTATGTAGGTACAGATGTAACGTTAATCATGGACTATTATGTAGGTACAGATGTAACGTTAATCATGGACTATTATGTAGGTACAGATGTAACGTTAATCATGGACTATTATGTAGGTACAGACGTAACGTTAATCATGGACTATTATGTAGGTACAGATGTAACGTTAATCATGGACTATTATGTAGGTACAGATGTAACGTTAATCATGGACTATTATGTAGGTACAGATGTAACGTTAATCATGGACTATTATGTAGGTACAGATGTAACGTTAATCATGGACTATTATGTAGGTACAGATGTAACGTTAATCATGGACTATTATGTAGGTACAGATGTAACGTTAATCATGGACTATTATGTAGGTACAGATGTAACGTTAATCATGGACTATTATGTAGGTACAGATGTAACGTTAATCATGGACTATTATGTAGGTACAGATGTAACGTTAATCATGGACTATTATGTAGGTACAGATGTAACGTTAATCATGGACTATTATGTAGGTACAGATGTAACGTTAATCATGGACTATTATGTAGGTACAGATGTAACGTTAATCATGGACTATTATGTAGGTACAGATGTAACGTTAATCATGGACTATTATGTAGGTACAGATGTAACGTTAATCATGGACTATTATGTAGGTACAGACGTAACGTTAATCATGGACTATTATGTAGGTACAGACGTAACGTT
Organism: Bathymodiolus septemdierum; assembly: GCA_963383655.1. Lineage (NCBI taxonomy): Eukaryota > Metazoa > Mollusca > Bivalvia > Mytilida > Modiolidae > Bathymodiolus > Bathymodiolus septemdierum. Next base: position 28,732,207 of record OY726520.1, read on the forward strand.
AATCATGGACTATTATGTAGGTACAGATGTAACGTTAATCATGGACTATTATGTAGGTACAGACGTAACGTTAATCATGGACTATTATGTAGGTACAGATGTAACGTTAATCATGTACTCGTACTATTATGTAGGTACAGACGTAACCGTTAATCATGGACTATTATGTAGGTACAGATGTAACGTTAATCATTATGTAGGTACAGATGTAACGTTAATCATGGACTATTATGTAGGTACAGATGTAACGTTAATCATGGACTATTATGTAGGTACAGACGTAACGTTAATCATGGACTATTATGTAGGTACAGATGTAACGTTAATCATGGACTATTATGTAGGTACAGATGTAACGTTAATCATGGACTATTATGTAGGTACAGATGTAACGTTAATCATGGACTATTATGTAGGTACAGATGTAACGTTAATCATGGACTATTATGTAGGTACAGATGTAACGTTAATCATGGACTATTATGTAGGTACAGATGTAACGTTAATCATGGACTATTATGTAGGTACAGATGTAACGTTAATCATGGACTATTATGTAGGTACAGATGTAACGTTAATCATGGACTATTATGTAGGTACAGATGTAACGTTAATCATGGACTATTATGTAGGTACAGATGTAACGTTAATCATGGACTATTATGTAGGTACAGATGTAACGTTAATCATGGACTATTATGTAGGTACAGATGTAACGTTAATCATGGACTATTATGTAGGTACAGATGTAACGTTAATCATGGACTATTATGTAGGTACAGATGTAACGTTAATCATGGACTATTATGTAGGTACAGATGTAACGTTAATCATGGACTATTATGTAGGTACAGATGTAACGTTAATCATGGACTATTATGTAGGTACAGATGTAACGTTAATCATGGACTATTATGTAGGTACAGATGTAACGTTAATCATGGACTATTATGTAGGTACAGACGTAACGTTAATCATGGACTATTATGTAGGTACAGACGTAACGTTAATCATGGACTATTATGTAGGTACAGACGTAACGTTAATCATGGACTATTATGTAGGTACAGACGTAACGTTAATCATGGACTATTATGTAGGTACAGATGTAACGTTAATCATGGACTATTATGTAGGTACAGATGTAACGTTAATCATGGACTATTATGTAGGTACAGACGTAACGTTAATCATGGACTATTATGTAGGTACAGACGTAACGTTAATCATGGACTATTATGTAGGTACAGATGTAACGTTAATCATGGACTATTATGTAGGTACAGATGTAACGTTAATCATGGACTATTATGTAGGTACAGACGTAACGTTAATCATGGACTATTATGTAGGTACAAATGTAACGTTAATCATGGACTATTATGTAGGTACAGATGTAACGTTAATCATGGACTATTATGTAGGTACAGACGTAACGTTAATCATGGACTATTATGTAGGTACAGACGTAACGTTAATCATGGACTATTATGTAGGTACAGATGTAACGTTAATCATGGACTATTATGTAGGTACAGATGTAACGTTAATCATGGACTATTATGTAGGTACAGATGTAACGTTAATCATGGACTATTATGTAGGTACAGATGTAACGTTAATCATGAACTATTATGTAGGTACAGACGTAACGTTAATCATGGACTATTATATAGGTACAGACGTAACGTTAATCATGGACTATTATGTAGGTACAGATGTAACGTTAATCATGGACTATTATGTAGGTACAGATGTAACGTTAATCATGGACTATTATGTAGGTACAGACGTAACGTTAATCATGGACTATTATGTAGGTACAGATGTAACGTTAATCATGGACTATTATGTAGGTACAGATGTAACGTTAATCATGGACTATTATGTAGGTACAGATGTAACGTTAATCATGGACTATTATGTAGATACAGATGTAACGTTAATCATGGACTATTATGTAGGTACAGATGTAACGTTAATCATGGACTATTATGTAGGTACAGATGTAACGTTAATCATGGACTATTATGTAGGTACAGACGTAACGTTAATCATGGACTATTATGTAGGTACAGATGTAACGTTAATCATGGACTATTATGTAGGTACAGACGTAACGTTAATCATGGACTATTATGTAGGTACAGACGTAACGTTAATCATGGACTATTATGTAGGTACAGATGTAACGTTAATCATGGACTATTATGTAGGTACAGACGTAACGTTAATCATGGACTATTATGTAGGTACAGACGTAACGTTCATCATGGACTATTATGTAGGTACAGACGTAACTTTATTCATGGACTATTATGTAGGTACAGATGTAACGTTAATCATGGACTATTATGTAGATACAGATGTAACGTTAATCATGGACTATTATGTAGGTACAGATGTAACGTTAATCATGGACTATTATGTAGGTACAGACGTAACGTTAATCATGGACTATTATGTAGGTACAGATGCAACGTTAATCATGGACTATTATGTAGGTACAGATGTAACGTTAATCATGGACTATTATGTAGGTACAGACGTAACGTTAATCATGGACTATTATGTAGGTACAGACGTAACGTTAATCATGGACTATTATGTAGGTACAGATGCAACGTTAATCATGGACTATTATGTAGGTACAGATGTAACGTTAATCATGGACTCATGTTTCCTGGTGTCTTGTAATAATATATGTGTTTATAATTGTTTATAATTGTTTATAATTGTTTATAATTGTTTTGTTGGCCAGATTGATACAAGACATATCTAACTATTATTATGAACCATTGACAGAAATATAATACAGTCAAACCTGCCCATGCTGTCACCTCTATCAAAAGGTCATATTTTTCTTGTGATGTCATAGAAAATTCCATATGAATTGAACCTCTTTTAAAAGATCACCTGTCTTATAAGGTCACTTTTCCATTGTCTCAAAGGTGACATCTTAATACAGACTTGACTGTAGGTATTGTATCACGATGTTATAAGATGTAATCAGATATCCTATGTTAGTCAGACTTCATTGTAAGATAAGGACGAATTCTAGAACACCCTAAACTTAAAATATTTCAACCTATCATTTTGCATAAATCATATAATCGTGGTTCAAGTTAAGTATGCCAAATTAGGCATCCACTCACTTGCGAATAATTACCATTTATTTCACTTCCAATGGATCATTAAGTTATATTTGTAATTATTCTATTCTGAAATCAAGCATTAGTGTAAATGTAAGAATAGAAATATTATAAATTAAACGCCATAGGTACAATAAATGTTTAGAGATCCAAATGGGCTAACCAGAAGCCGTAAATGAAAGAAGTACAGACCATACATTAGTCAAATTTTTAAAGGACAAAATCTACACAAAAAACTAAAGAATGAAACATACAAAGCCCACTAACAACCGAGGGTAACTTTTAAAACAGTGAGCATGTCCTGCTCCACTAATGATATCCGTCACATTACTGTTCCGAAACAGTGAGCATGTCCTGCTCCACTAATGACATCCGTCACATTACTGTTCCGAAACAGTGAGCATGTCCTGCTCCACTAATGACATCCGTCACATTACTGTTCCGAAACAGTGAGCATGTCCTGCTCCACTAATGACATCCGTCACATAACTGCTCCGAAATAGTGAGCATGACCTGCTCCACTAATGACATCAGTCACATTACTGTTCCGAAACAGTGAGCATGTCCTGCTCCACTAATGACATCCGTCACATTACTGTTCTGAAACAGTGAGCATGTCCTGCTCCGCTAATGACATCGTCACATTACTGTTCTGAAACAGTGAGCATGTCCTGCTCCACTAATGACATCGTCACATTATTGTTCCGAAACAGTGAGCATGTCCTGCTCCACTAATGGAATCTGTCACATTACTGTTCTGAAACAGTGGGCATCTCCTGCACCACTAATGACATCCGTCACATTACTGTTCTGAAACAGTGAGCATGTCCTTCTCTACTAATGGCATCCGTCACATTGCTGTTCTCAAACAGTGAGCAAGTCCTGCTCCACTAATGACATCCGTCACATTACTGTTCCGAAACAGTGAGCATGTCCTTCTCCACTAATGACATTCGTCACATTACTGTTGTGAAACAGTGAGCATGTCCTGCTCCACTAATGACATCCGTCACATTACTGTTCTGAAACAGTGAGCATGTCCTGCTCCACTAATGACATCCGTCACATTACTGTTCTGAAACAGTGAGCATGTCCTGCTCCACTAATGACATCCGTCACAATACTGTTCTGAAACAGTGAGCATGTCCTGCTCCACTAATGACATTCGTCACATTACTGTTCTGAAACAGTGAACATGTACTGCCCCACTAATGATATCCGTCACATTACTGTTCTGAAACAGTGAGCATGTCCTTCTCCACTAATGTCATCCGTCACATTACTGTTCTGAAACTGAGCATGTCCTGCTCCACTAATGGCATCCGTCACATTACTCTTCTGAAACAGTGAGCATGTCCTACTCCACTAATGACATCCGTCACATTACTGTTCTGAAACAGTGAGCATGTCCTGCTCCACTAATGGCATCCGTCACATTACTGTTCTGAAACAGTGAGCATGTCCTGCTCCACTAATGGCATCCATCAGATTACTGTTCTGAAACAGTGAGCATATCCTGCTCCACTAATGACATCCGTCACATTACTGTTCCGAAACAGTGAGCATGTCCTGCTCCACTAATGACATCCGTCACATTACTGTTCTGAAACAGTGAGCATGTCCTTCTCTACTAATGGCATCCGTCACATTGCTGTTCTGAAACAGTGAGCATGTCCTGCTCCACTAATGACATCCGTCACATTACTGTTCCGAAACAGTGAGCATGTCCTCCTCCACTAATGACATCCGTCACATTACTGTTCTGAAACAGTGAGCATGTCCTTCTCCACTAATGTCATCCGTCACATTACGGTTCTGAAACAGTGAGCATGTCCTGCTCCACTAATGGCATCCGTCACATTACTGTTCTGAAACTGTGAGCATGTCCTGCTCCACTAATGACATTCGTCACATTACTGTTCTGAAACAGTGAGCATGTCCTGCTCCATTAATGACATCCGTCACATTACTGTTCCGAAACAGTGAGCATGTCCTGCTCCACCAATGACATCCGTCACATTACTGTTCTGAAACAGTGAGCATGTCCTGCTCCACTAGCGACTTCCGTCACATTACTGTTCCGAAACAGTGAGAATGTCTTGCTCCACTAATGGCATCCGTCACATTACTCTTCTGAAACAGTGAGCATGTCCTGCTCCACTAATGGCATCCGTCACATTACTGTTCCGAAACAGTGAACATGTCCTGCTCCACTAATGGCATCCGTCACATTACTGTTCTGAAACAGTGAGCATGTCCTGCGCCACTAATGGCATCCGTCACATTACTGGTCTGAAACAGTGAGCATGCCCTGCTCCACTAATGACATCCGTCACATTACTGTTCTGAAACAGTGAGCATGTCCTGCTCCACTAATGACATCCGTCACATTACTGTTCTGAAACAGTGAGCATGTCCTGCTCCACTAATGACATCCGTCACATTAATGTTCCGAAACAGTGAGCATGTCCTGCTCCACTAATGGCATCCGTCACATTACTATTCTGAAACAGTGAGCATGTCCTGCTCCACTAATGACATCCGTCACATTACTGTTCTGAAACAGTGAGCATGTCCTGCTCCACTAATGACATCCGTCACATTACTGTTCCGAAACAGTGAGCATGTCCTGCTCCACTAATGACATCAGTCACATTACTGTTCTGAAACAGTGAGCATGTCCTGCTCCACTAATGACATCCGTTACATTACTGTTCTGAAACAGTGAGCATGTCCTGCTCCACTAATGACATCCGTCACATTACTGCTCCAAAACAGTGAGCATGTCCTGCATCACTAATGGCATCCGTCACATTACTGTTGTGAAACAGTGAGCATGTCCTGCTCCACTAATGACATCCGTCACATAACTGTTCCGAAACAGTGAGCATGTCCTGCTCCACTAATGACATCCGTCACATTACTGTTCTGAAACTGTGAGCATGTCCTGCTCCACTAATGGCATACGTCACATTACTATTCTGAAACAGTCAGCATGTCCTGCTCCAATAATGGCATCCGTCACATTACTGTTCTGAAACAGTGAGCATGTCCTGCTCCACTAATGGCATCCGTCACATTACTGTTCTGAAACAGTGAGCATGTCCTGCTCCACTAATGGCATCCATCAGATTACTGTTCTGAAACAGTGAGCATATCCTGCTCCACTAATGACATCCGTCACATTACTGTTCCGAAACAGTGAGCATGTCCTGCTCCACTAATGACATCCGTCACATTACTGTTCTGAAACAGTGAGCATGTCCTTCTCTACTAATGGCATCCGTCACATTGCTGTTCTGAAACAGTGAGCATGTCCTGCTCCACTAATGGCATCCGTCACATTACTGTTCCGAAACAGTGAGCATGTCCTCCTCCACTAATGACATTCGTCACATTACTGTTCCAAACAGTGAGCATGTCCTGCTCCACTAATGACATCCGTCACATTACTGTTCTGAAACAGTGAGCATGTCCTGCTCCACTAATGACATCCGTCACATTACTGTTCTGAAACAGTGAGCATGTCCTGCTCCACTAATGACATCCGTGACATTACTGTTCCGAAACAGTGAGCATGTCCTGCTCCACTAATGACATCCGTCACATTACTGTTCCGAAACAGTGAGCATGTACTGCTCCACTAATGATATCCGTCACATTACTGTTCTGAAACAGTGAGCATGTCCTTCTCCACTAATGTCATCCGTCACATTACTGTTCTGAAACAGTGAGCATGTCCTGCTCCACTAATGGCATTCGTCACATTACTGTTCTGAAACTGTGAGCATGTCCTGCTCCACTAATGACATTCGTCACATTACTGTTCTGAAACAGTGAGCATGTCCTGCTCCATTAATGACATCCGTCACATTACTGTTCCGAAACAGTGAGCATGTCCTGCTCCACAAATGATATCCGTCACATTACTGTTCTGAAACAGTGAGCATGTCCTGCTCCAATAATGGCATCCGTCACATTACTGTTCTGAAACAGTGAGCATGTCCTGCTCCACTAATAACATTCGTCACATTACTGTTTTGAAACAGTGAGCATGTCCTGCTCCACTAATGGCATTCGTCACATTACTGTTCTGAAACTGAGCATGTCTTGATCCACTAATGACATCCGTCACATTACTGTTCTGAAACAGTGAGCATGTCCTGCTCCACTTATGACATCCGTCACATTACTGTTCCGAAACAGTGAGCATGTCCTGCTCCACTAATGACATCCGTCACATTACTGTTCTGAAACAGTGAGCATGTCCTGCTCCACTAATGGCATCCGTCACATTACTGTTCTGAAACAGTGAGCATGTCCTGCTCCACTAATGGCATCCGTCACATTACAGTTCTGAAACATTGAGCATGTCCTGCTCCACTAATGACATCCGTCACATTACTGTTCTGAAACAGTGAGCATGTCCTGCTCCACTAGCGACATCCGTCACATTACTGTTCCGAAACAGTGAGAATGTCTTGCTCCACTAATGGCATCCGTCACATTACTGTTCTGAAACAGTGAGCATGTCCTGCTCCATTAATGGCATCGTCACATTACTGTTCCGAAACAGTGAACATGTCCTGCTCCACTAATGGCATCCGTCACATTACTGTTCTGAAACAGTGAGCATGTCCTGCGCCACTAATGGCATCCGTCACATTACTGGTCTGAAACAGTGAGCATGCCCTGCTCCACTAATGACATCCGTCACATTACTGTTCTGAAACAGTGAGCATGTCCTGCTCCACTAATGACATCCGTCACATTACTGTTCTGAAACAGTGAGCATGTCCTACTCCACTAATGACATCCGTCACATTAATGTTCCGAAACAGTGAGCATGTCCTGCTCCACTAATGGCATCCGTCACATTACTATTCTGAAACAGTGAGCATGTCCTGCTCCACTAATGACATCCGTCACATTACTGTTCTGAAACAGTGAGCATGTCCTGCTCCACTAATGACATCCGTCACATTACTGTTCCGAAACAGTGAGCATGTCCTGCTCCACTAATAACATCAGTCACATTACTGTTCTGAAACAGTGAGCATGTCCTGCTCCACTAATGACATCCGTTACATTACTGTTCTGAAACAGTGAGCATGTCCTGCTCCACTAATGACATCCGTCACATTACTGCTCCAAAACAGTGAGCATGTCCTGCATCACTAATGGCATCCGTCACATTACTGTTGTGAAACAGTGAGCATGTCCTGCTCCACTAATGACATCCGTCACATAACTGTTCCGAAACAGTGAGCATGTCCTGCTCCACTAATGACATCCGTCACATTACTGTTCTGAAACTGTGAGCATGTCCTGCTCGACTAATGGCATACGTCATATTACTATTCTGAAACAGTCAGCATGTCCTGCTCCAATAATGGCATCCGTCACATTACTGTTCTGAAACAGTGAGCATGTCCTGCTCCACTAATAACATTCGTCACATTACTGTTTTGAAACAGTGAGCATGTCCTGCTCCACTAATGGCATTCGTCACATTACTGTTCTGAAACAGTGAGCATCCACTAATGACATCCGTCACATTACTGTTCTGAAACAGTGAGCATGTCCTGCTCCACTAATGACATCCGTCACATTACTGTTCCGAAACAGTGAGCATGTCCTGCTCCACTAATGACATCCGTCACATTACTGTTTTGAAACAGTGAGCATGTCCTGCTCCACTAATGGCATCCGTCACATTACTGTTCTGAAACAGTGAGCATGTCATGCTCCACTAATGGCACCCGTCACATTACAGTTCTGAAACATTGAGCATGTCCTGCTCCACTAATGACATCCGTCACATTACTGTTCTGAAACAGTGAGCATGTCCTGCTCCACTAATGACATCCGTCACATTACTGTTCCGAAACAGTGAGCATGTCTTGCTCCACTAATGGCATCCATCACATTACTGTTCTGAAACAGTGAGCATGTCCTGCTCCACTAATGGCATCCGTCACATTACTGTTCCGAAACAGTGAACATGTCCTGCTCCACTAATGGCATCCGTCACATTACTGTTCTGAAACAGTGAGCATGTCCTGCGCCACTAATGGCATCCGTCACGTTACTGGTCTGAAACAGTGAGCATGTCCTGCTGCACTAATGACATCCGACACATTACTGTTCTGAAACAGTGAGCATGTCCTGCTCCACTAATGACATCCGTCATATTACTGTTCTGAAACAGTGAGCATGTCCTGCTCCACTAATGACATCCGTCACATTAATGTTCCGAAACAGTGAGCATGTCCTGCTCCACTAATGACATCCGTCACATTACTGTTCCGAAACAGTGAGCATGTCCTGCTCCACTAATGACATCAGTCACATTACTGTTCCGAAACAGTGAGCATGTCCTGCTCCACTAATGACATCCGTTACATTACTGTTGTGAAACAGTGAGCATGTCCTGCTCCACTAATGGCATCCGTCACATCACTGTTCTGAAAAAGTGAGCATGTCCTGCTCCACTAATGACATCCGTCACATTACTGTTCTGAAACAGTGAGCATGTCCTGCTCCACTAATGACATCCGTCACATTACTGTTCTGAAACAGTGAGCATGTCCTGCTCCACTAATGGCATCCGTCACATTACTGTTCTGAAACAGTGAGCATGTCCTGCTCCAATAATGGCATCCGTCACATTACTGTTCTGAAACAGTGAGCATGTCCTGCTCCACTAATGTCATTCGTCACATTACTGTTTTTAAACAGTGAGCATGTCCTGCTGCACTAATGGCATTCGTCACTTTACTGTTCTGAAACAGTGAGCATGTCTTGATCCACTAATGACATCAGTAACATTACTGTTCTGAAACATTGAGCATGTCCTGCTCCACAAATGACATCCGTCACATTACTATTCTGAAACAGTGAGCATGTCCTGCTCCAATAATGGCATCCGTCACATTACTGTTCTGAAACAGTGAGCATGTCCTGCTCCACTAATGACATTCGTCACATTACTGTTTTGAAACAGTGAGCATGTCCTGCTCCACTAATGGCATTCGTCACATTACTGTTCTGAAACAGTGAGCATGTCTTGATCCACTAATGACATCCGTCACATTACTGTTCTGAAACAGTGAGCATGTCCTGCTCCACTTATGACATCCGTTACATTACTGTTCCGAAACAGTGAGCATGTCCTGCTCCACTAATGACATCCGTCACATTACTGTTCTGAAACAGTGAGCATGTCCTGCTCCACTAATGGCATCCGTCACATTACTGTTCTGAAACAGTGAGCATGTCCTGCTCCACTAATGGCATCCGTCACATTACAGTTCTGAAACATTGAGCATGTCCTGCTCCACTAATGACATCCGTCACATTACTGTTCTGAAACAGTGAGCATGTCCTGCTCCACTAGCGACATCCGTCACATTACTGTTCCGAAACAGTGAGAATGTCTTGCTCCACTAATGGCATCGTCACATTACTGTTCTGAAACAGTGAGCATGTCCTGCTCCACTTATGGCATCCGTCACATTACTGTTCCGAAACAGTGAACATGTCCTGCTCCACTAATGGCATCCGTCACATTACTGTTCTGAAACAGTGAGCATGTCCTGCGCCACTAATGGCATCCGTCACATTACTGGTCTGAAACAGTGAGCATGCACTGCTCCACTAATGACATCCGTCACATTACTGTTCTGAAACAGTGAGCATGTCCTGCTCCACTAATGACATCCGTCACATTATTGTTCTGAAACAGTGAGCATGTCCTGCTCCATTAATGACATCCGTCACATTATTGTTCCGAAACAGTGAACATGTCCTGCTCCACTAATGGCATCCGTCACATTACTATTCTGAAACAGTGAGCATGTCCTGCTCCACTAATGACATCCGTCACATTACTGTTCTGAAACAGTGAGCATGTCCTGCTCCACTAATGACATCCGTCACATTACTGTTCCGAAACAGTGAGCATGTCCTGCTCCACTAATGACATCAGTCACATTACTGTTCTGAAACAGTGAGCATGTCCTGCTCCACTAATGACATCCGTTACATTACTGTTCTGAAACAGTGAGCATGTCCTGCTCCACTAATGACATCCGTCACATTACTGCTCCAAAACAGTGAGCATGTCCTGCATCACTAATGGCATCCGTCACATTACTGTTGTGAAACAGTGAGCATGTCCTGCTCCACTAATGACATCCGTCACATAACTGTTCCGAAACAATGAGCATGTCCTGCTCCACTAATGACATCCGTCACATTACTGTTCTGAAACTGTGAGCATGTCCTGCTCCACTAATGGCATACGTCACATTACTATTCTGAAACAGTCAGCATGTCCTGCTCCAATAATGGCATCCGTCACATTACTGTTCTGAAACAGTGAGCATGTCCTGCTCCACTAATTACATTCGTCACATTACTGTTTTGAAACAGTGAGCATGTCCTGCTCCACTAATGGCATTCGTCACATTACTGTTCTGAAACAGAGAGCATCCACTAATGACATCCGTCACATTACTGTTCTGAAACAGTGAGCATGTCCTGCTCCACTAATGACATCCGTCACATTACTGTTCCGAAACAGTGAGCATGTCCTGCTCCACTAATGACATCCGTCACATTACTGTTTTGAAACAGTGAGCATGTCCTGCTCCACTAATGGCATCCGTCACATTACAGTTCTGAAACATTGAGCATGTCCTGCTCCACTAATGACATCCGTCACATTACTGTTCTGAAACAGTGAGCATGTCCTGCTCCACTAATGACATCCGTCACATTACTGTTCCGAAACAGTGAGCATGTCTTGCTCCACTAATGGCATCCATCACATTATTGTTCTGAAACAGTGAGCATGTCCTGCTCCACTAATGGCATCCGTCACATTACTGTTCCGAAACAGTGAACATGTCCTGCTCCACTAATGGCATTCGTCACATTACTGTTCTGAAACAGTGAGCATGTCCTGCGCCACTAATGGCATCCGTCACATTATTGGTCTGAAACAGTGAGCATGTCCTGCTCCACTAATGACATCCGTCACATTAATGTTCCGAAACAGTGAGCATGTCCTGCTCCACTAATGGCATCCGTCACATTACTATTCTGAAACAGTGAGCATGTCCTGCTCCACTAATGACATCCGTCACATTACTGTTCTGAAACAGTGAGCATGTCCTGCTCCACTAATGACATCCGTCACATTACTGTTCCGAAACAGTGAGCATGTCCTGCTCCACTAATGACATCAGTCACATTACTGTTCTGAAACAGTGAGCATGTCCTGCTCCACTAATGACATCCGTTACATTACTGTTCTGAAACAGTGAGCATGTCCTGCTCCACTAATGACATCCGTCACATTACTGCTCCAAAACAGTGAGCATGTCCTGCTCCACTAATGACATCAGTCACATTACTGTTCTGAAACAGTGAGCATGTCCTGCTCCACTAATGACATCCGTTACATTACTGTTCTGAAACAGTGAGCATGTCCTGCTCCACTAATGGCATCCGTCACATTACTGTTGTGAAACAGTGAGCATGTCCTGCTCCACTAATGACATCCGTCACATAACTGTTCCGAAACAGTGAGCATGTCCTGCTCCACTAATGACATCCGTCACATTACTGTTCTGAAACTGTGAGCATGTCCTGCTCGACTAATGGCATACGTCACATTACTATTCTGAAACAGTCAGCATGTCCTGCTCCAATAATGGCATTCGTCACATTACTGTTCTGAAACAATGAGCTTGTCCTGCTCCACTAATAACATTCGTCACATTACTGTTTTGAAACAGTGAGCATGTCCTGCTCCACTAATGGCATTCGTCACATTACTGTTCTGAAACAGTGAGCATCCACTAATGACATCCGTCACATTACTGTTCTGAAACAGTGAGCATGTCCTGCTCCACTAATGACATCCGTCACATTACTGTTCCGAAACAGTGAGCATGTCCTGCTCCACTAATGACATCCGTCACATTACTGTTTTGAAACAGTGAGCATGTCCTGCTCCACTAATGGCATCCGTCACATTACTGTTCTGAAACAGTGAGCATGTCCTGCTCCACTAATTGCATCCGTCACATTACAGTTCTGACACATTGAGCATGTCCTGCTCCACTAATGACATCCGTCACATTACAGTTCTGAAACAGTGAGCATGTCCTGCTCCACTAATGACATCCGTCACATTACTGTTCCGAAACAGTGAGCATGTCTTGCTCCACTAATGGCATCCATCACATTACTGTTCTGAAACAGTGAGCATGTCCTGCTCCACTAATGGCATCCGTCACATTACTGTTCCGAAACAGTGAACATGTCCTGCTCCACTAATGGCATCCGTCACATTACAGTTCTGAAACAGTGAGCATGTCCTGCGCCACTAATGGCATCCGTCACATTACTGGTCTGAAACAGTGAGCATGTCCTGCTGCACTAATGACATCCGTCACATTACTGTTCTGAAACAGTGAGCATGTCCTGCTCCACTAATGACATCCGTCATATTACTGTTCTGAAACAGTGAGCATGTCCTGCTCCACTAATGACATCCGTCACATTAATGTTCCGAAACAGTGAGCATGTCCTGCTCCACTAATGACATCCGTCACATTACTGTTCCGAAACAGTGAGCATGTCCTGCTCCACTAATGACATCAGTCACATTACTGTTCCGAAACAGTGAGCATTTCCTGCTCCACTAATGACATCCGTTACATTACTGTTGTGAAACAGTGAGCATGTCCTGCTCCACTAATGGCATCCGTCACATCACTGTTCTGAAAAAGTGAGCATGTCCTGCTCCACTAATGACATCCGTCACATTACTGTTCTGAAACAGTGAGCATGTCCTGCTCCACTAATGGCATCCGTCACATTACTGTTCTGAAACAGTGAGCATGTCCTGCTCCAATAATGGCATCCGTCACATTACTGTTCTGAAACAGTGAGCATGTCCTGCTCCACTAATGTCATTCGTCACATTACTGTTTTTAAACAGTGAGCATGTCCTGCTGCACTAATGGCATTCGTCACTTTACTGTTTTGAAACAGTGAGCATGTCTTGATCCACTAATGACATCCGTAACATTACTGTTCTGAAACATTGAGCATGTCCTGCTCCACAAATGACATCCGTCACATTACTGTTCTGAAACAGTGAGCATGTCCTGCTCCACTAATGGCATCCGTCACATTACTGTTCCGAAACAGTGAGCATGTCCTGCTCCACTAATGACATCAGTCACATTACTGTTCCGAAACAGTGAGCATGTCCTGCTCCACTAATGACATCCGTTACATTACTGTTGTGAAACAGTGAGCATGTCCTGCTCCACTAATGGCATCCGTCACATCACTGTTCTGAAAAAGTGAGCATGTCCTGCTCCACTAATGACATCCGTCACATTACTGTTCTGAAACAGTGAGCATGTCCTGCTTCACTAATGGCATCCGTCACATTACTGTTCTGAAACAGTGAGCATGTCCTGCTCCAATAATGGCATCCGTCACATTACTGTTCTGAAACAGTGAGCATGTCCTGCTCCACTAATGTCATTCGTCACATTACTGTTTTTAAACAGTGAGCATGTCCTGCTGCACTAATGGCATTCGTCACTTTACTGTTTTGAAACAGTGAGCATGTCTTGATCCACTAATGACATCCGTAACATTACTGTTCTGAAACATTGAGCATGTCCTGCTCCACAAATGACATCCGTCACATTACTGTTCTGAAACAGTGAGCATGTCCTGCTCCAATAATGGCATCCGTCACATTACTGTTCTGAAACAGTGAGCATGTCCTGCTCCACTAATGACATTCGTCACATTACTGTTTTGAAACAGTGAGCATGTCCTGCTCCACTAATGGCATTCGTCACATTACTGTTCTGAAACAGTGAGCATGTCTTGATCCACTAATGACATCCGTCACATTACTGTTCTGAAACAGTGAGCATGTCCTGCTCCACTTATGACATCCGTCACATTACTGTTCCGAAACAGTGAGCATGTCCTGCTCCACTAATGACATCCGTCACATTACTGTTCTGAAACAGTGAGCATGTCCTGCTCCACTAATGGCATCCGTCACATTACTGTTCTGAAACAGTGAGCATGTCCTGCTCCACTAATGGCATCCGTCACATTACAGTTCTGAAACATTGAGCATGTCCTGCTCCACTAATGACATCCGTCACATTATTGTTCTGAAACAGTGAGCATGTCCTGCTCCACTAGCGACATCCGTCATATTACTGTTCCGAAACAGTGAGAATGTCTTGCTCCACTAATGGCATCCGTCACATTACTGTTCTGAAACAGTGAGCATGTCCTGCTCCACTAATGGCATCCGTCACATTACTGTTCCGAAACAGTGAACATGTCCTGCTCCACTAATGGCATCCGTCTAATTACTGTTCTGAAACAGTGAGCATGTCCTGCGCCACTAATGGCATCCGTCACATTACTGGTCTGAAACAGTGAGCATGCCCTGCTCCACTAATGACATCCGTCACATTACTGTTCTGAAACAGTGAGCATGTCCTGCTCCACTAATGACATCCGTCACATTATTGTTCTGAAACAGTGAGCATGTCCTGCTCCACTAATGACATCCGTCACATTAATGTTCCGAAACAGTGAGCACGTCCTGCTCCACTAATGACATCCGTCACATTACTGTTCTGAAACAGTGTGCATGTCCTGCTCCACTAATGGCATCCGTCACATTACTGTTCCGAAACAGTGAACATGTCCTGCTCCACTAATGGCATCCGTCTAATTACTGTTCTGAAACAGTGAGCATGTCCTGCGCCACTAATGGCATCCGTCACATTACTGGTCTGAAACAGTGAGCATGCCCTGCTCCACTAATGACATCCGTCACATTACTGTTCTGAAACAGTGAGCATGTCCTGCTCCACTAATGACATCCGTCACATTATTGTTCTGAAACAGTGAGCATGTCCTGCTCCACTAATGACATCCGTCACATTAATGTTCCGACACAGTGAGCATGTCCTGCTCCACTAATGGCATCCGTCACATTACTATTCTGAA
This sequence comes from Bathymodiolus septemdierum, assembly GCA_963383655.1. Lineage (NCBI taxonomy): Eukaryota > Metazoa > Mollusca > Bivalvia > Mytilida > Modiolidae > Bathymodiolus > Bathymodiolus septemdierum. The sequence continues at coordinate 28,748,439 of OY726520.1, forward strand.
ACAGTGAGCATGTCCTGCTCTACTAATGACATCCGTCACATTACTGTTCTGAAATAGTGAGCATGTCCTGCTCCACTAATGACATCCGTCACATTATTGTTCTGAAACAGTGAGCATGTCCTGCTCCACTAATGACATCCGTCACATTAATGTTCCGAAACAGTGAGCATGTCCTGCTCCACTAATGGCATCCGTCACATTACTATTCTGAAACAGTGAGCATGTCCTGCTCCACTAATGACATCCGTCACATTACTGTTCTGAAACAGTGAGCATGTCCTGCTCCACTAATGACATTAGTCACATTACTGTTCCGAAACAGTGAGCATGTCCTGCTCCACTAATGACATCAGTCACATTACTGTTCTGAAACAGTGAGCATGTCCTGCTCCACTAATGACATCCGTTACATTACTGTTCTGAAACAGTGAGCATGTCCTGCTCCACTAATGACATCCGTCACATTACTGCTCCAAAACAGTGAGCATGTCCTGCATCACTAATGGCATCCGTCACATTACTGTTGTGAAACAGTGAGCATGTCCTGCTCCACTAATGACATCCGTCACATAACTGTTCCGAAACAGTGAGCATGTCCTGCTCCACTAATGACATCCGTCACATTACTGTTCTGAAACTGTGAGCATGTCCTGCTCCACTAATGGCATACGTCACATTACTATTCTGAAACAGTCAGCATGTCCTGCTCCAATAATGGCATCCGTCACATTACTGTTCTGAAACAGTGAGCATGTCCTGCTCCACTAATAACATTCGTCACATTACTGTTTTGAAACAGTGAGCATGTCCTGCTCCACTAATGGCATTCGTCACATTACTGTTCTCAAACAGTGAGCATCCACTAATGACATCCGTCACATTACTGTTCTGAAACAGTGAGCATGTCCTGCTCCACTAATGACATCCGTCACATTACTGTTCCGAAACAGTGAGCATGTCCTGCTCCACTAATGACATCCGTCACATTACTGTTTTGAAACAGTGAGCATGTCCTGCTCCACTAATGGCATCCGTCACATTACAGTTCTGAAACATTGAGCATGTCCTGCTCCACTAATGACATCCGTCACATTAATGTTCTGAAACAGTGAGCATGTCCTGCTCCACTAATGACATCCGTCACATTACTGTTCCGAAACAGTGAGCATGTCTTGCTCCACTAATGGCATCCATCACATTATTGTTCTGAAACAGTGAGCATGTCCTGCTCCACTAATGGCATCCGTCACATTACTGTTCCGAAACAGTGAACATGTCCTGCTCCACTAATGGCATCCGTCACATTACTGTTCTGAAACAGTGAGCATGTCCTGCGCCACTAATGGCATCCGTCACATTACTGGTCTGAAACAGTGAGCATGTCCTGCTGCACTAATGACATCCGTCACATTACTGTTCTGAAACAGTGAGCATGTCCTGCTCCACTAATGACATCCATCATATTACTGTTCTGAAACAGTGAGCATGTCCTGCTCCACTAATGACATCCGTCACATTAATGTTCCGAAACAGTGAGCATGTCCTGCTCCACTAATGACATCCGTCACATTACTGTTCCGAAACAGTGAGCATGTCCTGCTCCACTAATGACATCAGTCACATTACTGTTCCGAAACAGTGAGCATGTCCTGCTCCACTAATGACATCCGTTACATTACTGTTGTGAAACAGTGAGCATGTCCTGCTCCACTAATGGCATCCGTCACATCACTGTTCTGAAAAAGTGAGCATGTCCTGCTCCACTAATGACATCCGTCACATTACTGTTCTGAAACAGTGAGCATGTCCTGCTCCACTAATGACATCCGTCACATTACTGTTCTGAAACAGTGAGCATGTCCTGCTCCACTAATGGCATCCGTCACATTACTGTTCTGAAACAGTGAGCATGTCCTGCTCCAATAATGGCATCCGTCACATTACTGTTCTGAAACAGTGAGCATGTCCTGCTCCACTAATGTCATTCGTCACATTACTGTTTTTAAACAGTGAGCATGTCCTGTTGCACTAATGGCATTCGTCACTTTACTGTTCTGAAACAGTGAGCATGTCTTGATCCACTAATGACATCCGTAACATTACTGTTCTGAAACAGTGAGCATGTCCTGCTCCACTAATGACATCCGTCACATTACTGTTCCGAAACAGTGAGCATGTCTTGCTCCACTAATGGCATCCGTCACATTACTGTTCTGAAACAGTGAGCATGTCCTGCTCCACTAATGACATCCGTCACATTACTGTTCTGAAACAGTGAGCATGTCCTGCTCCACTAATGACATCCGTCACATTACTGTTCCGAAACAGTGAGCAGCTCCTCCTCCACTAATGGCATCCGTTACATTACTATTCTGAAACAGTGAGCATGTCCTGCTCCACTAATGACATCCGTCACATTACTGTTCTGAAACAGTGAGCATGTCCTGCTCCACTAATGACATCCGTCACATTACTGTTCCGAAACAGTGAGCATGTCCTGTTCCACTAATGACATCAGTCACATTACTGTTCTGAAACAGTGAGCATGTCCTGCTCCACTAATGGCATCCGTCACATTACTGTTCTGAAACAGTGAGCATGTTCTGCTCCACTAATGGCATCCGTCACATTACTGTTCTGAAACAGTGAGCATGTCCTGCTCCACTAATGACATCCGTCACATTACTGTTCCGAAACAGTGAGCATGTACTGCTCCACTAATGATATCCGTCATATTACTGTTCTGAAACAGTGAGCATGTCCTTCTCCACTAATGTCATCCGTCACATTACTGTTCTGAAACAGTGAGCATGTCCTGCTCCACTAATGACATTCGTCACATTACTGTTCCGAAACAGTGAGCATGTCCTGCTCCACTAATGACATCCGTCACATTACTGTTCTGAAACAGTGAGCATATCCTGCTCCACTAATGACATCCGTCACATTACTGTTCCAAAACAGTGAGCATGTCCTGCTCCACTAATGACATCCGTCACATTACTGTTCTGAAACAGTGAGCATGTCCTGCTCCACTAATGACATTCTTCACATTACTGTTCTGAAACAGTGAGCATGTCTTGATCCACTAATGACATCCGTCACATTACTGTTCTGAAACAGTGAGCATGTCCTGCTCCACTAATGACATCCGTGACATTACTGTTCTGAAACAGTGAGCATGTCTTGATCCACTAATGACATCCGTCACATTACTGTTCTGAAACAGTGAGCATGTCCTGCTCCACTAATGACATTCTTCACATTACTGTTCTGAAACAGTGAGCATGTCTTGATCCACTAATGACATCCGTCACATTACTGTTCCGAAACAGTGAGCATGTCCTGCTCCACTAATGACATCCGTCACATTACTGTTCTGAAACAGTGAGCATGTCCTGCTCCACTAATGACATCCGTCACATTACTGTTCTGAAACAGTGTGCGTGTCCTGCTCCACTAATGACATCCGTCACATTACTGTTCCGAAACAGTGAGCATGTCTTGCTCCACTAATTGCATCCGTCACATTACTGTTCCGAAACAGTGAGCATGTCCTGCTCCACTAATGACATCCGTCACATTACTGTTCTGAAACAGTGAGCATGTCCTGCTCCACTAATGACATTCGTCACATTACTGTTCCGAAACAGTGAACATGTCCTGCTCTACTAATGATATCCGTCACATTACTGTACTGAAACAGTGAGCATGTCCTTCTCCACTAATGTCATCCGTCACATTACTGTTCTGAAACTGAGCATGTCCTGCTCCACTAATGGCATCCGTCACATTACTATTCTGAAACAGTCAGCATGTCCTGCTCCAATAATGGCATCCGTCACATTACTGTTCTGAAACAGTGAGCATGTCCTGCTCCACTAATAACATTCGTCAAATTACTGTTTTGAAACAGTCAGCATGTCCTGTTCCACTAATGGCATTCGTCACATTACTGTTCTGAAACAGTGAGCATCCACTAATGACATCCGTCACATTACTGTTCTGAAACAGTGAACATGTCCTGCTCCACTAATGACATCCGTCACATTACTGTTCCGAAACAGTGAGCATGTCCTGCTCCACTAATGACATCCGTCACATTACTGTTTTGAAACAGTGAGCATGTCCTGCTCCACTAATGGCATCCGTCACATTACTGTTCTGAAACAGTGAGCATGTCCTGCTCCACTAATGGCATCCGTCACATTACAGTTCTGAAACATTGAGCATGTCCTGCTCCACTAATGACATCCGTCACATTACTGTTCTGAAACAGTGAGCATGTCCTGCTCCACTAATGACATCCGTCACATTACTGTTCCGAAACAGTGAGCATGTCTTGCTCCACTAATGGCATCCATCACATTACTGTTCTGAAACAGTGAGCATGTCCTGCTCCACTAATGGCATCCGTCACATTACTGTTCCGAAACAGTGAACATGTCCTGCTCCACTAATGGCATCCGTCACATTACTGTTCTGAAACAGTGAGCATGTCCTGCGCCACTAATGGCATCCGTCACATTACTGGTCTGAAACAGTGAGCATGTCCTGCTGCACTAATGACATCCGTCACATTACTGTTCTGAAACAGTGAGCATGTCCTGCTCCACTAATGACATCCGTCATATTACTGTTCTGAAACAGTGAGCATGTCCTGCTCCACTAATGACATCCGTCATATTAATGTTCCGAAACAGTGAGCATGTCCTGCTCCACTAATGACATCCGTCACATTACTGTTCCGAAACAGTGAGCATGTCCTGCTCCACTAATGACATCCGTTACATTACTGTTGTGAAACAGTGAGCATGTCCTGCTCCACTAATGGCATCCGTCACATCACTGTTCTGAAAAAGTGAGCATGTCCTGCTCCACTAATGACATCCGTCACATTACTGTTCTGAAACAGTGAGCATGTCCTGCTCCACTAATGACATCCATCACATTACTGTTCTGAAACAGTGACAATGTCCTGATACACTAATGGCATCCCTCACATTACTGTTCTGAAACAGTGAGCATGTCCTGCTCCAATAATGGCATCCGTCACATTACTGTTCTGAAACAGTGAGCATGTCCTGCTCCACTAATGTCATTCGTCACATTACTGTTTTTAAACAGTGAGCATGTCCTGCTGCACTAATGGCATTCGTCACTTTACTGTTCTGAAACTGAGCATATCTTGATCCACTAATGACATCCGTAACATTACTGTTCTGAAACAGTGAGCATGTCCTGCTCCACTAATGACATCCGTCACATTACTGTTCCGAAACAGTGAGCATGTCTTGCTCCACTAATGGCATCCGTCACATTACTGTTCTGAAACAGTGAGCATGTCCTGCTCCACTAATGACATCCGTCACATTACTGTTCTGAAACAGTGAGCATGTCCTGCTCCACTAATGACATCCGTCACATTAATGTTCCGAAACAGTGAGCAGCTCCTGCTCCACTAATGGCATCCGTTACATTACTATTCTGAAACAGTGAGCATGTCCTGCTGCACTAATGACATCCGTCACATTACTGTTCTGAAACAGTGAGCATGTCCTGCTCCACTAATGACATCCGTCACATTACTGTTCCGAAACAGTGAGCATGTCCTGTTCCACTAATGACATCAGTCACATTACTGTTCTGAAACAGTGAGCATGTCCTGCTCCACTAATGGCATCCGTCACATTACTGTTCTGAAACAGTGAGCATGTTCTGCTCCACTAATGGCATCCGTCACATTACTGTTCTGAAACAGTGAGCATTTTCCTGCTCCACTAATGACATTCGTCACATTACTGTTCTGAAACAGTGAGCATGTCCTGCTCCACTAATGACATCCGTCACATTACTGTTCCGAAACAGTGAGCATGTCCTACTCCACTAATGACATCCGTCACAATACTGTTCTGAAACAATGAGCATGTCCTGCTCCACTAATGACATCCGTCACATTACTGTTCTGAAACAGTGAGCATGTCCTGCTCCACTAATGACATCCGTCACATTACTGTTCCGAAACAGTGAGCATGTACTGCTCCACTAATGATATCCGTCATATTACTGTTCTGAAACAGTGAGCATGTCCTGCTCCACTAATGTCATCCGTCACATTACTGTTCTGAAACAGTGAGCATGTCCTGCTCCACTAATGACATTCGTCACATTACTATTCTGAAACAGTGAGCATGTCCTGCTCCACTAATGACATTCGTCACATTACTGTTCCGAAACAGTGAGCATGTCCTGCTCCACTAATGACATCCGTCACATTACTGTTCTGAAACAGTGAGCATATCCTGCTCCACTAATGACATCCGTCACATTACTGTTCCAAAACAGTGAGCATGTCCTGCTCCACTAATGACATCCGTCACATTACTGTTCTGAAACAGTGAGCATGTCCTGCTCCACTAATGACATTCTTCACATTACTGTTCTGAAACAGTGAGCATGTCTTGATCCACTAATGACATTCGTCACATTACTGTTCTGAAACAGTGAGCATGTCCTGCTCCACTAATGACATCCGTGACATTACTGTTCCGAAACAGTGAGCATGTCCTGCTCCACTAATGACATCCGTCACATTACTGTTCTGAAACAGTGAGCATGTCCTGCTCCACTAATGACATCCGTCACATTACTGTTCTGAAACAGTGTGCATGTCCTGCTCCACTAATGACATCCGTCACATTACTGTTCCGAAACAGTGAGCATGTCTTGCTCCACTAATGGCATCCGTCACATTACTGTTCCGAAACAGTGAGCATGTCCTGCTCCACTAATGACATCCGTCATATTACTGTTCTGAAACAGTGAGCATGTCCTGCTCCACTAATGACATTCGTCACATTACTGTTCCGAAACAGTGAACATGTACTGCTCTACTAATGATATCCGTCACATTACTGTTCTGAAACAGTGAGCATGTCTTTCTCCACTAATGTCATCCGTCACATTACTGTTCTGAAACTGAGCATGTCCTGCTCCACTAATGGCATCCGTCACATTACTGTTCTGAAACAGTGAGCATGTCCTACTCCACTAATGACATCCGTCACATTACTGTTCTGAAACAGTGAGCATGTCCTGCTCCACTAATGGCATCCGTCACATTACTGTTCTGAAACAGTGAGCATGTCCTGCTCCACTAATGGCATCCATCAGATTACTGTTCTGAAACAGTGAGCATATCCTGCTCCACTAATGACATCCGTCACATTACTGTTCCGAAACAGTGAGCATGTCTTGCTCCACTAATGACATCCGTCACATTACTGTTCTGAAACAGTGAGCATGTCCTTCTCTACTAATGGCATCCGTCACATTGCTGTTCTGAAACAGTGAGCATGTCCTGCTCCACTAATGACATCCGTCACATTACTGTTCCGAAACAGTGAGCATGTCCTCCTCCACTAATGACATTCGTCACATTACTGTTCCAAACAGTGAGCATGTCCTGCTCCACTAATGACATCCGTCACATTACTGTTCTGAAACAGTGAGCATATCCTGCTCCACTAATGACATCCGTCACATTACTGTTCTGAAACAGTGAGCATGTCCTGCTCCACTAATGACATCCGTGACATTACTGTTCCGAAACAGTGAGCATGTCCTGCTCCACTAATGACATCCGTCACATTACTGTTCCGAAACAGTGAGCATGTACTGCTCCACTATGATATCCGTCACATTACTGTTCTGAAACAGTGAGCATGTCCTTCTCCACTAATGTCATCCGTCACATTACTGTTCTGAAGCAGTGAGCATGTCCTGCTCCACTAATGGCATCCGTCACATTACTGTTCTGAAACTGTGAGCATGTGCTGCTCCACTAATGACATTCGTCACATTACTGTTCTGAAACAGTGAGCATGTCCTGCTCCATTAATGACATCCGTCACATTACTGTTCCGAAACAGTGAGCATGTCCTGCTCCACTAATGACATCCGTCACATTACTGTTCTGAAACAGTGAGCATGTCCTGCTCCAATAATGGCATCCGTCACATTACTGTTCTGAAACAGTGAGCATATCCTGCTCCACTAATGACATTCGTCACATTACTGTTTTGAAACAGTGAGCATGTCCTGCTCCACTAATGGCATTCGTCACATTACTGTTCTGAAACAGTAAGCATGTCTTGATCCACTAATGACATCCGTCACATTACTGTTCGGAACAGTGAGCATGTCCTGCTCCACTTATGACATCCGTCACATTACTGTTCCGAAACAGTGAGCATGTCCTACTCCACTAATGACATCCGTCGCAATACTGTTCTCAAACAATGAGCATGTCCTGCTCCACTAATGACATCCGTCACATTACTGTTCTGAAACAGTGAGCATGTCCTGCTCCACTAATGACATCCGTCACATTACTGTTCCGAAACAGTGAGCATGTACTGCTCCACTAATGATATCCGTCATATTACTGTTCTGAAACAGTGAGCATGTCCTTCTCCACTAATGTCATCCGTCACATTACTGTTCTGAAACAGTGAGCATGTCCTGCTCCACTAATGACATTCGTCACATTACTATTCTGAAACAGTGAGCATGTCCTGCTCCACTAATGACATTCGTCACATTACTGTTACGAAACAGTGAGCATGTCCTGCTCCACTAATGACATCCGTCACATTACTGTTCTGAAACAGTGAGCATGTCCTGCTCCACTTATGACATCCGTCACATTACTGTTCCAAAACAGTGAGCATGTCCTGCTCCACTAATGACATCCGTCACATTACTGTTCTGAAACAGTGAGCATGTCCTGCTCCACTAATGACATCCGTCACATTACTGTTCCAAAACAGTGAGCATGTCCTGCTCCACTAATGACATCCGTCACATTACTGTTCTGAAACAGTGAGCATGTCCTGCTCCACTAATGACATTCTTCACATTACTGTTCTGAAACAGTGAGCATGTCTTGATCCACTAATGACATTCGTCACATTACTGTTCTGAAACAGTGAGCATGTCCTGCTCCACTAATGACATCCGTGACATTACTTTTCCGAAACAGTGAGCATGTACTGCTCCACTAATGACATCCGTCACATTACTGTTCTGAAACAGTGAGCACGTCCTGCTCCACTAATGACATCCGTCACATTACTGTTCTGAAACAGTGTGCATGTCCTGCTCCACTAATGACATCCGTCACATTACTGTTCCGAAACAGTGAGCATGTCTTGCTCCACTAATGGCATCCGTCACATTACTGTTCTGAAACAGTGAGCATGTCCTGCTCCACTAATGACATCCGTCACATTACTGTTCTGAAACAGTGAGCATGTCCTGCTCCACTAATGACATTCGTCACATTACTGTTCCGAAACAGTGAACATGTACTGCTCTACTAATGATATCCGTCACATTACTGTTCTGAAACAGTGAGCATGTCCTTCTCCACTAATGTCATCCGTCACATTACTGTTCTGAAACTGAGCATGTCCTGCTCCACTAATGGCATCCGTCACATTACTGTTCTGAAACAGTGAGCATGTCCTACTCCACTAATGACATCCGTCACATTACTGTTCTGAAACAGTGAGCATGTCCTGCTCCACTAATGGCATCCGTCACATTACTGTTCTGAAACAGTGAGCATGTCCTGCTCCACTAATGGCATCCATCAGATTACTGTTCTGAAACAGTGAGCATATCCTGCTCCACTAATGACATCCGTCACATTACTGTTCCGAAACAGTGAGCATGTCCTGCTCCACTAATGACATCCGTCACATTACTGTTTTGAAACAGTGAGCATGTCCTTCTCTACTAATGGCATCCGTCACATTGCTGTTCTGAAACAGTGAGCATGTCCTGCTCCACTAATGACATCCGTCACATTACTGTTCCGAAACAGTGAGCATGTCCTCCTCCACTAATGACATTCGTCACATTACTGTTCCAAACAGTGAGCATGTCCTGCTCCACTAATGACATCCGTCACATTACTGTTCTGAAACAGTGAGCATATCCTGCTCCACTAATGACATCCGTCACATTACTGTTCTGAAACAGTGAGCATGTCCTGCTCCACTAATGACATCCGTGACATTACTGTTCCGAAACAGTGAGCATGTCCTGCTCCACTAATGACATCCGTCACATTACTGTTCCGAAACAGTGAGCATGTACTGCTCCACTATGATATCCGTCACATTACTGTTCTGAAACAGTGAGCATGTCCTTCTCCACTAATGTCATCCGTCACATTACTGTTCTGAAACAGTGAGCATGTCCTGCTCCACTAATGGCATCCGTCACATTACTGTTCTGAAACTGTGAGCATGTGCTGCTCCACTAATGACATTCGTCACATTACTGTTCTGAAACAGTGAGCATGTCCTGCTCCATTAATGACATCCGTCACATTACTGTTCCGAAACAGTGAGCATGTCCTGCTCCACAAATGACATCCGTCACATTACTGTTCTGAAACAGTGAGCATGTCCTGCTCCAATAATGGCATCCGTCACATTACTGTTCTGAAACAGTGAGCATGTCCTGCTCCACTAATGACATTCGTCACATTACTGTTTTGAAACAGTGAGCATGTCCTGCTCCACTAATGGCATTCGTCACATTACTGTTCTGAAACAGTGAGCATGTCTTGATCCACTAATGACATCCGTCACATTACTGTTCTGAAACAGTGAGCATGTCCTGCTCCACTTATGACATCCGTCACATTACTGTTCCGAAACAGTGAGCATGTCCTGCTCCACTACTGACATCCGTCACATTACTGTTCTGAAACAGTGAGCATGTCCTGCTCCACTAATGGCATCCGTCACATTACTGTTCTGAAACAGTGAGCATGTCCTGCTCCACTAATGGCATCCGTCACATTACAGTTCTGAAACATTGAGCATGTCCTGCTCCACTAATGACATCCGTCACATTACTGTTCTGAAACAGTGAGCATGTCCTGCTCCACTAGCGACATCCGTCACATTACTGTTCCGAAACAGTGAGAATGTCTTGCTCCACTAATGGCATCCGTCACATTACTGTTCTGAAACAGTGAGCATGTCCTGCTCCACTAATAGCATCCATCACATTACTGTTCCGAAACAGTGAACATGTCCTGCTCCACTAATGGCATCCGTCACATTACTGTTCTGAAACAGTGAGCATGTCCTGCGCCACTAATGGCATCCGTCACATTACTGGTCTGAAACAGTGAGCATGTTCTGCTCCACTAATGACATCCGTCACATTACTGTTCTGAAACAGTGAGCATGTCCTGCTCCACTAATGACATCCGTCACATTACTGTTCTGAAACAGTGAGCATGTCCTGCTCCACTAATGACATCCGTCACATTAATGTTCCGAAACAGTGAGCATGTCCTGCTCCACTAATGGCATCCGTCACATTACTATTCTGAAACAGTGAGCATGTCCTGCTCCAATAATGACATCCGTCACATTACTGTTCTGAAATAGTGAGCATGTCCTGCTCCACTAATGACATCCGTCACATTACTGTTCCGAAACAGTGAGCATGTCCTGCTCCACTAATGACATCAGTCACATTACTGTTCTGAAACAGTGAGCATGTCCTGCTCCACTAATGACATCCGTTACAATACTGTTCTGAAACAGTGAGCATGTCCTGCTCCACTAATGACATCCGTCACATTACTGCTCCAAAACAGTGAGCATGTCCTGCATCACTAATGGCATCCGTCACATTACTGTTGTGAAACAGTGAGCATGTCCTGCTTCACTAATGACATCCGTCACATAGCTGTTCCGAAACAGTGAGCATGTCCTGCTCCACTAATGACATCCGTCACATTACTGTTCTGAAACTGTGAGCATGTCCTGCTCCACTAATGGCATACGTCACATTACTATTCTGAAACAGTCAGCATGTCCTGCTCCAATAATGGCATCCGTCACATTACTGTTCTGAAACAGTGAGCATGTCCTGCTCCACTAATGACATCCGTCACATTACTGTTCCGAAACAGTGAGCATGTACTGCTCCACTATGATATCCGTCACATTACTGTTCTGAAACAGTGAGCATGTCCTTCTCCACTAATGTCATCCGTCACATTACAGTTCTGAAACAGTGAGCATGTCCTGCTCCACTAATGGCATCCGTCACATTACTGTTCTGAAACTGTGAGCATGTGCTGCTCCACTAATGACATTCGTCACATTACTGTTCTGAAACAGTGAGCATGTCCTGCTCCATTAATGACATCCGTCACATTACTGTTCCGAAACAGTGAGCATGTCCTGCTCCACAAATGACATCCGTCACATTACTGTTCTGAAACAGTGAGCATGTCCTGCTCCAATAATGGCATCCGTCACATTACTGTTCTGAAACAGTGAGCATGTCCTGCTCCACTAATGACATTCGTCACATTACTGTTTTGAAACAGTGAGCATGTCCTGCTCCACTAATGGCATTCGTCACATTACTGTTCTGAAACAGTGAGCATGACTTGATCCACTAATGACATCCGTCACATTACTGTTCTCAAACAGTGAGCATGTCCTGCTCCACTTATGACATCCGTCACATTACTGTTCCGAAACAGTGAGCATGTCCTGCTCCACTACTGACATCCGTCACATTACTGTTCTGAAACAGTGAGCATGTCCTGCTCCACTAATGGCATCCGTCACATTACTGTTCTGAAACAGTGAGCATGTCCTGCTCCACTAATGGCATCCGTCACATTATAGTTCTGAAACATTGAGCATGTCCTGCTCCACTAATGACATCCGTCACATTACTGTTCTGAAACAGTGAGCATGTCCTGCTCCACTAGCGACATCCGTCACATTACTGTTCCGAAACAGTGAGAATGTCTTGCTCCACTAATGGCATCCGTCACATTACTGTTCTGAAACAGTGAGCATGTCCTGCTCCACTAATGGCATCCGTCACATTACTGTTCCGAAACAGTGAACATGTCCTGCTCCACTAATGGCATCCGTCACATTACTGTTCTGAAACAGTGAGCATGTCCTGCGCCACTAATGGCATCCGTCACATTACTGGTCTGAAACAGTGAGCATGTTCTGCTCAACTAATGACATCCGTCACATTACTGTTCTGAAACAGTGAGCATGTCCTGCTCCACTAATGACATCCGTCACATTACTGTTCTGAAACAGTGAGCATGTCCTGCTCCACTAATGACATCCGTCACATTAATGTTCCGAAACAGTGAGCATGTCCTGCTCCACTAATGGCATCCGTCACATTACTATTCTGAAACAGTGAGCATGTCCTGCTCCAATAATGACATCCGTCACATTACTATTCTGAAACAGTGAGCATGTCCTGCTCCACTAATGACATCCGTCACATTACTGTTCCGAAACAGTGAGCATGTCCTGCTCCACTAATGACATCAGTCACATTACTGTTCTGAAACAGTGAGCATGTCCTGCTCCACTAATGACATCCGTTACAATACTGTTCTGAAACAGTGAGCATGTCCTGCTCCACTAATGACATCCGTCACATTACTGCTCCAAAACAGTGAGCATGTCCTGCATCACTAATGGCATTCGTCACATTACTGTTCTGAAACAGTGAGCATGTCCTGCTCCACTAATGACATCCGTCACATTACTGTTCCGAAACAGTGAGCATGTCCTGCTCCACTAATGACATCCGTCACATTACTGTTCTGAAACAGTGAGCATGTCCTGCTCCACTAGCGACATCCGTCACATTACTGTTCCGAAACAGTGAGAATGTCTTGCTCCACTAATGGCATCCGTCACATTACTGTTCTGAAACAGTGAGCATGTCCTGCTCCACTAATGGCATCCGTCACATTACTGTTCCGAAACAGTGAACATGTCCTGCTCCACTAATGGCATCCGTCACATTACTGTTCTGAAACAGTGAGCATGTCCTGCGCCACTAATGGCATCCGTCACATTACTGGTCTGAAACAGTGAGCATGTTCTGCTCAACTAATGACATCCGTCACATTACTGTTCTGAAACAGTGAGCATGTCCTGCTCCACTAATGACATCCGTCACATTACTGTTCTGAAACAGTGAGCATGTCCTGCTCCACTAATGACATCCGTCACATTAATGTTCCGAAACAGTGAGCATGTCCTGCTCCACTAATGGCATCCGTCACATTACTATTCTGAAACAGTGAGCATGTCCTGCTCCAATAATGACATCCGTCACATTACTATTCTGAAACAGTGAGCATGTCCTTCTCCACTAATGACATCCGTCACATTACTGTTCCGAAACAGTGAGCATGTCCTGCTCCACTAATGACATCAGTCACATTACTGTTCTGAAACAGTGAGCATGTCCTGCTCCACTAATGACATCCGTTACAATACTGTTCTGAAACAGTGAGCATGTCCTGCTCCACTAATGACATCCGTCACATTACTGCTCCAAAACAGTGAGCATGTCCTGCATCACTAATGGCATTCGTCACATTACTGTTCTGAAACAGTGAGCATGTCCTGCTCCACTAATGACATCCGTCACATTACTGTTCCGAAACAGTGAGCATGTCCTGCTCCACTAATGGCATACGTCACATTACTATTCTGAAACAGTCAGCATGTCCTGCTCCAATAATGGCATCCGTCACATTACTGTTCTGAAACAGTGAGCATGTCCTGCTCCACTAATGACATTCGTCACATTACTGTTTTGAAACAGTGAGCATGTCCTGCTCCACTAATGGCATTCGTCACATTACTGTTCTGAAACAGTGAGCATCCACTAATGACATCCGTCACATTACTGTTCTGAAACAGTGAGCATGTCCTGCTCCACTAATGATATCCGTCACATTACTGTTCCGAAACAGTGAGCATGTCCTGCTCCACTAATGACATCCGTCACATTACTGTTTTGAAACAGTGAGCATGTCCTGCTCCACTAATGGCATCCGTCACATTACTGTTCTGAAACAGTGAGCATGTCCTGCTCCACTAATGGCATCCGTCACATTACAGTTCTGAAACATTGAGCATGTCCTGCTCCACTAATGACATCCGTCACATTACTGTTCTGAAACAGTGAGCATGTCCTGCTCCACTAATGACATCCGTCACATTACTGTTCCGAAACAGTGAGCATGTCTTGCTCCACTAATGGCATCCATCACATTACTGTTCTGAAACAGTGAGCATGTCCTGCTCCACTAATGGCATCCGTCACATTACTGTTCAGAAACAGTGAACATGTCCTGCTCCTCTAATGGCATCCGTCACATTACTGTTCTGAAAAAGTGAGCATGTCCTGCGCCACTAATGGCATCCGTCACATTACTGGTCTGAAACAGTGAGCATGTCCTGCTGCACTAATGACATCCGTCACATTACTGTTCTGAAACAGTGAGCATGTCCTGCTCCACTAATGACATCCGTCACATTACTGTTCTGAAACAGTGAGCATGTCCTGCTCCACTAATGGCATCCGTCACATTACTGTTCTGAAACAGTGAGCATGTCCTGCTCCAATAATGGCATCCGTCACATTACTGTTCTGAAACAGTGAGCATGTCCTGCTCCACTAATGTCATTCGTCACATTACTGTTTTGAAACAGTGAGCATGTCCTGCTCCACTAATGGCATTCGTCACTTTACTGTTCTGAAACAGTGAGCATGTCTTGATCCACTAATGACATCCGTCACATTACTGTTCTGAAACAGTGAGCATGTCCTGCTCCACTAATGACATCCGTCACATTACTGTTCCGAAACAGTGAGCATGTCTTGCTCCACTAATGGCATCCGTCACATTACTGTTCTGAAACAGTGAGCATGTCCTGCTCCACTAATGACATCCGTCACATTACTGTTCTGAAACAGTGAGCATGTCCTGCTCCACTAATGACATCCGTCACATTAATGTTCCGAAACAGTGAGCAGCTCCTGCTCCACTAATGGCATCCGTCACATTACTATTCTGAAACAGTGAGCATGTCCTGCTCCACTAATGACATCCGTCACATAACTGTTCTGAAACAGTGAGCATGTCCTGCTCCACTAATGACATCCGTCACATTACTGTTCCGAAAAAGTGAGCATGTCCTGTTCCACTAATGACATCCGTTACATTACTGTTCTGAAACAGTGAGCATGTCCTGCTCCACTAATGGCATCCGTCACATTACTATTCTGAAACAGTGAGCATGTTCTGCTCCACTAATGGCATCCGTCACATTACTGTTCTGAAACAGTGAGCATTGTCCTGCTCCACTAATGACATTCGTCACATTACTGTTCTGAAACAGTGAGCATGTCCTGCTCCACTAATGACATCCGTCACATTACTGTTCCGAAACAGTGAGCATGTCCTACTCCACTAATGACATCCGTCACATTACTGTTCTGAAACAGTGAGCATGTCCTGCTCCACTAATGACATCCGTCACATTACTGTTCCGAAACAGTGAGCATGTACTGCTCCACTAATGATATCCGTCATATTACTGTTCTGAAACAGTGAGCATGTCCTGCTCCACTAATGACATTCGTCACATTACTATTCTGAAACAATGAGCATGTCCTGCTCCACTAAAGACATTCGTCACATTACTGTTCCGAAACAGTGAGCATGTCCTGCTCCACTAATGACATCCGTCACATTACTGTTCTGAAACAGTGAGCATATCCTTCTCCACTAATGACATCCGTCACATTACTGTTCCAAAACAGTGAGCATGTCCTGCTCCACTAATGACATCCGTCACATTAATGTTCTGAAACAGTGAGCATGTCCTGGTCCACTAATGACATTCGTCACATTACTGTTCTGAAACAGTGAGCATGTCTTGATCCACTAATGACATCCGTCACATTACTGTTCTGAAACAGTGAGCATGTCCTGCTCCACTAATGACATCCGTCACATTACTGTTCCGAAACAGTGAGCATGTCCTGCTCCACTAATGACATCCGTCACATTACTGTTCTGAAACAGTGAGCATGTCCTGCTCCACTAATGACATCCGTCACATTACTGTTCTGAAACAGTGTGCATGTCCTGCTCCACTAATGACATCCGTCACATTACTGTTCTGAAACAGTGAGCATGTCTTGCTCCACTAATGGCATCCGTCACATTACTGTTCTGAAACAGTGAGCATGTCCTGCTCCCCTAATGGCATCCGTCACATTACTGTTCTGAAACAGTGAACATGTCCTGCTCCACTAATGGCATCTATCACATTACTGTTCTGAAACAGTGAGCATGTCCTGCGCCACTAATGGCATCCGTCACATTACTGGTCTGAAACAGTGAGCATGTCCTGCTCCACTAATGACATCCGTCACATTACTGTTCTGAAACCATGAGCATGTCCTGCTCCACTTAAGACATCCGTCACATTACTGTTCCAAACCAGTGAGCATGTCCTGCTCCACTAATGGCATCCGTCACATTACTGTTCTGAAACAGTGAGCATTGTCCTGCTCCACTAATGACATTCGTCACATTACTGTTCTGAAACAGTGAGCATGTCCTGCTCCACTAATGACATCCGTCACATTACTGTTCCGAAACAGTGAGCATGTCCTGCTCCACTAATGACATCCGTCGCATTACTGTTCTGAAACAATGAGCATGTCCTGCTCCACTAATGACATCCGTCACATTACCGTTCTGAAACAGTGAGCATATCCTGCTCCACTAATGACATCCGTCACATTACTATTCTGAAACAGTGAGCATGTCCTGCTCCACTAATGACATCCATCACATTACTGTTCCAAAACAGTGAGCATGTCCTGCTCCACAAATGGCATCCGTCACATTACTGTTCTGAAACAGTGAGCATGTTCTGCTCCACTAATGGCATCCGTCACATTACTGCTCTGAAACAGTGATCATGTCCTGCTCCACTAATGACATCCGTCATATTACTGTTCTGAAACAGTGAGCATTTCCTGCTCCACTAATGGCATCCGTCGCATTACTGTTCTGAAACAGTGAGCATGTCCTGCTCCACTAATGACATCCGTCACATTACTGTTCTGAAACAGTGAGCATGTCCTGCTCCACTAATGACACCCGTCACATTACTGTTCTGAAACAGTGAGCATGTCCTGCTCCACTAATGACATCCGTCACATTACTGTTCCAAAACAGTGAACATGTCCTGCTCCACTAATGGCATCCGTCACATTACTGTTCTGAAACAGTGAGCATGTTCTGCTCCACTAATGGCATCCGTCACAGTACTGTTCTGAAACAGTGAGCATGTCCTTCTCCACTAATGACATCCGTCACATTACTGTTCTGAAACAGTGAGCATGTCCTGCTCCACTAATGACATCCGTCACATTACTGTTCCAAAACAGTGAGCATGTCCTGCTCCACTAATGACATCCGTCACATTACTGTTCTGAAACAGTGAGCATGTCCTGCTCCACTAATGACATTCGTCACATTACTGTTCTGAAACAGTAAGCATGTCTTGATCCACTAATGACATCCGTCACATTACTGTTCTGAAACAGTGAGCATGTCCTGCTCCACTAATGACATCCGTCACATTACTGTTCCGAAACAGTGAGCATGTCCTGCTCCACTAATGACATCCGTCACATTACTGTTCCGAAACAGTGAGCATGTCTTGCTCCACTAATGGCATCCGTCACATTACTGTTCTGAAACAGTGAGCATGTCCTGCTCCACTAATGACATCCGTCACATTACTGTTCTGAAACAGTGAGCATGTCCTGCTCCACTAATGACATCCGTCACATTAATGTTCCGAAACAGTGAGCAGCTCCTGCTCCACTAATGGCATCCGTCACATTACTATTCTGAAACAGTGAGCATGTCCTGCTCCACTAATGACATCCGTCACATAACTGTTCTGAAACAGTGAGCATGTCCTGCTCCACTAATGACATCCGTCACATTACTGTTCCGAAAAAGTGAGCATGTCCTGTTCCACTAATGACATCCGTTACATTACTGTTCTGAAACAGTGAGCATGTCCTGCTCCACTAATGGCATCCGTCACATTACTATTCTGAAACAGTGAGCATGTTCTGCTCCACTAATGGCATCCGTCACATTACTGTTCTGAAACAGTGAGCATTGTCCTGCTCCACTAATGACATTCGTCACATTACTGTTCTGAAACAGTGAGCATGTCCTGCTCCACTAATGACATCCGTCACATTACTGTTCCGAAACAGTGAGCATGTCCTACTCCACTAATGACATCCGTCACATTACTGTTCTGAAACAGTGAGCATGTCCTGCTCCACTAATGACATCCGTCACATTACTGTTCCGAAACAGTGAGCATGTACTGCTCCACTAATGATATCCGTCATATTACTGTTCTGAAACAGTGAGCATGTCCTGCTCCACTAATGACATTCGTCACATTACTATTCTGAAACAATGAGCATGTCCTGCTCCACTAAAGACATTCGTCACATTACTGTTCCGAAACAGTGAGCATGTCCTGCTCCACTAATGACATCCGTCACATTACTGTTCTGAAACAGTGAGCATATCCTTCTCCACTAATGACATCCGTCACATTACTGTTCCAAAACAGTGAGCATGTCCTGCTCCACTAATGACATCCGTCACATTAATGTTCTGAAACAGTGAGCATGTCCTGGTCCACTAATGACATTCGTCACATTACTGTTCTGAAACAGTGAGCATGTCTTGATCCACTAATGACATCCGTCACATTACTGTTCTGAAACAGTGAGCATGTCCTGCTCCACTAATGACATCCGTCACATTACTGTTCCGAAACAGTGAGCATGTCCTGCTCCACTAATGACATCCGTCACATTACTGTTCTGAAACAGTGAGCATGTCCTGCTCCACTAATGACATCCGTCACATTACTGTTCTGAAACAGTGTGCATGTCCTGCTCCACTAATGACATCCGTCACATTACTGTTCTGAAACAGTGAGCATGTCTTGCTCCACTAATGGCATCCGTCACATTACTGTTCTGAAACAGTGAGCATGTCCTGCTCCCCTAATGGCATCCGTCACATTACTGTTCTGAAACAGTGAACATGTCCTGCTCCACTAATGGCATCTATCACATTACTGTTCTGAAACAGTGAGCATGTCCTGCGCCACTAATGGCATCCGTCACATTACTGGTCTGAAACAGTGAGCATGTCCTGCTCCACTAATGACATCCGTCACATTACTGTTCTGAAACCATGAGCATGTCCTGCTCCACTTAAGACATCCGTCACATTACTGTTCCAAACCAGTGAGCATGTCCTGCTCCACTAATGGCATCCGTCACATTACTGTTCTGAAACAGTGAGCATTGTCCTGCTCCACTAATGACATTCGTCACATTACTGTTCTGAAACAGTGAGCATGTCCTGCTCCACTAATGACATCCGTCACATTACTGTTCCGAAACAGTGAGCATGTCCTGCTCCACTAATGACATCCGTCGCATTACTGTTCTGAAACAATGAGCATGTCCTGCTCCACTAATGACATCCGTCACATTACCGTTCTGAAACAGTGAGCATATCCTGCTCCACTAATGACATCCGTCACATTACTATTCTGAAACAGTGAGCATGTCCTGCTCCACTAATGACATCCATCACATTACTGTTCCAAAACAGTGAGCATGTCCTGCTCCACAAATGGCATCCGTCACATTACTGTTCTGAAACAGTGAGCATGTTCTGCTCCACTAATGGCATCCGTCACATTACTGCTCTGAAACAGTGATCATGTCCTGCTCCACTAATGACATCCGTCATATTACTGTTCTGAAACAGTGAGCATTTCCTGCTCCACTAATGGCATCCGTCGCATTACTGTTCTGAAACAGTGAGCATGTCCTGCTCCACTAATGACATCCGTCACATTACTGTTCTGAAACAGTGAGCATGTCCTGCTCCACTAATGACACCCGTCACATTACTGTTCTGAAACAGTGAGCATGTCCTGCTCCACTAATGACATCCGTCACATTACTGTTCCAAAACAGTGAACATGTCCTGCTCCACTAATGGCATCCGTCACATTACTGTTCTGAAACAGTGAGCATGTTCTGCTCCACTAATGGCATCCGTCACAGTACTGTTCTGAAACAGTGAGCATGTCCTTCTCCACTAATGACATCCGTCACATTACTGTTCTGAAACAGTGAGCATGTCCTGCTCCACTAATGACATCCGTCACATTACTGTTCCAAAACAGTGAGCATGTCCTGCTCCACTAATGACATCCGTCACATTACTGTTCTGAAACAGTGAGCATGTCCTGCTCCACTAATGACATTCGTCACATTACTGTTCTGAAACAGTAAGCATGTCTTGATCCACTAATGACATCCGTCACATTACTGTTCTGAAACAGTGAGCATGTCCTGCTCCACTAATGACATCCGTCACATTACTGTTCCGAAACAGTGAGCATGTCCTGCTCCACTAATGACATCCGTCACATTACTGTTCTGAAACAGTGAGCATGTCCTGCTCCACTAATGACATCCGTCACATTACTGTTCTGAAACAGTGTGCATGTCCTGCTCCACTAATGACATCCGTCACATTACTGTTCCGAAACAGTGAGCATGTCTTGCTCCACTAATGGCATCCGTCACATTACTGTTCTGAAACAGTGAGCATGTCCTGCTCCCCTAATGGCATCCGTCACATTACTGTTCTGAAACAGTGAACATGTCCTGCTCCACTAATGGCATCTATCACATTACTGTTCTGAAACAGTGAGCATGTCCTGCGCCACTAATGGCATCCGTCACATTACTGGTCTGAAACAGTGAGCATGTCCTGCTCCACTAATGACATCCGTCACATTACTGTTCTGAAACCATGAGCATGTCCTGCTCCACTTAAGACATCCGTCACATTACTGTTCCAAACCAGTGAGCATGTCCTGCTCCACTAATGGCATCCGTCACATTACTGTTCTGAAACAGTGAGCATTGTCCTGCTCCACTAATGACATTCGTCACATTACTGTTCTGAAACAGTGAGCATGTCCTGCTCCACTAATGACATCCGTCACATTACTGTTCCGAAACAGTGAGCATGTCCTGCTCCACTAATGACATCCGTCGCATTACTGTTCTGAAACAATGAGCATGTCCTGCTCCACTAATGACATCCGTCACATTACCGTTCTGAAACAGTGAGCATATCCTGCTCCACTAATGACATCCGTCACATTACTATTCTGAAACAGTGAGCATGTCCTGCTCCACTAATGACATCCATCACATTACTGTTCCAAAACAGTGAGCATGTCCTGCTCCACAAATGGCATCCGTCACATTACTGTTCTGAAACAGTGAGCATGTTCTGCTCCACTAATGGCATCCGTCACATTACTGCTCTGAAACAGTGATCATGTCCTGCTCCACTAATGACATCCGTCACATTACTGTTCTGAAACAGTGAGCATGTCCTGCTCCACTAATGGCATCCGTCGCATTACTGTTCTGAAACAGTGAGCATGTCCTGCTCCACTAATGACATCCGTCACATTACTGTTCTGAAACAGTGAGCATGTCCTGCTCCACTAATGACACCCGTCACATTACTGTTCTGAAACAGTGAGCATGTCCTGCTCCACTAATGACATCCGTCACATTACTGTTCCAAAACAGTGAACATGTCCTGCTCCACTAATGGCATCCGTCACATTACTGTTCTGAAACAGTGAGCATGTTCTGCTCCACTAATGGCATCCGTCACAGTACTGTTCTGAAACAGTGAGCATGTCCTTCTCCACTAATGACATCCGTCACATTACTGTTCTGAAACAGTGAGCATGTCCTGCTCCACTAATGACATCCGTCACATTACTGTTCCGAAACAGTGAGCATGTCCTGCTTTACTAATGACATCCGTCACATTACTGTTCCGAAACAGTGAGCATGTCCTGCTCCACTAATGGCATCCGTCGCATTACTGTTCTGAAACAGTGAGCATGTCCTGCTCCACTAATGACATCCGTCACATTACTGTTCTGAAACAGTGAGCATGTCCTGCTCCACTAATGACGTCCGTTACATTACTGTTCTGAAACAGTGAGCATGTCCTGCTCCTCTAATGACATCCGTCACATTACTGTTCCAAAACAGTGAGCATGTCCTGCTCCACTAATGACATCCGTCACATTACTGTTCTGAAACAGTGAGCATGTCCTGCTCCACTAATGGCATCCGTCACATTACTATTCTGAAACAGTGAGCATGTTCTGCTCCACTAATGACATCCGTCACATTACTGTTCCAAAACAGTGAGCATGTCCTGCTCCACTAATGACATCCGTCACATTACTGTTCTGAAACAGTGAGCATGTCCTGCTCCACTAATGGCAACCGTCACATTACTGTACAATGACATGATTATCATCTAATATTACAATCGTGTTGAACACAAGTATGCGTAACTAAATATAATAACTTAATTACATCTTATGGATCATTTGTGTGGGGTTTTTATATCTGGATATCATTCCTTTTAAATTAGTATGTTTGTCCATTGTGGGGTGGGGGGGGGGGGGGGGGGTCGGGAGGGGGGTTATATATGGATACCATTCCTTTTAAGTTAGTATGTTTGTCCATTGACCATCACTGTTTAATTTTGTTTCTCAAATGTCAAATATGAACATCTTATAACTGAAATGAGCCAACGGCAACAATTGAATAAAAAACATATGTCGATAGATTAAAAACAAACGAGTCCTGTCTATAAATAACAGAATTAATTTCGGAGTTTAACCGTGGTTTTCGACAGTTAAAATGACTTTAAAATGGCTAATTCAATATTCAACCTTTGAACCTTTTCCTATTTGCAGGAAATTTGTACATAGCTGTTTATATACATGTATGTTGAAGGAACAGAATACACAACTCCAAAGTTATTTTTTTTAGTTAATGCACGGTCCAGATATAATAAGCAACTATAGTACAATCACAAATGTAAAACAACAGAATATATACACCGCTACAACCGCTAGTAAGCCCTTATTCTAAAGAAATGTTAGTATCTTCTGAACATTAATGGCCCCTATGTCTTAAAGTATTAATTACCAAGTTCATTTAGCAAGCATAAAGTTTCATTTTCATATCGGAAGCATGTCTCCGTCAGTTGTGAGTAGAATTATACAATTCATAATGGCGACCATATAATGTTTTAGATCTGAAGCGGTGTTTTGAGTGTATGTTTGCCATAGCCTTGTTTACGCAAGATGACAGTAGTTTACTTTTCAATAGATCTCGACAAGAAGAACAGGTAACCAATCAATGGGCCATCATAATCAGGTGTGGTGCGAATGTTGCTATTCGAAAAAGCAAAATCTACATTTGGGAAATAGTATTGTTTTATTACAAATTGTCACATGACATATGATAAATAACACAAACGTTGACGACACTAGAAATGAACATGTTTTCTATAACTACTATCAGTCATGGTGCTCTTTAGAAATACCATTCTTCTTTCATACATATGGTGGTTGAATCTTTGGACTATTGAAGTCTATCATCTTTTGACCTGAAATATTAATATAATTTGGCATTATTGTGGATTTAATACAATTTGAATATGTTTTAATTTAAATATCATACACATAAATTATTTTTTGTAGTTTTATAATTATATAGTGTGAATTTCTACGTAATAAACGTCCCTCTGCTGTTTAATATTGTTGTATCACTTCCCCTTTAATGATACACGGACACGATATTATACTTAAATTGAGCTTATACAGAAGACATTTCATTGTCAGCATTGCAAAAATGATGAAACCATACACATTAATCTCTTGACAAGTAAATCCTAAAATACTACAAAATGTACAGCTCCACTGGACTAGTGAACTATACGTACTAGACACTGTCATCGGCGGACAATAAATTATGAAAAGAAAGTTTAAGCATTACTGGTCAACAATTCAATCTATATCAACTCAACACAAAAAAGGATTACTATATATGACGTTGACAATCCAGGTCCTTGGCTTGGGGCATGTACAAAAATGTGGCGGAGTTAAACCGGTTAATGTTCAATCATCTTCACTTATGACATATTATAAGTAAAGAATAAAAAACATTATAATGATTTAATTTTTTAGATTTTAATTTTAATGGTTTAATTCAAAAAAATATTTTGTTTCTTAGTGTTAGATAGTCTCTCATGTTCCTTTACTTTATTTTGTTTCTTAGTGTTAGATAGTCTCTCATGTTCCTTTACTTTATTTTGTTTCTTAGTGTTAGATAGTCTCTCATGTTCCTTTACTTTATTTTGTTTCTTAGTGTAATGTTAGATAGTCTCTCATGTTCCTTTACTTTATTTTGTTTCTTAGTGTTAGATAGTCTCTCATGTTCCTTTACTTTATTTTGTTTCTTATTGTAATGTTAGATAGTCTCTCATGTTCCTTTACTTTATTTTGCTTCTTAGTGTAATGTTAGATAGTCTCTCATGTTCCTTTACTTTATTTTCTTTCTTAGTGTTAGATAGTCTCTCATGTTCCTTTACTTTATTTTGTTTCTTAGTGTTAGATAGTCTCTCATGTTCCTTTATTTTATTTTGTTTCTTAGTCTAATGTTAGATAGTCTCTCATGTTCCTTTACTTTATTTTGTTTCTTAGTGTTAGATAGTCTCTCATGTTCCTTTACTTTATTTTGTTTCTTAGTGTTAGATAGTCTCTCATGTTCCTTTACTTTATTTTGTTTCTTAGTGTTAGATAGTTTCTCATGTTCCTTTACTTTATTTTCTTTCTTAGTGTTAGATAGTCTCTCATGTTCCTTTATTTTATTTTGTTTCTTAGTGTTAGATAGTCTCTCATGTTCCTTTACTTTATTTTGTTTCTTAGTCTAATGCTAGATAGTCTCTCATGTTCCTTTATTTTATTTTGTTTCTTAGTGTTAGATAGTCTCTCATGTTCCTTTACTTTATTTTGTTTCTTAGTCTAATGTTAGATAGTCTCTCATGTTCCTTTACTTTATTTTGTTTCTTTGTCTAATGCTAGATAGTCTCTCATGTTCCTTTACTTTAATTTGTGTCTAAGTGTAATGCTAGATAGTCTCTCATGTTCCTTTACTTTATTTTGCTTCTTAGTGTTAGATAGTCTCTCATGTTCCTTTATTTTATTTTGTTTCTTAGTGTTAGATAGTTTCTCATGTTCCTTTACTTTATTTTGTTTCTTAGTGTTAGATAGTCTCTCATGTTCCTTTACTTTATTTTGTTTCTTAGTCTAATGCTAGATAGTCTCTCCTGTTCCTTTACTTTATTTTGTTTCTTAGTGTTGGATAGTATCTCATGTTCCTTTACCTTATTTTGTTTCTTAGTGTTAGATAGTCTCTCATGTTCCTTTACTTTATTTTGTTCCTTAGTGTTAGATAGCCTCTCATGTTCCTTTACTTTATTTTATTTCTTAGTCTAATGTTAGATAGTCTCTCATGTTCATTTACTTTATTTTGTTTCTTAGTGTTAGATAGTCTCTCATGTTCCTTTACTTTATTTTGCTTCTTAGTGTTAGATAGTCTCTCATGTTCCTTTACTTTATTTTGTTTCTTAGTCTAATGTTAGATAGTCTCTCATGTTCCTTTACTTTATTTTGTTTCTTAGTGCTAGATAGTCTCTCATGTTCCTTTATTTTATTTTGTTTCTTAGTGTTAGATAGTCTCTCATGTTCCTTTACTTTATTTTGTTTCTTAGTGTAATGTTAGATAGTCTCTCATGTTCCTTTACTTTATTTTGTTTCTTAGTGTAATGTTAGATAGTCTCTCATGTTCCTTTACTTTATTTTGTTTCTTTTTTAGTGTTAGATAGTCTCTCATATTCATTTACATTCATATCCTTTCTTACTAATAGTATGAACAGCTGTTCTTAGCACACTACCTACTTAATAATCTATCTACTGCGAACATACAAATTGTCCTCCATAGAAGTAATTTAGTAACGAACATTTATATACTAGTACTGGAATTTCTGTCATTATATAAATGGTATTCCTTGTTCAGACGATTGTATATCCCATCAGGTCTTTTTTTTATCCTTTGCTGTATACAACGATTCTGCACTTTAGGACTTCAAACGATGTTCTTCCATTGCGCAAGAGAGGGTTAGACGTTCGACATTCTTGATTTGCTGTACAAGACCATATTTTGGTTACTTTATTTCTTTTTGAATTTGCTATATTAAGATTGTTGTTTTTTGTGCTGTTCCTCGAATGTGTATCGTATTTGTTGTTTAGGCTTTTGTGCTGGTGTATCCAAATTTTGATGTTTTACACTGTCCCTAGTGTTGTGTATTACTGGCAGTTTGGGTTAGGATTATGGTGCTTAACGCTATTTCAGTGATATCATGTCGGTCAGCTTTATTGGTGGAGGAAAACGGAATATCCGGAGAAAACCACCGTTCCGCCTCAAGTCACTGACAAATTTTATCACATAATGTTGTATCGAGTACACCTCGACATGAGCGGAAGTCACAGACAATATTTTGTATGATAGTTGATATCTTGATTGTTCTTTTACTCTGATTCTGATTACCCCTTTGGTATCTTCAAACTCTTTTTACCCTAAGATATCTTAAGATTATAAGTACTCATCTTTGTTTGTTTGTCTTAAACTGATTGTGTTCTATAACGACACATAATAAAACAACACAGAAAACTAAAGATATGAGCCACGGAACCCACCAAAAAGCACAACACAGAAAACTAAAGATATGAGCCACGGAACCCACCAAAAAAACACAACACAGAAAACTAAAGATATGAGCCACGAAACCCCCTAAAAAACACAACACAGAAAACTAAAGATATGAGCCATGGAACCCACCAAAAAAACACAACACAGAAAACTAAAGATATGAGCCACGGAACCCATCAAAAAACACAACACAGAAAACTAAAGATATGAGCCACGGAACCCACCAAAAAACACAACACAGAAAACTAAAGATATAAGCCACGGAGCCCACCAAAAAACACAACACAGAAAACTAAAGATATGAGCCACGGAACCCATCAAAAAACACAACACAGAAAACTAAAGATATGAGCCACGGAACCCACCAAAAACCACAACACAGAAAACAAAAGATATGAGCCATGGAACCCACCAAAAAAACACAACACAGAAAACTAAAGATATGAGCCACGGAACCCACCAAAAAACACAACACAGAAAACTAAAGATATGAGCCACGGAACATGAACAACACAGAACCAACCAAAAAAATTGTGGTGTAGACGAATCTCGTATTTCCTAGTGATATACGGTAAGAATAAAACACACGGGATGTAATACCACGTATGATGTGAATACAGAAATACTGCTACTCGAAAGGGAAATTTTTCCATGTGAAACTGTATGTAAGGGTGGATCTATCTGTCAGTGGTATCTCATTTTTTAATTCCATTCTATATTTTAGTGGGTAAATGGTCCTTAAAACTAATTGCTTTTAAATTTTCTTTGAGAAATTCTGATATAAATTTAAGATAATGAAAAGACTGAACTAACAAGTCAGGTAGGCCTTTACCGCATATCACACTGGAATTAATAACGCTATGATAAACTGTATGTATACGACACAATCGACTGGCAAATGATATTAATGTAGATTGTTAAATGATAACAAAACTTATTGTCATGGCCGGCTTCTCATGCTTCAAATTTGTCATGTTTTGGGAACAAAACTGAATAAAATATAGATTTCTGATAGAAGTGACAATATACAACTTCACAAACAATATTTAGTCTCAGTAATACATTATTGATACTGGTTACTATGAACTCTTCAATTTTACTGTTTATTTGTAGAATATTAAAGATAACAACAGATAAGGAAGAAATAATTAAATAAATGTCAAATGCCGATGTCAAATAAAATGTTTGTGAGATTCCTCACCTAATAAACTCTAGATAAGACAAACCACTCAGTACAATATTACAGGTAACATATAATCTAGAAATGATAACGTCATTCAATCTGTAGTTACCTAGTAACATGATGAATTCTTCACAACAATCATACTTATCATCATCATATAATCAGAGTTATAGTTAAGGTTGGAAACTTTTATGAAACGAAAGTTTAAACAGTGATGGTCATCAATTCCGCCATTATCAATCAAACGAACGATTACCTCTCAACTTAACTGAACTCACTGAACATAAAACATACTACTATATATGACGTTGGAAATCTATGCGGTAGCTTGAGACATGTACACAAATATGGCGGAGTTAAACCTGTTAATCGTAGCCCTCTCTTCACGATTTTCAGTGGTCAGTCAAAATTTTACTTGATACATAACGGCATTTTTAAAGAGGTTATTAATAAGAAAGAGACGAGTACATGTTGTAAGCTTATGCGTCTGCTTATACCGTTCGAATCTGCAAACTTTTTTACTTGTCATATAGGATCATAGGGTTATTTTAAATCTTTATCAAAACTAAAATTGATAGAGATATTAAATCTTTATTTTGGCATAAATAATATTAATTATGACTTGTATGATAAAAGTATCAATTGTGATTTTTGATGTTTTAAACAATGGTTTTCTACTTTTTGTGGTATATTTTGTCACTTTTATTAGTAGTTATCAGTATTCAGTGTGGTATATTTTGTCACTTTTATTAGTAGCTATCAGTATTCAGTAACCCTAATACTGTATTGATGTTGATCATATCCATGTAGTCGTTCTGTGTGTTAAAGTGTGTGGTTGAGTGAGTTGAAGTGTATCTTATGTCTGATTGTACTTGTCTGTTAACATATCATTGACCAGTAGAGATATAAATATGACGGTTTTTAGTGTGGTTCATGTTGCTCGATCTTTAGTTTTATATGTATGCTTTGTAGATCGTTGTTTGTCCTTTTGTACTTTTTTCTTTTGGCCATTGTGTTGTCTGTTCTTCTTCGATATACGGATTTTGATTGCCTCTTTGGTATCTTCAAACTCTTCTTTAATCCTGCATGCCCATATGTTCTGTCATTAACATTTCTGTGTTCGAGAATGTGAGTTTCCAGAGAGCAAGAGCAGTTAGTGTAGCCATATATTGTTCTTCTTTAGCTGTTTAATTTGTTGCTTTTTTAGTTAACTGATTTCAATTTCGGAGAGGAAATTTAATTGGCATACGTGAGCGTGCGAGGTTAATGGAAATCTAAGCCATGTGACAGCAATATAGTTAATACAAAACAGCATTTGTTCATCAGAAAAGTTAGAGAAGATACCAAAAGTATAATCAGTGACAGTAAATAGAAGAACGACAATAAGGAAATTAGTATGTGATTGTTGCTTAACGCCAAATCAGCAATTTTTTAAGCTGCATCATTGTGAAAACATGTTATATTTCGATGAGATTATGTCTGCTTTGAACTAGACTAACACTATTAACTGGATTTGTATTACCATAGCTCGCTGAAACAAGTGTCTACAGCACGACATGTCGCTCCACTGGATGCATTTTCCTGATTCCCAGCCGATCTTACTCATTACTTCTGTGTGCTTCGGCGGTAAAGCAGCAAATAATAAAATACTTTAATCTTCTGTTTGAAATGCTGTCCTTCGATTTACGGCTCTAATTACCTCTTTGGTATCTTCAATCTTGTCTTGCAATAAAAGTGAAACCCTACCTCGGATAAATGTAAAAAACGTCAGACATCTCTATGAAACCCTACCTCGGATGAATGTTAAAAAGGCCAGACATCTCTATTAACAATTGACCCTACCTCGGATAAATGTTAAAAAGGCCAGACATCTCTATTAACAAGCGAATCCCTACCTCAGATAAATGTTAAAAAGGCCAGACATCTCTATTAACAATTGACCCTACCTCGGATAAATGTTAAAAAATGCCATACATCTCTATTAACAAGCGAAACCCTATCTCGGATAAATGTTAAAAAGGCCAGACATCTCTATTAATAATTGACCCTACCTCGAATAAATGTTAAAAAGGCCAGACATCTCTATTAACAATTGACCCTACCTCGGATAAATGCTAAAAAGGCCAGACATCTCTATTAATAATTGACCCTACCTCGGATAAATGTTAAAAAGGCCAGACATCTCTATTAACAATTGACCCTACCTCGGATAAATGTCAAAAAGGCCAGACATCTCTATTAACAATTGACCCTACCTCGGATAAATGTTAAAAAGGCCAGACATCTCTATTAACAATTGACCCAACCTCAGATAAATGTTAAAAAGGCCAGACATCTCTATTAACAATTGACCCTACCTCGGATAAATGTTAAAAAGGCCAGACATCTCTATTAACAAGCGAAACCCTACCCCAGATAAATGTAAAAAAGGCCAGACATCTCTATTAACAATTGACCCTACCTCAGATGAATGTTAAAAAGACCAGACATCTCTATTAACAATTGACCCTATCTCGGATAAATGTTAAAAACGCCAGATATCTCTATTAACAATTGACCCTACCTCGGATAAATGTTAAAAAGACCAGACATCTCTATTAACAAGCGAAACCCTACCTCAGATAAATGTTAAAAAGGCCAGACATCTCTATTAACAATTGACCCTACCTCGGATAAATGTTAAAAAGGCCAGACATCTCTATTAACAATTGACCCTACCTCGGATAAATGTCAAAAAGGCCAGACATCTCTATTAAAAATTGACCCTACCTCGGATAAATGCTAAAAAGGCCAGACATCTCTATTAACAATTGACCCAACCTCAGATAAATGTTAAAAAGGCCAGACATCTCTATTAACAATTGACCCTACCTCGTATAAATGTTAAAAAGGCCACACATCTCTATTAACAAGCGAAACTCTACCTCGGATAAATGTTAAAAAGGCCAGACCTCTCTATTAACAATTGACCCTACCTCAGATAAATGTTAAAAAGGCCAGACATCTCTATTAACAAGCGAAACCCTACCTCGGATAAATGTTAAAAAGGCCAGATATCTCTATTAACAATTGACCCTACCTCGGATAAATGCTAAAAAGGCCAGACATCTCTATTAACAATTGACACTACCTCGGATAAATGTTAAAAAGGTCAGACATCTCTATTAACAAGCGAAACCCTACCTCAGATAAATGTTAAAAAGGCCAGATATCTCTATTAACAATTGACCCTACCTCGGATAAATGCTAAAAAGACCAGACATCTCTATTAACAACCGAAACCCTACCTCAGATAAATGTTAAAAAGGCCAGACATCTCTATTAACAATTTACTCTACCTCCGATAAATGTTAAAAAGGCCAGACATCTTTATTAACAAACAAAATCCTACCTCGGATAGATGTTAAAAAGGCCAGACATCTCTATTAACAATTGACCCTACCTCGGAAAATGTTAAAAAGGCCAGACATCTCTATTAACAATTGACCCTACCTCGGATAAATGTTAAAAAGGATAGACATCTCTATTAACAAGCAAAACCCTACCTCGGATAAATGTTAAAAAGGCCAGATATCTCTATTAACAATTGACCCTACCTCGGATGAATGTTAAAAAGGCCAGACATCTCTATTAACAAGCGAAACCCTACCTCAGATAAATGTTAAAAAGGCCAGACATCTCTATTAACAAGCGAAACCCTACCTCAGATAAATGTTAAAAAGGCCAGATATCTCTATTAACAAGCTAAACCCTACCTCGGATAAATGTTAAAAAGGCCAGACATCCCTATTAACAATTGACCCTACCTCGTATAAATGTTAAAAAGGCCAGACCTCTCTATTAACAATTGACCCTACCTCAGATAAATGTTAAAAAGGCCAGACATCTCTATTAACAAGCGAAACCCTACCTCGGATAAATGTTAAAAAGGCCAGACATCTCTATTAACAATTGACACTACCTCGGATAAATGTTAAAAAGGTCAGACATCTCTATTAACAAGCGAAACCCTACCTCAGATAAATGTTAAAAAGGCCAGACATCTCTATTAACAATTGACCCTACCTCAGATAAATGTTAAAAAGGCCAGATATCTCTATTAACAATTGAACCTACCTCAGATAAATGTTAAAAAGGCCAGATATCTCTATTAACAATTGACCCTACCTCGGATAAATGCTAAAAAGGCCAGACATCTCTATTAACAACCGAAACCCTACCTCAGATAAATGTTAAAAAGGCCAGACATCTCTATTAACAATTTACTCTACCTCCGATAAATGTTAAAAAGGCCAGACATCTTTATTAACAAACAAAATCCTACCTCCGATAGATGTTAAAAAGGCCAGACATCTCTATTAACAATTGACCCTACCTCGGAAAATGTTAAAAAGGCCAGACATCTCTATTAACAATTGACCCTACCTCGGATAAATGTTAGAAAGGCCAGACATCTCTATTAACAAGCAAAACCCTACCTCGGATAAATGTTAAAAAGGCCAGATATCTCTATTAACAATTGACCCTACCTCGGATGAATGTTAAAAAGGCCAGACATCTCTATTAACAAGCGAAACCCTACCTCAGATAAATGTTAAAAAGGCCAGACATCTCTATTAACAAGCGAAACCCTACCTCAGATAAATGTTAAAAAGGCCAGATATCTCTATTAACAAGCTAAACCCTACCTCGGATAAATGTTAAAAAGGCCAGACATCCCTATTAACAATTGACCCTACCTCGGATAAATGTTAAAAAGGCCAGACATCTCTATTAACAATTGACCCTACCTCAGATAAATGTTAAAAAGGCCAGATATCTCTATTAACAATTGACCCTACCTCAGATAAATGTTAAATAGGCCAGACATCTCTATTAACAATTGACCCTACCTCGGATAAATGTTAAAAAGGCCAGACATCTCTATTAACAATTGACACTACCTGGGATAAATGTCAAAAAGGTCAGACATCTCTATTAACAAGCGAAACCCTACCTCAGATAAATGTTAAAAAGGCCAGACATCTCTATTAACAATTGACCCTACCTCGGATAAATGTTAAAAAGGCCAGACATCTCTATTAACAATTGACCCTACCTCGGAAAATGTTAAAAAGGCCAGACATCTCTATTAACAATTGACCCTACCTCGGATAAATGTTAAAAAGGCCAGACATCTTTATTAACAAACAAAATCCTACCTCGGATAGATGTTAAAAAGGCCAGACATCTCTATTAACAATTGACCCTACCTCGGAAAATGTTAAAAAGGCCAGACATCTCTATTAACAATTGACCCTACCTCGGATAAATGTTAAAAAGGCCAGATATCTCTATTAACAAGCAAAACCCTACCTCGGATAAATGTTAAAAAGGCCAGATATCTCTATTAACAATTGACCCTACCTCGGATGAATGTTAAAAAGGCCAGACATCTCTATTAACAAGCGAAACCCTACCTCAGATAAATGTTAAAAAGGCCAGACATCTCTATTAACAAGCGAAACCCTACCTCAGATAAATGTTAAAAAGGCCAGATATCTCTATTAACAAGCTAAACCCTACCTCGGATAAATGTTAAAAAGGCCAGACATCCCTATTAACAATTGACCCTACCTCGTATAAATGTTAAAAAGGCCACACATCTCTATTAACAAGCAAAACTCTACCTCGGATAAATGTTAAAAAGGCCAGACATCTCTATTAACAAGCGAAACCCTACCTCGGATAAATGTTAAAAAGGCCAGACCTCTCTATTAACAATTGACCCTACCTCAGATAAATGTTAAAAAGGCCAGACATCTCTATTAACAAGCGAAACCCTACCTCGGATAAATGTTAAAAAGGCCAGACATCTCTATTAACAATTGACACTACCTCGGATAAATGTTAAAAAGGTCAGACATCTCTATTAACAAGCGAAACCCTACCTCAGATAAATGTTAAAAAGGCCAGACATCTCTATTAACAATTGACCCTACCTCAGATAAATGTTAAAAAGGCCAGATATCTCTATTAACAATTGAACCTACCTCAGATAAATGTTAAAAAGGCCAGATATCTCTATTAACAATTGACCCTACCTCGGATAAATGCTAAAAAGGCCAGACATCTCTATTAACAACCGAAACCCTACCTCAGATAAATGTTAAAAAGGCCAGACATCTCTATTAACAATTTACTCTACCTCCGATAAATGTTAAAAAGGCCAGACATCTTTATTAACAAACAAAATCCTACCTCGGATAGATGTTAAAAAGGCCAGACATCTCTATTAACAATTGACCCTACCTCGGAAAATGTTAAAAAGGCCAGACATCTCTATTAACAATTGACCCTACCTCGGATAAATGTTAGAAAGGCCAGACATCTCTATTAACAAGCAAAACCCTACCTCGGATAAATGTTAAAAAGGCCAGATATCTCTATTAACAATTGACCCTACCTCGGATGAATGTTAAAAAGGCCAGACATCTCTATTAACAAGCGAAACCCTACCTCAGATAAATGTTAAAAAGGCCAGACATCTCTATTAACAAGCGAAACCCTACCTCAGATAAATGTTAAAAAGGCCAGATATCTCTATTAACAAGCTAAACCCTACCTCGGATAAATGTTAAAAAGGCCAGACATCCCTATTAACAATTGACCCTACCTCGGATAAATGTTAAAAAGGCCAGACATCTCTATTAACAATTGACCCTACCTCAGATAAATGTTAAAAAGGCCAGATATCTCTATTAACAATTGACCCTACCTCAGATAAATGTTAAATAGGCCAGACATCTCTATTAACAATTGACCCTACCTCGGATAAATGTTAAAAAGGCCAGACATCTCTATTAACAATTGACACTACCTGGGATAAATGTCAAAAAGGTCAGACATCTCTATTAACAAGCGAAACCCTACCTCAGATAAATGTTAAAAAGGCCAGACATCTCTATTAACAATTGACCCTACCTCGGATAAATGTTAAAAAGGCCAGACATCTCTATTAACAATTGACCCTACCTCGGAAAATGTTAAAAAGGCCAGACATCTCTATTAACAATTGACCCTACCTCGGATAAATGTTAAAAAGGCCAGACATCTTTATTAACAAACAAAATCCTACCTCGGATAGATGTTAAAAAGGCCAGACATCTCTATTAACAATTGACCTTACCTCGGAAAATGTTAAAAAGGCCAGACATCTCTATTAACAATTGACTCTACCTCGGATAAATGTTAAAAAGGCCAGACATCTCTATTAACAAGCAAAACCCTACCTCGGATAAATGTTAAAAAGGCCAGATATCTCTATTAACAATTGACCCTACCTCGGATGAATGTTAAAAAGGCCAGACATCTCTATTAACAAGCGAAACCCTACCTCAGATAAATGTTAAAAAGGCCAGACATCTCTATTAACAAGCGAAACCCTACCTCAGATAAATGTTAAAAAGGCCAGATATCTCTATTAACAAGCTAAACCCTACCTCGGATAAATGTTAAAAAGGCCAGACATCCCTATTAACAATTGACACTACCTCGGATGAATGTTAAAAAGGCCAGACATCTCTATTAACAATTGACCCTACCTCGGATAAATGTTAAAAAGGCCAGACATCTCTATTAACAATTGACCCTACCTCAGATAAATGTTAAAAAGGCCTGATATCTCTATTAACAATTGACCCTACCTCAGATAAATGTAAAATAGGCCAGACATCTCTATTAACAATTGACCCTATCTCGGATAAATGTTAAAAAGGCCAGACATCCCTATTAACAATTGACCCTACCTCGGATAAATGTTAAAAAGGCCAGACATCTCTATTAACAAGCAAAACCCTACCTCGGATAAATGTTAAAAAGGCCAGATATCTCTATTAACAATTGACCCTACCTCGGATGAATGTTAAAAAGGCCAGACATCTCTATTAACAAGCGAAACCCTACCTCAGATAAATGTTAAAAAGGCCAGACATCTCTATTAACAAGCGAAACCCTACCTCAGATAAATGTTAAAAAGGCCAGATATCTCTATTAACAAGCTAAACCCTACCTCGGATAAATGTTAAAAAGGCCAGACATCCCTATTAACAATTGACCCTACCTCGTATAAATGTTAAAAAGGCCACACATCTCTATTAACAAGCAAAACTCTACCTCGGATAAATGTTAAAAGGCCAGACATCTCTATTAACAAGCGAAACCCTACCTCGGATAAATGTTAAAAAGGCCAGACCTCTCTATTAACAATTGACCCTACCTCAGATAAATGTTAAAAAGGCCAGACATCTCTATTAACAAGCGAAACCCTACCTCGGATAAATGTTAAAAAGGCCAGACATCTCTATTAACAATTGACACTACCTCGGATAAATGTTAAAAAGGTCAGACATCTCTATTAACAAGCGAAACCCTACCTCAGATAAATGTTAAAAAGGCCAGACATCTCTATTAACAATTGACCCTACCTCAGATAAATGTTAAAAAGGCCAGATATCTCTATTAACAATTGAACCTACCTCAGATAAATGTTAAAAAGGCCAGATATCTCTATTAACAATTGACCCTACCTCGGATAAATGCTAAAAAGGCCAGACATCTCTATTAACAACCGAAACCCTACCTCAGATAAATGTTAAAAAGGCCAGACATCTCTATTAACAATTTACTCTACCTCCGATAAATGTTAAAAAGGCCAGACATCTTTATTAACAAACAAAATCCTACCTCGGATAGATGTTAAAAAGGCCAGACATCTCTATTAACAATTGACCCTACCTCGGAAAATGTTAAAAAGGCGAGACATCTCTATTAACAATTGACTCTACCTCGGATAAATGTTAGAAAGGCCAGACATCTCTATTAACAAGCAAAACCCTACCTCGGATAAATGTTAAAAAGGCCAGATATCTCTATTAACAATTGACCCTACCTCGGATGAATGTTAAAAAGGCCAGACATCTCTATTAACAAGCGAAACCCTACCTCAGATAAATGTTAAAAAGGCCAGACATCTCTATTAACAAGCGAAACCCTACCTCAGATAAATGTTAAAAAGGCCAGATATCTCTATTAACAAGCTAAACCCTACCTCGGATAAATGTTAAAAAGGCCAGACATCCCTATTAACAATTGACCCTACCTCGGATAAATGTTAAAAAGGCCAGACATCTCTATTAACAATTGACCCTACCTCAGATAAATGTTAAAAAGGCCAGATATCTCTATTAACAATTGACCCTACCTCAGATAAATGTTAAATAGGCCAGACATCTCTATTAACAATTGACCCTACCTCGGATAAATGTTAAAAAGGCCAGACATCTCTATTAACAATTGACACTACCTGGGATAAATGTCAAAAAGGTCAGACATCTCTATTAACAAGCGAAACCCTACCTCAGATAAATGTTAAAAAGGCCAGACATCTCTTTTAACAATTGACCCTACCTCGGATAAATGTTAAAAAGGCCAGACATCTCTATTAACAATTGACCCTACCTCGGAAAATGTTAAAAAGGCCAGACATCTCTATTAACAATTGACCCTACCTCGGATAAATGTTAAAAAGGCCAGACATCTTTATTAACAAACAAAATCCTACCTCGGATAGATGTTAAAAAGGCCAGACATCTCTATTAACAATTGACCTTACCTCGGAAAATGTTAAAAAGGCCAGACATCTCTATTAACAATTGACTCTACCTCGGATAAATGTTAAAAAGGCCAGACATCTCTATTAACAAGCAAAACCCTACCTCGGATAAATGTTAAAAAGGCCAGATATCTCTATTAACAATTGACCCTACCTCGGATGAATGTTAAAAAGGCCAGACATCTCTATTAACAAGCGAAACCCTACCTCAGATAAATGTTAAAAAGGCCAGACATCTCTATTAACAAGCGAAACCCTACCTCAGATAAATGTTAAAAAGGCCAGATATCTCTATTAACAAGCTAAACCCTACCTCGGATAAATGTTAAAAAGGCCAGACATCCCTATTAACAATTGACACTACCTCGGATGAATGTTAAAAAGGCCAGACATCTCTATTAACAATTGACCCTACCTCGGATAAATGTTAAAAAGGCCAGACATCTCTATTAACAATTGACCCTACCTCAGATAAATGTTAAAAAGGCCTGATATCTCTATTAACAATTGACCCTACCTCAGATAAATGTTAAATAGGCCAGACCTCTCTATTAACAATTGACCCTATCTCGGATAAATGTTAAAAAGGCCAGACATCCCTATTAACAATTGACACTACCTGGGATAAATGTCAAAAAGGTCAGACATCTCCATTAACAAGCGAAACCCTACCTCAGATAAATGTTAAAAAGGCCAGACATCTCTATTAACAATTGACCCTACCTCGGATAAATGTTAAAAAGGCCAGACATCTCTATTAACAATTGACCCTACCTCGGATAAATGTTAAAAAGGCCAGACATCTTTATTAACAATTGACCCTACCTCAGATAAATGTTAAAAAGGCCAGACATCTCTATTAACAATTGACCGTACCTCAGATAAATGTTAAAATGGCCAGACATCTCTATTAACAATTGACCGTACCTCGGATAAATGTTAAAAAGGCCAGACATCTCTATTAACAATTGACCGTACCTCAGATAAATGTTAAAAAGGCCAGACATCTCTATTAACAATTGACCGTACCTCAGATAAATGTTAAAAAGGCCACACATCTCTATTAACAATTGACCCTACCTCGGATAAATGTTAAAAACGCCAGACATCTCTATTAACAATTGACCCTACCTCAGATAAATGTTAAAAAGGCCAGACATCTCTATTTACAATTGACCGTACCTCAGATAAATGTTAAAAAGGCCAGACATCTCTATTAACAATTGACCCTACCTCAGATAAATGTTAAAAAGGCCAGACATCTCTATTAACAATTGACCGTACCTCGGATAAATGTTAAAAAGGCCAGACATCTCTATTAACAATTGACCCTACCTCGGATGAATGTTAAAAAGGCCAGACATCTCTATTAACAATTGACCCTACCTCGGATAAATGTTAAAAAGGCCAGACATCTCTATTAACAATTGTCCCAACTTCGGATAAATGTTAAAAAGGCCAGACATCTCTATTCACAAGCGAAACCCTACCTCAGATAAATGTTAAAAAGGCCAGACATCTCTATTAACAAGCGAAACCCTACCTCAGATAAATGTTAAAAAGGCCAGACATCTCTATTAACAAGCGAAACCCTACCTCGGATAAATGTTAAAAAGGCCAGACATCCCTATTAACAATTGACCCTACCTCGGATAAATGTTAAAAAGGCCAGACATCTCTATTAACAATTGACCCTACCTCAGATAAATGTAAAAAAGGCCAGATATCTCTATTAACAATTGACCCTACCTCAGATAAATGTTAAATAGGCCAGACATCTCTATTAACAATTGACCCTACCTCGAATAAATGTTAAAAAGGCCAGACATCTCTATTAAAAAGCGAAGCCCTACCTCGGATAAATGTTAAAAAGGCAAGACATCCCTATTAACAATTGATCCTACCTCAGATAAATGTTAAAAAGGCCAGACATCTCTATTAACAAGCGAAACCCTACCTCGGATAAATGTAAAAAAGATCAGACATCTCTATTAACAATTGACCCTATCTCAGATAAATGTTAAAAAGACCAGAAATCTCTATTAACAAGCGAAACCCTACCTCGGATAAATGTTAAAAAGGCCAGACATCTCTAATAACAAGCGAAACCCTACCTCAGATAAATGTTAAAAAGGCCACACATCTCTATTAATAATTGACCCTACCTCAGATAAATGTAAAAAAGGCCAGACATCTCTATTAACAAGCGAAACCCTACCACAGATAAAGGTAAAAAAAAGGCCAGACATCTCTATTAACAATTGACCCTACCTCGGATAAATGTTAAAAAGGCCAGACATCTCTATTAACAAGCGAAACCCTACCTCAGACAAATGTTAAAAAGGCCAGACATCTCTATTAACAATTGACCCTACATCGGATAAATGTTAAAAAGGCCAGACATCTCTATTAACAAGCGAAACCCTACCTCTGATAAATGTT
The DNA here is from genome assembly GCA_963383655.1 of Bathymodiolus septemdierum. Lineage (NCBI taxonomy): Eukaryota > Metazoa > Mollusca > Bivalvia > Mytilida > Modiolidae > Bathymodiolus > Bathymodiolus septemdierum. The sequence continues at coordinate 28,789,430 of OY726520.1, forward strand.
AAAAAGGCCAGACATCTCTATTAACAATTGTCCCAACCTCGGATAAATGTTAAAAAGGCCAGACATCTCTATTAACAATTGACCCTACCTCGGATAAATGTTAAAAAGGCCAGACATCTCTATTAACAAGCGAAGCCCTACCTCTGATAAATGTTAAAAAGGCCAGACATCTCTATTAACAATTGACCCTACCTCGGATAAATTTTAAAAAGGCCAGACATCCCTATTAACAATTGACCCTACCTCAGACAAATGTTAAAAAGGTCAGACATCTCTATTAACAATTGACCCTACCTCAGATAAATGTTAAAAAGGCCAGACATTTCTATTAACAAGCGAAACCCTACCTCAGATAAATGTTAAAAAAGCCAGACAACTCTATTAACAAGCGAAACCCTACCTCAGATAAATGTTAAAAAGGCCAGACATCTCTATTTACAATTGACCCTACCTCGGATAAATGTTAAAAAGGCCAGACATCTCTATTAACAATTGACCCTACCTCGGATGAATGTTAAAAAGGCCAGACATCTCTATTAACAATTGACCCTACCTCAGATAAATGTTAAAAAGGCCAGACATCTCTATTAACAATTGGCCTTACCTCGGATAAATGTTAAAAAGGCCAGACATCTCTATTAACAATTGACCCTACCTCAGATAAATGTTAAAAAGGCCAGACATCTCTATTAACAATTTACTCTACCTCCGATAAATGTTAAAAAGGCCAGACATCTTTATTAACAAACAAAATCCTACCTCGGATAGATGTTAAAAAGGCCAGACATCTCTATTAACAATTGACCCTACCTCGGAAAATGTTAAAAAGGCGAGACATCTCTATTAACAATTGACTCTACCTCGGATAAATGTTAGAAAGGCCAGACATCTCTATTAACAAGCAAAACCCTACCTCGGATAAATGTTAAAAAGGCCAGATATCTCTATTAACAATTGACCCTACCTCGGATGAATGTTAAAAAGGCCAGACATCTCTATTAACAAGCGAAACCCTACCTCAGATAAATGTTAAAAAGGCCAGACATCTCTATTAACAAGCGAAACCCTACCTCAGATAAATGTTAAAAAGGCCAGATATCTCTATTAACAAGCTAAACCCTACCTCGGATAAATGTTAAAAAGGCCAGACATCCCTATTAACAATTGACCCTACCTCGGATAAATGTTAAAAAGGCCAGACATCTCTATTAACAATTGACCCTACCTCAGATAAATGTTAAAAAGGCCAGATATCTCTATTAACAATTGACCCTACCTCAGATAAATGTTAAATAGGCCAGACATCTCTATTAACAATTGACCCTACCTCGGATAAATGTTAAAAAGGCCAGACATCTCTATTAACAATTGACACTACCTGGGATAAATGTCAAAAAGGTCAGACATCTCTATTAACAAGCGAAACCCTACCTCAGATAAATGTTAAAAAGGCCAGACATCTCTTTTAACAATTGACCCTACCTCGGATAAATGTTAAAAAGGCCAGACATCTCTATTAACAATTGACCCTACCTCGGAAAATGTTAAAAAGGCCAGACATCTCTATTAACAATTGACCCTACCTCGGATAAATGTTAAAAAGGCCAGACATCTTTATTAACAAACAAAATCCTACCTCGGATAGATGTTAAAAAGGCCAGACATCTCTATTAACAATTGACCTTACCTCGGAAAATGTTAAAAAGGCCAGACATCTCTATTAACAATTGACTCTACCTCGGATAAATGTTAAAAAGGCCAGACATCTCTATTAACAAGCAAAACCCTACCTCGGATAAATGTTAAAAAGGCCAGATATCTCTATTAACAATTGACCCTACCTCGGATGAATGTTAAAAAGGCCAGACATCTCTATTAACAAGCGAAACCCTACCTCAGATAAATGTTAAAAAGGCCAGACATCTCTATTAACAAGCGAAACCCTACCTCAGATAAATGTTAAAAAGGCCAGATATCTCTATTAACAAGCTAAACCCTACCTCGGATAAATGTTAAAAAGGCCAGACATCCCTATTAACAATTGACACTACCTCGGATGAATGTTAAAAAGGCCAGACATCTCTATTAACAATTGACCCTACCTCGGATAAATGTTAAAAAGGCCAGACATCTCTATTAACAATTGACCCTACCTCAGATAAATGTTAAAAAGGCCTGATATCTCTATTAACAATTGACCCTACCTCAGATAAATGTTAAATAGGCCAGACCTCTCTATTAACAATTGACCCTATCTCGGATAAATGTTAAAAAGGCCAGACATCCCTATTAACAATTGACACTACCTGGGATAAATGTCAAAAAGGTCAGACATCTCCATTAACAAGCGAAACCCTACCTCAGATAAATGTTAAAAAGGCCAGACATCTCTATTAACAATTGACCCTACCTCGGATAAATGTTAAAAAGGCCAGACATCTCTATTAACAATTGACCCTACCTCGGATAAATGTTAAAAAGGCCAGACATCTTTATTAACAATTGACCCTACCTCAGATAAATGTTAAAAAGGCCAGACATCTCTATTAACAATTGACCGTACCTCAGATAAATGTTAAAATGGCCAGACATCTCTATTAACAATTGACCGTACCTCGGATAAATGTTAAAAAGGCCAGACATCTCTATTAACAATTGACCGTACCTCAGATAAATGTTAAAAAGGCCAGACATCTCTATTAACAATTGACCGTACCTCAGATAAATGTTAAAAAGGCCACACATCTCTATTAACAATTGACCCTACCTCGGATAAATGTTAAAAACGCCAGACATCTCTATTAACAATTGACCCTACCTCAGATAAATGTTAAAAAGGCCAGACATCTCTATTTACAATTGACCGTACCTCAGATAAATGTTAAAAAGGCCAGACATCTCTATTAACAATTGACCCTACCTCAGATAAATGTTAAAAAGGCCAGACATCTCTATTAACAATTGACCGTACCTCGGATAAATGTTAAAAAGGCCAGACATCTCTATTAACAATTGACCCTACCTCGGATGAATGTTAAAAAGGCCAGACATCTCTATTAACAATTGACCCTACCTCGGATAAATGTTAAAAAGGCCAGACATCTCTATTAACAATTGTCCCAACTTCGGATAAATGTTAAAAAGGCCAGACATCTCTATTCACAAGCGAAACCCTACCTCAGATAAATGTTAAAAAGGCCAGACATCTCTATTAACAAGCGAAACCCTACCTCAGATAAATGTTAAAAAGGCCAGACATCTCTATTAACAAGCGAAACCCTACCTCGGATAAATGTTAAAAAGGCCAGACATCCCTATTAACAATTGACCCTACCTCGGATAAATGTTAAAAAGGCCAGACATCTCTATTAACAATTGACCCTACCTCAGATAAATGTAAAAAAGGCCAGATATCTCTATTAACAATTGACCCTACCTCAGATAAATGTTAAATAGGCCAGACATCTCTATTAACAATTGACCCTACCTCGAATAAATGTTAAAAAGGCCAGACATCTCTATTAAAAAGCGAAGCCCTACCTCGGATAAATGTTAAAAAGGCAAGACATCCCTATTAACAATTGATCCTACCTCAGATAAATGTTAAAAAGGCCAGACATCTCTATTAACAAGCGAAACCCTACCTCGGATAAATGTAAAAAAGATCAGACATCTCTATTAACAATTGACCCTACCTCAGATAAATGTTAAAAAGACCAGAAATCTCTATTAACAAGCGAAACCCTACCTCGGATAAATGTTAAAAAGGCCAGACATCTCTAATAACAAGCGAAACCCTACCTCAGATAAATGTTAAAAAGGCCACACATCTCTATTAATAATTGACCCTACCACAGATAAAGGTAAAAAAAAGGCCAGACATCTCTATTAACAATTGACCCTACCTCGGATAAATGTTAAAAAGGCCAGACATCTCTATTAACAAGCGAAACCCTACCTCAGACAAATGTTAAAAAGGCCAGACATCTCTATTAACAATTGACCCTACATCGGATAAATGTTAAAAAGGCCAGACATCTCTATTAACAAGCGAAACCCTACCTCTGATAAATGTTAAAAAGGCCAGACATCTCTATTAACAATTGTCCCAACCTCGGATAAATGTTAAAAAGGCCAGACATCTCTATTAACAATTGACCCTACCTCGGATAAATGTTAAAAAGGCCAGACATCTCTATTAACAAGCGAAGCCCTACCTCTGATAAATGTTAAAAAGGCCAGACATCTCTATTAACAATTGACCCTACCTCGGATAAATTTTAAAAAGGCCAGACATCCCTATTAACAATTGACCCTACCTCAGACAAATGTTAAAAAGGTCAGACATCTCTATTAACAATTGACCCTACCTCAGATAAATGTTAAAAAGGCCAGACATTTCTATTAACAAGCGAAACCCTACCTCAGATAAATGTTAAAAAAGCCAGACAACTCTATTAACAAGCGAAACCCTACCTCAGATAAATGTTAAAAAGGCCAGACATCTCTATTTACAATTGACCCTACCTCGGATAAATGTTAAAAAGGCCAGACATCTCTATTAACAATTGACCCTACCTCGGATGAATGTTAAAAAGGCCAGACATCTCTATTAACAATTGACCCTACCTCAGATAAATGTTAAAAAGGCCAGACATCTCTATTAACAATTGGCCTTACCTCGGATAAATGTTAAAAAGGCCAGACATCTCTATTAACAATTGACCCTACATCGGATAAATGTTAAAAAGGCCAGACATCTCTATTAACAAGCGAAACCCTACCTCAGATAAATGTTAAAAAGGCCAGACATCTCTATTAACAATTGACCCTACCTCGGATGAATGTTAAAAAGGCCAGACATCTCTATTAACAATTGACCCTACCTCGGATAAATGTTAAAAAGGCAAGACATCTCTATTAACAATTGTCCCAACCTCGGATAAATGTTAAAAAGACCAGACATCTCTATTAACAAGCGAAACCCTACCTCGGTTAAATGTTAAAAAGGCCAGACATCTCTATTAACAATTGATCCTACCTCGGATAAATGTTAAAAAGGCCAGACATCTCTATTAACAAGCGAAACCCTACCTCAGATAAATGTTAAAAAGGCCAGATATCTCTATTAACAATTGACCCTACCTCAGATAAATGTCAAAAAGGCCAGACATCTCTATTAATAATTGACCCTATCTCGGATGAATGTTAAATAGGCCAGACATCTCTATTAACAATTGACCCTACCTCGGATAAATGTCAAAAAGGCCAGACATCTCTATTAACAATTGACCCTACCTCGGATAAATGTTAAAAAGGCAAGACATCTCTATTAACAATTGACCCTACCTCAGACAAACGTTAAAAAGGCCGGACATCTCTATTAACAATTGACCCTACCTCAGATAAATGTTAAAAAGGCCAGACATCTCTATTAACCCTACCCTACCAATTACCCTACCTCGGATGAATGTTAAAAATGCCAGACATCTCTATTAACAAGCGAAACCCTACCTCGGATAAATGTTAAAAAGGCCAGACATCGCTATAAACAATTGACCCTACTTCAGATAAATGTTAAAAAGGCCAGACATCTCTATTAACAATTCATCCTACCTCAGATAAATGTTAAAAAGGCCAGACATCTCTATTAACAATTGACCCTACCTCGGATAAATGTTAAAAATGCCAGACATCTCTATTAACAATTGACCCTACCTCAGATAAATGTTAAAAAGGTCAGACATCTCTATTAACAATTGACCCTACCTCAGATAAATGTTAAAAAGGCCAGACATCTCTATTAACAATTGACCCTACCTCGGATAAATGTGAAAAAGGCCAGATATCTCTATTAACCAGCGAAACCCTACCTCGGATAAATGTTAAAAAGGCCAGACATCTCTATTAACAAGCGAAACCCTACCTCAGATAAATGTTAAAAAGGCCAGATATCTCTATTAACAATTGACCCTACCTCAGATAAATGTAAAAAAGGCCAGACATCTCTATTAATAATTGACCCTATCTCGGATGAATGTTAAATAGGCCAGACATCTCTATTAACAATTGACCCTACCTCGGATAAATGTTAAAAAGGCAAGACATCTCTATTAACAATTGACCCTACCTCAGACAAACGTTAAAAAGGCCAGACATCTCTATTAACAATTGACCCTACCTCAGATAAATGTTAAAAAGGCCAGACATCTCTATTAATCCTACCCTACCAATTACCCTACCTCGGATGAATGTTAAAAATGCCAGACATCTCTATTAACAAGCGAAACCCTACCTCGGATAAATGTTAAAAAGGCCAGACATCGCTATAAACAATTGACCCTACTTCAGATAAATGTTAAAAAGGCCAGACATCTCTATTAACAATTCATCCTACCTCAGATAAATGTTAAAAAAGCCAGACATCTCTATTAACAATTGACCCTACCTCGGATAAATGTTAAAAATGACAGACATCTCTATTAACAATTGACCCTACCTCAGATAAATGTTAAAAAGGCCAGACATCTCTATTAACAAGTGACCCTACCTCAGATAAATGTTAAAAAGGCCAGAAATCTCTATTAACAAGCGAAACCCTACCTCGGATAAATGTTAAAAAGGCCAGACATCTCTAATAACAAGCGAAACCCTACCTCAGATAAATGTTAAAAAGGCCAGACATCTCTATTAACAATTGACCCTACCTCGGATAAATGTTAAAAAGGCCAGACATCTCTATTAACAAGCGAAACCCTACCTCAGATAAATGTTAAAAAGGCCAGACATCTCTATTAACAAGCGAAACCCTACCTCAGATAAAGGTAAAAAAAGGCCAGACATCTCTATTAACAATTGACCCTACCTGGGATAAATGTTAAAAAGGCCAGACATCTCTATTAACAAGCGAAACCCTACCTCAGACAAATGTTAAAAAGGCCAGACATCTCTATTAACAATTGACCCTACATCGGATAAATGTTAAAAAGGCCAGACATATCTATTAACAAGCGAAACCCTACCTCTGATAAATGTTAAAAAGGCCAGACATCTCTATTAACAATTGTCCCTACCTCGGATAAATGTTAAAAAGGCCAGACATCTCTATTAACAATTGACCCTACCTCGGATAAATGTTAAAAAGGCCAGACATCTCTATTAACAAGCGAAGCCCTACCTCTGATAAATGTTAAAAAGGCCAGACATCTCTATTAACAATTGACCCTACCTCAGACAAATGTTAAAAAGGTCAGACATCTCTATTAACAATTAACCCTACCTCAGATAAATGTTAAAAAGGCCAGACATCTCTATTAACAATTCATCCTACCTCAGATAAATGTTAAAAAGGCCAGACATCTCTATTTACAATTGACCCTACCTCGGATAAATGTTAAAAAGGCCAGACATCTCTATTAACAATTGACCCTACCTCGGATGAATGTTAAAAAGGCCAGACATCTCTATTAACAATTGACCCTACCTCAGATAAATGTTAAAAAGGCCAGACATCTCTATTAACAATTGGCCTTACCTCGGATAAATGTTAAAAAGGCCAGACATCTCTATTAACAATTGACCCTACCTCGGATAAATGTTAAAAAGGCCAGACATCTCTATTAACAAGCGAAACCCTACCTCAGATAAATGTTAAAAAGGCCAGACATCTCTATTAACAATTGACCCTACCTCGGATGAATGTTAAAAAGGCCAGACATCTCTATTAACAATTGACCCTACCTCGGATAAATGTTAAAAAGGCCAGACATCTCTATTAACAATTGTCCCAACCTCGGATAAATGTTAAAAAGGCCAGACATCTCTATTAACAAGCGAAACCCTACCTCGGTTAAATGTTAAAAAGGCCAGACATCTCTATTAACAATTGATCCTACCTCGGATAAATGTTAAAAAGGCCAGACATCTCTATTAACAAGCGAAACCCTACCTCAGATAAATGTTAAAAAGGCCAGATATCTCTATTAACAATTGACCCTACCTCAGATAAATGTCAAAAAGGCCAGACATCTCTATTAATAATTGACCCTATCTCGGATGAATGTTAAATAGGCCAGACATCTCTATTAACAATTGACCCTACCTCGGATAAATGTCAAAAAGGCCAGACATCTCTATTAACAATTGACCCTACCTCGGATAAATGTTAAAAAGGCAAGACATCTCTATTAACAATTGACCCTACCTCAGACAAACGTTAAAAAGGCCAGACATCTCTATTAACAATTGACCCTACCTCAGATAAATGTTAAAAAGGCCAGACATCTCTATTAACCCTACCCTACCAATTACCCTACCTCGGATGAATGTTAAAAATGCCAGACATCTCTATTAACAAGCGAAACCCTACCTCGGATAAATGTTAAAAAGGCCAGACATCGCTATAAACAATTGACCCTACTTCAGATAAATGTTAAAAAGGCCAGACATCTCTATTAACAATTCATCCTACCTCAGATAAATGTTAAAAAGGCCAGACATCTCTATTAACAATTGACCCTACCTCGGATAAATGTTAAAAATGCCAGACATCTCTATTAACAATTGACCCTACCTCAGATAAATGTTAAAAAGGCCAGACATCTCTATTAACAATTGACCCTACCTCAGATAAATGTTAAAAAGGTCAGACATCTCTATTAACAATTGACCCTACCTCAGATAAATGTTAAAAAGGCCAGACATCTCTATTAACAATTGACCCTACCTCGGATAAATGTGAAAAAGGCCAGATATCTCTATTAACCAGCGAAACCCTACCTCGGATAAATGTTAAAAAGGCCAGACATCTCTATTAACAATTGACCCTACCTCGGATAAATGTTAAAAAGGCCAGACATCTCTATTAACAAGCGAAACCCTACCTCAGATAAATGTTAAAAAGGCCAGATATCTCTATTAACAATTGACCCTACCTCAGATAAATGTAAAAAAGGCCAGACATCTCTATTAATAATTGACCCTATCTCGGATGAATGTTAAATAGGCCAGACATCTCTATTAACAATTGACCCTACCTCGGATAAATGTTAAAAAGGCAAGACATCTCTATTAACAATTGACCCTACCTCAGACAAACGTTAAAAAGGCCAGACATCTCTATTAACAATTGACCCTACCTCAGATAAATGTTAAAAAGGCCAGACATCTCTATTAATCCTACCCTACCAATTACCCTACCTCGGATGAATGTTAAAAATGCCAGACATCTCTATTAACAAGCGAAACCCTACCTCGGATAAATGTTAAAAAGGCCAGACATCGCTATAAACAATTGACCCTACTTCAGATAAATGTTAAAAAGGCCAGACATCTCTATTAACAATTCATCCTACCTCAGATAAATGTTAAAAAAGCCAGACATCTCTATTAACAATTGACCCTACCTCGGATAAATGTTAAAAATGACAGACATCTCTATTAACAATTGACCCTACCTCAGATAAATGTTAAAAAGGCCAGACATCTCTATTAACAAGTGACCCTACCTCAGATAAATGTTAAAAAGGCCAGAAATCTCTATTAACAAGCGAAACCCTACCTCGGATAAATGTTAAAAAGGCCAGACATCTCTAATAACAAGCGAAACCCTACCTCAGATAAATGTTGAAAAGGCCAGACATCTCTATTAACAATTGACCCTACCTCGGATAAATGTTAAAAAGGCCAGACATCTCTATTAACAAGCGAAACCCTACCTCAGATAAATGTTAAAAAGGCCAGACATCTCTATTAACAAGCGAAACCCTACCTCAGATAAAGGTAAAAAAAGGCCAGACATCTCTATTAACAATTGACCCTACCTGGGATAAATGTTAAAAAGGCCAGACATCTCTATTAACAAGCGAAACCCTACCTCAGACAAATGTTAAAAAGGCCAGACATCTCTATTAACAATTGACCCTACATCGGATAAATGTTAAAAAGGCCAGACATATCTATTAACAAGCGAAACCCTACCTCTGATAAATGTTAAAAAGGCCAGACATCTCTATTAACAATTGTCCCTACCTCGGATAAATGTTAAAAAGGCCAGACATCTCTATTAACAATTGACCCTACCTCGGATAAATGTTAAAAAGGCCAGACATCTCTATTAACAAGCGAAGCCCTACCTCTGATAAATGTTAAAAAGGCCAGACATCTCTATTAACAATTGACCCTACCTCAGACAAATGTTAAAAAGGTCAGACATCTCTATTAACAATAAACCCTACCTCAGATAAATGTTAAAAAGGCCAGACATCTCTATTAACAATTCATCCTACCTCAGATAAATGTTAAAAAGGCCAGACATCTCTATTAACAATTGACCCTACCTCGGATAAATGTTAAAAATGCCAGACATCTCTATTAACAATTGACCCTACCTCAGATAAATGTTAAAAAGGCCAGACATCTCTATTAACAATTGACCCTACCTCAGATAAATGTTAAAAAGGTCAGACATCTCTATTAACAATTGACCCTACTTCAGATAAATGTTAAAAAGGCCAGACATCTCTATTAACAATTGACCCTACCTCGGATAAATGTGAAAAGGGCCAGATATCTCTATTAACCAGCGAAACCCTACCTCGGATAAATGTTAAAAAGGCCAGACATCTCTATTAACAAGCGAAACCCTACCTCGGTTAAATGTTAAAAAGGCCAGACATCTCTATTAACAATTGACCCTACCTCGGATAAATGTTAAAAAGGCCAGACATCTCTATTAACAAGCGAAACCCTACCTCAGATAAATGTTAAAAAGGCCAGATATCTCTATTAACAATTGACCCTACCTCAGATAAATGTCAAAAAGGCCAGACATCTCTATTAATAATTGACCCTATCTCGGATGAATGTTAAATAGGCCAGACATCTCTATTAACAATTGACCCTACCTCGGATAAATGTTAAAAAGGCCAGACATCTCTATTAACAATTGACCCTACCTCGGATAAATGTTAAAAAGGCAAGACATCTCTATTAACAATTGACCCTACCTCAGACAAACGTTAAAAAGGCCAGACATCTCTATTAACAATTGACCCTACCTCAGATAAATGTTAAAAAGGCCAAACATCTCTATTAACCCTACCCTACTAATTACCCTACCTCGGATGAATGTTAAAAATGCCAGACATCTCTATTAACAAGCGAAACCCTACCTCGGATAAATGTTAAAAAGGCCAGACATCGCTATAAACAATTGACCCTACTTCAGATAAATGTTAAAAAGGCCAGACATCTCTATTAACAATTCATCCTACCTCAGATAAATGTTAAAAAGGTCAGACATCTCTATTAACAATTGACCCTACCTCGGATAAATGTTAAAAAGGCCAGACATCTCTATTAACAATTGACCCTACCTCAGATAAATGTTAAAAAGGCCAGACATCTCTATTAACAATTGACCCTACCTCAGATAAATGTTAAAAAGGCCAGAAATCTCTATTAACAAGCGAAACCCTACCTCGGATAAATGTTAAAAAGGCCAGACATCTCTAATAACAAGCGAAACCCTACCTCAGATAAATGTTAAAAAGGCCAGACATCTCTATTAACAATTGACCCTACCTCGGATAAATGTTAAAAAGGCCAGACATCTCTATTAACAAGCGAAAACCTACCTCAGATAAATGTTAAAAAGGCCAGACATCTCTATTAACAATTGACCCTACCTCAAATAAATGTTAAAAAGGCCAGACATCTCTATTAACAAGCGAAACCCTACCTCAGATAAAGGTAAAAAAAGGCCAGACATCTCTATTAACAATTGACCCTACCTCGGATAAATGTTAAAAAGGCCAGACATCTCTATTAACAAGCGAAACCCTACCTCAGACAAATGTTAAAAAGGCCAGACATCTCTATTAACAATTGACCCTACATCGGATAAATGTTAAAAAGGCCAGACATATCTATTAACAAGCGAAACCCTACCTCGGATAAATGTTAAAAAGGCCAGACATCTCTATTAACAATTGTCCCTACCTCGGATAAATGTTAAAAAGGCCAGACATCTCTATTAACAATTGACCCTACCTCGGATAAATGTTAAAAAGGCCAGACATCTCTATTAACAAGCGAAGCCCTACCTCTGATAAATGTTAAAAAGGCCAGACATCTCTATTAACAATTGACCCTACCTCGGATAAATTTTAAAAAGGCCAGACATCCCTATTAACAATTGACCCTACCTCAGACAAATGTTAAAAAGGTCAGACATCTCTATTAACAATTAACCCTACCTCAGATAAATGTTAAAAAGGCCAGACATTTCTATTAACAATTGACCCTACCTCAGATAAATGTTAAAAAAGCCAGACATCTCTATTAATAAGCGAAACCCTACCTCGGATAAATGTTAAAAAGGTCAGACATCTCTATTAACAATTCACCCTACCTCGGATAAATGTTAAAAAGGCCAGACATCTCTATTAACAATTGACACTACCTCGGATAAATGTTAAAAAGGTCAGACATCTCTATTAACAAGCGAAACCCTACCTCAGATAAATGTTAAAAAGGCCAGACATCTCTATTTACAATTGACCCTACCTCGGATAAATGTTAAAAAGGCCAGACATCTCTATTAACAATTGACCCTACCTCGGATGAATGTTAAAAAGGCCAGACATCTCTATTAACAATTGACCCTACCTCAGATAAATGTTAAAAAGGCCAGACATCTCTATTAACAATTGGCCTTACCTCGGATAAATGTTAAAAACGCCAGACATCTCTATTAACAATTGACCCTACCTCGGATAAATGTTAAAAAGGCCAGACATCTCTATTAACAAGCGAAACCCTACCTCGGATAAATGTTAAAAAGGCCAGACATCGCTATAAACAATTGACCCTACTTCAGATAAATGCTAAAAAGGCCAGACATCTCTATTAACAATTCATCCTACCTCAGATAAATGTTAAAAAGGCCAGACATCTCTATTAACAATTGACCCCACCTCGGATAAATGTTAAAAATGCCAGACATCTCTATTAACAATTGACCCTACCTCAGATAAATGTTAAAAAGGCCAGACATCTCTATTAACAATTGACCCTACGTCAGATAAATGTTAAAAAGGTCAGACATCTCTATTAACAATTGACCCTACCTCAGATAAATGTTAAAAAGGCCAGACATCTCTATTAACAATTGACCCTACCTCGGATAAATGTGAAAAAGGCCAGATATCTCTATTAACCAGCGAAACCCTACCTCGGATAAATGTTAAAAAGGCCAGACATCTCTATTAACAATTGACCCTATCTCGGATGAATGTTAAAAAGGCCAGACATCTCTATTAACAATTGACCCTACCTCAGATAAATGTTAAAAAGGCCAGACATCTCTGTTAACAATTTACCCTACCTCGGATAAATGTTAAAAAGGCCATATATCTCTATTAACAATTGACCCTACCTCAGATAAATGTCAAAAAGGCCAGACATCTCTATTAATAATTGACCCTATCTCGGATGAATGTTAAATAGGCCAGACATCTCTATTAACAATTGACCCTACCTCGGATAAATGTTAAAAAGGCAAGACATCTCTATTAACAATTGACCCTACCTCAGACAAACGTTAAAAAGGCCAGACATCTCTATTAACAATTGACCCTACCTCAGATAAATGTTAAAAAGGCCAGACATCTCTATTAACCCTACCCTACCAATTACCCTACCTCGGATGGATGTTAAAAATGCCAGACATCTCTATTAACAAGCGAAACCCTACCTCGGATAAATGTTAAAAAGGCCAGACATCGCTATAAACAATTTACCCTACTTCAGATAAATGTTAAAAAGGCCAGACATCTCTATTAACAATTCATCCTACATCAGATAAATGTTAAAAAGGCCAGACATCTCTATTAACAATTGACCCTACCTCGGATAAATGTTAAAAATGCCAGACATCTCTATTAACAATTGACCCTACCTCGGATTAATGTGAAAAAGGCCAGATATCTCTATTAACCAGCGAAACCCTACCTCGGATAAATGTTAAAAAGGCCAGACATCTCTATTAACAATTGACCCTATCTCGGATGAATGTTAAAAAGGCCAGACATCTCTGTTAACAATTGACCCTACCTCGGATAAATGTTAAAAAGGCCAGACATCTCTATTAACAATTGACCCTACCTCAGATAAATGTTAAAAAGGCCAGACATCTCTATTAACAATTGACCCTACCTCGGATAAATGTTAAAAAGGCCAGACATCTCTATTAACAATTGACCCTACCTCGGATAAATGTTAAAAAGGCCAGACATCTCTATTAACAAGCGAAACCCTACCTCGGATAAATGTTAAAAAGGCCAGACATCTCTATTAACAAGCAAAACCCTACCTCGGATAAATGTTAAAAAGGCTAGACATCTCTATTAACAATTGACCCTACCTCAGATAAATGTTAAAAAGGCCAGACATCTCTATTAACAATTGACCTTACCTCAGATAAATGTTAAAAAGGCCAGAAATCTCTATTAACAAGCGAAACCCTACCTCGGATAAATGTTAAAAAGGCCAGACATCTCTATTAACAAGCGAAACCCTACCTCGGATAAATGTTAAAAAGGCCAGACATCTCTATTAACAATTGACCCTACCTCGGATAAATGTAAAAAAGGCCAGACATCTCTATTAACAATTGACCCTACCTCAGATAAATGTTAAAAAGGCCAGACATCTCTATTAACAAGCAAAACCCTACCTCGGATAAATGTTAAAAAGGCCAGACATCGCTATAAACAATTGACCCTACTTCAGATAAATGCCAAAAAGGCCAGACATCTCTATTAACAATTCATCCTACCTCAGATAAATGTTAAAAAGGCCAGACATCTCTATTAACAATTGACCCTACCTCGGATAAATGTTAAAAATGCCAGACATCTCTATTAACAATTGACCCTACCTCAGATAAATGTTAAAAACGCCAGACATCTCTATTAACAATTGACCCTACCTCAGATAAATGTTAAAAAGGTCAGACATCTCTATTAACAATTGACCCTACCTCAGATAAATGTTAAAAAGGCCAGACATCTCTATTAACAATTGACCCTATCTCGGATAAATGTGAAAAAGGCCAGATATCTCTATTAACAATTGACCCTACCTCAGATAAATGTCAAAAAGGCCAGACATCTCTATTAATAATTGACCCTATCTCGGATGAATGTTAAATAGGCCAGACATCTCTATTAACAATTGACCCTACCTCGGATAAATGTTAAAAAGGCCAGACATCTCTATTAACAATTGACCCTACCTCGGATAAATGTTAAAAAGGCAAGACATCTCTATTAACAATTGACCCTACCTCAGACAAACGTTAAAAAGGCCAGACATCTCTATTAACAATTGACCCTATTTCAGATAAATGTTAAAAAGGCCAGACATCTCTATTAACCCTACCCTACCAATTACCCTACCTCGGATGAATGTTAAAAATGCCAGACATCTCTATTAACAAGCGAAACCCTACATCGGATAAATGTTAAAAAGGCCAGACATCGCTATAAACAATTGACCCTACTTCAGATAAATGTTAAAAAGGCCAGACATCTCTATTAACAATTCATCCTACCTCAGATAAATGTTAAAAAGGCCAGACATCTCTATTAACAATTGACCCTACCTCGGATAAATGTTAAAAATGCCAGACATCTCTATTAACAATTGACCCTACCTCTGATAAATGTGAAAAAGGCCAGATATCTCTATTAACCAGCGAAACCCTACCTCGGATAAATGTTAAAAAGGCCAGACATCTCTATTAACAATTGACCCTATCTCGGATGAATGTTAAAAAGGCCAGACATCTCTGTTAACAATTGACCCTACCTCGGATAAATGTTAAAAAGGCCAGACATCTCTATTAACAATTGACCCTACCTCAGATAAATGTTAAAAAGGCCAGACATCTCTATTAACAATTGACCCTACCTCGGATAAATGTTAAAAAGGCCAGACATCTCTATTAACAATTGACCCTACCTCGGATAAATGTTAAAAAGGCCAGACATCTCTATTAACAATTGACCCTACCTTGGATAAATGTTAAAAAGGCCAGACATCTCTATTAACAAGCGAAACCCTACCTCGGATAAATGTTAAAAAGGCCAGACATCTCTATTAACAAGCGAAACCCTACCTCGGATAAATGTTAAAAAGGCTAGACATCTCTATTAACAATTGACCCTACCTCAGATAAATGTTAAAAAGGCCAGACATCTCTATTAACAATTGACCCTACCTCAGATAAATGTTAAAAAGGCCAGAAATCTCTATTAACAAGCGAAACCCTACCTCGGATAAATGTTAAAAAGGCCAGACATCTCTATTAACAATTGACCCTACTTCGGATAAATGTTAAAAAGGCCAGACATCTCTATTAACAATTGACCCTACCTCAGATAAATGTTAAAAAGGCCAGACATCTCTATTAACAAGCGAAACCCTACCTCGGATAAATGTTAAAAAGGCCAGACATCTCTATTAACAATTGACCCTTCCTCAGATAAATGTTAAAAAGGCCAGACATCTCTATTAACAATTGACCCTACCTCAGATGAATGTTAAAAAGGCCAGACATCTCTATTAACAATTGCTATGGAAATTGTTTGTGTTTTAGTATTTCGCACAAATGACTTCTTCCCTACATTTCCAGAAAAACAAACTATAAACTATTTTAATGTACGTAACTTTATAATTGTGTACAGCAAAGCGACCCAATTTGTCATTTCATTTCTATAATATGCATAAAAAAAATATATATGAAATGTGTCATTATTTTTTTGACAATTACAAAACATATGATTTACGATCTAAGCATGATTTTTTTCCCACGACTAAGACCTTGAACGGGTCAATAAGGACCATTACAACATTATCATGTATACAACTGATTACATGTCTACGTGTCATTGAATCATTAGTACAAATATGTCCTGGTAGAGAAACGTAATATACCAATGCATAAAGCATGTAAAACAACCCTGTACATAATGATACATAAGCTTGTACGTACATACAGAAGTGTTATTCAGTTATTGTAGGTACTTAAGCTTGCACGTACATACAGAAGTGTTATTCAGTTATTGTTGGTACTTAAGCTTGTACGTACATACAGAAGTGTTATTCAGTTATTGTAGGTACTTAAGCTTGCACGTACATACAGAAGTGTTATTCAGTTATTGTAGGTACTTAAGCTTGCACGTACATACAGAAGTGTTATTCAGTTATTGTAGGTACTTAAGCTTGTACGTACATACAGAAGTGTTATTGTAGGTACTTAAGCTTGCACGTACATACAGAAGTGTTATTCAGTTATTGTTGGTACTTAAGCTTGTACGTACATACAGAAGTGTTATTCAGTTATTGTAGGTACTTAAGCTTGCACGTACATACAGAAGTGTTATTCAGTTATTGTAGGTACTTAAGCTTGCACGTACATACAGAAGTGTTATTCAGTTATTGTAGGTACTTAAGCTTGTACGTACATACAGAAGTGTTATTCAGTTATTGTAGGTACTTAAGCTTGTACGTACATACAGAAGTGTTATTCAGTTATTGTAGGTACTTAAGCTTGCACGTACATACAGAAGTGTTATTCAGTTATTGTAGGTACTTAAGCTTGCACGTACATACAGAAGTGTTATTCAGTTATTGTAGGTACTTAAGCTTGCACGTACATACAGAAGTGTTATTCAGTTATTGTAGGTACATAAGCTTGTACGTACATACAGAAGTGTTATTCAGTTATTGTAGGTACTTAAGCTTGCACGTACATACAGAAGTGTTATTCAGTTATTGTAGGTGCATAAGCTTGCACGTACATACAGAAGTGTTATTGTAGGTACTTAAGCTTGCACGTACATACAGAAGTGTTATTCAGTTATTGTAGGTACATAAGCTTGTACGTACATACAGAAGTGTTATTCAGTTATTGTAGGTACATAAGCTTACACGTACATACAGAAGTGTTATTCAGTTATTGTAGGTACTTAAGCTTGCACGTACATACATAAGTGTTATTCAGTTATTGTAGGTACTTAAGCTTGCACGTACATACAGAAGTGTTATTCAGTTATTGTAGGTACTTAAGCTTGCACGTACATACAGAAGTGTTATTCAGTTAATGTAGGTACTTAAGCTTGCACGTACATACAGAAGTGTTATTCAGTTATTGTAGGTACATAAGCTTGTACGTACATACAGAAGTGTTATTCAGTTATTGTAGGTACTTAAGCTTGCACGTACATACAGAAGTGTTATTCAGTTATTGTAGGTGCATAAGCTTGCACGTACATACAGAAGTGTTATTCAGTTATTGTAGGTACTTAAGCTTGCACGTACATACAGAAGTGTTATTCAGTTATTGTAGGTACATAAGCTTGTACGTACATACAGAAGTGTTATTCAGTTATTGTAGGTACTTAAGCTTGCACGTACATACAGAAGTGTTATTCAGTTATTGTAGGTGCATAAGCTTGCACGTACACACAGAAGTGTTATTCAGTTATTGTAGGTACTTAAGCTTGCACGTACATACAGAAGTGTTATTCAGTTATTGTAGGTACATAAGCTTGTACGTACATACAGAAGTGTTATTCAGTTATTGTAGGTACGTAAGCTTGCACGTACATACAGAAGTGTTATTCAGTTATTGTAGGTACTTAAGCTTGCACGTACATACAGAAGTGTTATTCAGTTATTGTAGGTACTTAATCTTGCACGTACATACAGAAGTGTTATTCAGTTATTGTAGGTATTTAAGCTTGTACGTACATACAGAAGTGTTATTCAGTTACTGTAGGTACTTAAGCTTGCACGTACATACAGAAGTGTTATTCAGTTATTGTAGGTACTTAAGCTTGCACGTACATACAGAAGTGTTATTCAGTTATTGTAGGTACATAAGCTTGCACGTACATACAGAAGTGTTATTCAGTTATTGTAGGTACTTAAGCTTGCACGTACATACAGAAGTGTTATTCAGTTATTGTAGGTACTTAAGCTTGCACGTACATACAGAAGTGTTATTCAGTTATTGTAGGTACATAAGCTTGCACGTACATACAGAAGTGTTATTCAGTTATTGTAGGTACTTAAGCTTGCACGTACATACAGAAGTGTTATTCAGTTATTGTAGGTACTTAAGCTTGCACGTACATACAGAAGTGTTATTCAGTTATTGTAGGTACATAAGCTTGCACGTACATACAGAAGTGTTATTCAGTTATTGTAGGTACTTAAGCTTGCACGTACATACAGAAGTGTTATTCAGTTATTGTAGGTACATAAGCTTGTACGTACATACAGAAGTGTTATTCAGTTATTGTAGGTACTTAAGCTTGTACGTACATACAGAAGTGTTATTCAGTTATTGTAGGTACATAAGCTTGTACGTACATACAGAAGTGTTATTCAGTTATTGTAGGTACTTAAGCTTGCACGTACATACAGAAGTGTTATTCAGTTATTGTAGGTACTTAAGTTTGCACGTACATACAGAAGTGTTATTCAGTTATTGTAGGTACATAAGCTTGCACGTACATACAGAAGTGTTATTCAGTTATTGTAGGTACTTAAGTTTGCACGTACATACAGAAGTGTTATTCAGTTATTGTAGGTACTTAAGCTTGCGCGTACATACAGAAGTGTTATTCAGTTATTGTAGGTACTTTAGCTTGCACGTACATACAGAAGTGTTATTCAGTTATTGTAGGTACTTAAGCTTGTACGTACATACAGAAGTGTTATTCAGTTATTGTTGGTACTTAAGCTTGCACGTACATACAGAAGTGTTATTCAGTTATTGTAGGTACTTAAGCTTGCACGTACATACAGAAGTGTTATTCAGTTATTGTAGGTACATTAGCTTGTACGTACATACAGAAGTGTTATTCAGTTATTGTAGGTACTTAAGCTTGCACGTACATACAGAAGTGTTATTCAGTTATTGTAGGTACATAAGCTTGCACGTACATACAGAAGTGTTATTCAGTTATTGTAGGTACATAAGCTTGTACGTACATACAGAAGTGTTATTCAGTTATTGTAGGTACATAAGCGTGTACGTACATACAGAAGTGTTATTCAGTTATTGTAGGTACATAAGCTTGCACGTACACACAGAAGTGTTATTCAGTTATTGTAGGTACTTAAGCTTGCACGTACATACAGAAGTGTTATTCAGTTATTGTAGGTACATAAGCTTGTACGTACATACAGAAGTGTTATTCAGTTATTGTAGGTACATAAGCTTGTACGTACATACAGAAGTGTTATTCAGTTATTGTAGGTACTTAAGCTTGCACGTACACACAGAAGTGTTATTCAGTTATTGTAGGTACTTAAGCTTGCACGTACATACAGAAGTGTTATTCAGTTATTGTAGGTACATAAGCTTGCACGTACATACAGAAGTGTTATTCAGTTATTGTAGGTACTTAAGCTTGCACGTACATACAGAAGTGTTATTCAGTTATTGTAGGTACTTAAGCTTGCACGTACATACAGAAGTGCTATTCAGTTATTGTAGGTACATAAGCTTGCACGTACATACAGAAGTGTTATTCAGTTATTGTAGGTACTTAAGCTTGTACGTACATACAGAAGTGTTATTCAGTTATTGTAGGTACTTAAGCTTGTACGTACATACAGAAGTGTTATTCAGTTATTGTAGGTACTTAAGCTTGCACGTACACACAGAAGTGTTATTCAGTTATTGTAGGTACTTAAGCTTGCACGTACATACAGAAGTGTTATTCAGTTATTGTAGGTACTTAAGCTTGCACGTACATACAGAAGTGTTATTCAGTTATTGTAGGTACTTAAGCTTGTACGTACATACAGAAGTGTTATTCAGTTATTGTAGGTACATAAGCTTGCACGTACACACAGAAGTGTTATTCAGTTATTGTAGGTACTTAAGCTTGCACATACACACAGAAGTGTTATTCAGTTATTGTAGGTACTTAAGCTTGCACGTACATACAGAAGTGTTATTCAGTTATTGTAGGTACTTAAGCTTGCACGTACACACAGAAGTGTTATTCAGTTATTGTAGGTACTTAAGCTTGCACGTACATACAGAAGTGTTATTCAGTTATTGTAGGTACATAAGCTTGCACGTACATACAGAAGTGTTATTCAGTTATTGTAGGTACATAAGCTTGCACGTACATACAGAAGTGTTATTCAGTTATTGTAGGTACTTAAGCTTGCACGTACACACAGAAGTGTTATTCAGTTATTGTAGGTACTTAAGTTTGCACGTACATACAGAAGTGTTATTCAGTTATTGTAGGTACATTAGCTTGCACGTACACACAGAAGTGTTATTCAGTTATTGTAGGTACTTAAGCTTGCACGTACATACAGAAGTGTTATTCAGTTATTGTAGGTACATAAGCTTGCACGTACATACAGAAGTGTTATTCAGTTATTGTAGGTACTTAAGCTTGCACGTACATACAGAAGTGTTATTCAGTTATTGTAGGTACTTAAGCTTGCACGTACATACAGAAGTGTTATTCAGTTATTGTAGGTACTTAAGCTTGTACGTACATACAGAAGTGTTATTCAGTTATTGTAGGTACTTAAGCTTGTACGTACATACAGAAGTGTTATTCAGTTATTGTAGGTACTTAAGCTTGCACGTACATACAGAAGTGTTATTCAGTTATTGTAGGTACTTAAGCTTGCACGTACATACAGAAGTGTTATTCAGTTATTGTAGGTACATAAGCTTGCACGTACATACAGAAGTGTTATTCAGTTATTGTAGGTACTTAAGCTTGCACGTACATACAGAAGTGTTATTCAGTTATTGTAGGTACATAAGCTTGTACGTACATACAGAAGTGTTATTCAGTTATTGTAGGTACTTAAGCTTGTACGTACATACAGAAGTGTTATTCAGTTATTGTAGGTACATAAGCTTGTACGTACATACAGAAGTGTTATTCAGTTATTGTAGGTACTTAAGCTTGCACGTACATACAGAAGTGTTATTCAGTTATTGTAGGTACTTAAGCTTGCACGTACATACAGAAGTGTTATTCAGTTATTGTAGGTACATAAGCTTGTACGTACATACAGAAGTGTTATTCAGTTATTGTAGGTACTTAAGTTTGCACGTACATACAGAAGTGTTATTCAGTTATTGTAGGTACTTAAGCTTGCACGTACATACAGAAGTGTTATTCAGTTATTGTAGGTACTTAAGCTTGCACGTACATACAGAAGTGTTATTCAGTTATTGTAGGTACTTAAGCTTGTACGTACATACAGAAGTGTTATTCAGTTATTGTAGGTACTTAAGCTTGCACGTACATACAGAAGTGTTATTCAGTTATTGTAGGTACTTAAGCTTGCACGTACATACAGAAGTGTTATTCAGTTTTTGTAGGTACATTAGCTTGTACGTACATACAGAAGTGTTATTCAGTTATTGTAGGTACTTAAGCTTGCACGTACATACAGAAGTGTTATTCAGTTATTGTAGGTACATAAGCTTGCACGTACATACAGAAGTGTTATTCAGTTATTGTAGGTACATAAGCTTGTACGTACATACAGAAGTGTTATTCAGTTATTGTAGGTACATAAGCTTGTACGTACATACAGAAGTGTTATTCAGTTATTGTAGGTACTTAAGCTTGCACGTACACACAGAAGTGTTATTCAGTTATTGTAGGTACTTAAGCTTGCACGTACATACAGAAGTGTTATTCAGTTATTGTAGGTACATAAGCTTGCACGTACATACAGAAGTGTTATTCAGTTATTGTAGGTACTTAAGCTTGCACGTACACACAGAAGTGTTATTCAGTTATTGTAGGTACTTAAGCTTGCACGTACATACAGAAGTGTTATTCAGTTATTGTAGGTACATAAGCTTGCACGTACATACAGAAGTGTTATTCAGTTATTGTAGGTACTTAAGCTTGTACGTACATACAGAAGTGTTATTCAGTTATTGTAGGTACTTAAGCTTGTACGTACATACAGAAGTGTTATTCAGTTATTGTAGGTACTTAAGCTTGCACGTACACACAGAAGTGTTATTCAGTTATTGTAGGTACTTAAGCTTGCACGTACATACAGAAGTGTTATTCAGTTATTGTAGGTACTTAAGCTTGCACGTACATACAGAAGTGTTATTCAGTTATTGTAGGTACTTAAGCTTGCACGTACATACAGAAGTGTTATTCAGTTATTGTAGGTACTTAAGCTTGCACGTACACACAGAAGTGTTATTCAGTTATTGTAGGTACTTAAGCTTGCACGTACATACAGAAGTGTTATTCAGTTATTGTAGGTACATAAGCTTGCACGTACATACAGAAGTGTTATTCAGTTATTGTAGGTACATAAGCTTGCACGTACATACAGAAGTGTTATTCAGTTATTGTAGGTACTTAAGCTTGCACGTACACACAGAAGTGTTATTCAGTTATTGTAGGTACTTAAGCTTGCACGTACATACAGAAGTGTTATTCAGTTATTGTAGGTACATTAGCTTGTACGTACATACAGAAGTGTTATTCAGTTATTGTAGGTACTTAAGCTTGCACGTACATACAGAAGTGTTATTCAGTTATTGTAGGTACTTAAGCTTGCACGTACATACAGAAGTGTTATTCAGTTATTGTAGGTACATAAGCTTGTACGTACATACAGAAGTGTTATTCAGTTATTGTAGGTACTTAAGCTTGCACGTACATACAGAAGTGTTATTCAGTTATTGTAGGTACTTAAGCTTGCACGTACATACAGAAGTGTTATTCAGTTATTGTAGGTACTTAAGCTTGCACGTACATACAGAAGTGTTATTCAGTTATTGTAGGTACTTAAGCTTGCACGTACATACAGAAGTGTTATTCAGTTATTGTAGGTACATAAGCTTGCACGTACATACAGAAGTGTTATTCAGTTATTGTAGGTACATAAGCTTGCACGTACATACAGAAGTGTTATTCAGTTATTGTAGGTACTTAAGCTTGCACGTACATACAGAAGTGTTATTCAGTTATTGTAGGTACTTAAGCTTGCACGTACATACAGAAGTGTTATTCAGTTATTGAGGTACTTAAGCTTGCACGTACATACAGAAGTGTTATTCAGTTATTGTAGGTACTTAAGCTTGCACGTACATACAGAAGTGTTATCAATACAAAGGTTCAAGATTATAATCCAACTAACATTCAGTTCTGAAACATTTAATTAAAAGATGCATAGGAAGATTCTGACCTCGGATAATAAATTATTAGACAAGCCTAATATTCAAACGAAAATTAGAAATAATTACAAATTGTAGTCCTGATAAATATCAAATATCAGTCGTATCACATCCCACTCAAAATAATAAAGTCAGTGATAAGGTTTGGGAACATAAATATACCTTATTCCCGCTTAACATTCCGTGTGTGTTTCATTCTTCCAAATAATATAATAGAACATTACAACCCGGACATGATTTCAAGACAACATTTGTGGGAAATATGGTGCGACATTTTTAACATTTTGATAAATATTTATCTCTGAATCATTGGCAAAACTGTTGGAATGACAGTTTTATAATTGTTATTTTTAAATTTTCTAAAACAATTCTCTGTCAGTACATTTCTAAACATAAAAATACTAGACTGTGAAGTGGTGTGGTGTAATGAAAACGTAGATATCTAATTTAATACACACGACGTATTTCTGGAATAACCTTCATCAGGTACGCTAAAGGTCAAATGATTGTAAAACCAAATATCTCCAATCTTTTCTAAAAAGTCGTTCGTAGCAAGTAGAGCAGAGGCTCTCAACAGGATAACTAAAATAGACTAATAAACGATAACAACATACCAAACATACACTCAAGTAGAGCAGAGGCTCTAAACAGGATAACTAAAATAAAGTCGTTCGGAGCAAGTAGAACAGAGGGCCTCAACAGAATAATTAAAATAAAGTCGTTCGGAGCAAGTAGAGCAGACGGCCTAAACAGGATAACTAAAATAAAGCCGCTCGGAGCAAGTAGAACAGAGGGCCTCAACAGAATAATTAAAATAAAGTCGTTCGGAGCAAGTAGAGCAGACGGCCTAAACAGGATAACTAAAATAAAGTCGCTCGGAGCAAGTAGAGCAGACGGCCTAAACAGGATAACTAAAATAGAGTCGTTCGGAGCAAGTAGAGCAGAGGGTCTAAACAGGATAACTAAAATAAAGTCGTTCCGAGCAAGTAGAGCAGAGGGTCTAAACAGGATAGCTAAAAATAAAGTGGTTCGGAGCAAGTAGAGCAGAAGGTCTAAACAGGAAAACTAAAATAAAGTCGGTCAGAGCAAGTAGAGCAGAGGGCCTCAACAGGATAACTAAAATAAAGTCGTTCGGAGCAAGTAGAGCAGAGGGCCTAAACATGATAACTAAAATAAAGTCGTTCGGAGCTAATAGAGCAGAGGGCCTAAACAGGATAACTAAAATAAAGTCGTTCGGAACAACTAGAGTAGAGGGCCTAAACAGGATAACAAAAATAAAGTCGTTCAGAGCAAGTAGAGCAGAGGGCTTAAACAGGATAACTAAAATAAAGTCTTTTGGAGCCAGTAGAGCAGAGGGCCTAAACAGGATAACTAAAATAAAGTCGTTCGCAGCAAGTAAAGCAGAGGGCCTTAACAGGACAACTAAAATAAAGTCGTTCAGAATAAGTAGAGCAGAGGGCATTAACAGGATAACTAAAATAAAGTCGTTCCGAGCAAGTAGAGCAGAGGGCCTAAAGAGGATAGCTAAAATAAAGTCGTTCAGAGCAAGTAGGGCAGAGGGCCTAAGCAGGATAACTAAAAATAAAGTCGTTCAGAACAAGTAGAGCAGAGGGCCTAAACATGATAACTAAAATAAAGTCGTTCGGAGTAAGTAGAACAGAGGGTGGGCTTAATCAGGATAACTAAAATAAAGTCGTTCGGAGCAAGTAGAGCAGAGGGCCTAAACAGGATCACTAAAACAAAGTCCTTCGGAGCAAGTAGAGCAGAGGGCTTAAACAGGATAACTAAAATAAAGTCGTTCGGAGCAAGTACAGCAGAGGGCCTAAACGGGATAACTAAAATAAAGTCGTTCGGAGCAAGTAGAGCAGAGGGCCTCAACAGGATAACTAAAATAAAGTCGTTCAGAATAAGTAGAGCAGAGGGCATAATCAGGATAACTAAAATAAAGTCCTTCGGAGCAAGTTGAGCAGAGGCCCTAAACAGGATAA
This sequence comes from Bathymodiolus septemdierum, assembly GCA_963383655.1. NCBI lineage: Eukaryota > Metazoa > Mollusca > Bivalvia > Mytilida > Modiolidae > Bathymodiolus > Bathymodiolus septemdierum. Next base: position 28,815,698 of record OY726520.1, read on the forward strand.
CTAAAATAAAGTCGGTCGGCGCAAGTAGAGCAGAGTGCCTAAACAGGATAACTATAACAAAGTCGTTCGGAGCAAGTACAGCAGAGGGCCTAAACAGGATAACTAAAATAAAGTCGTTCGGAGCAAGTAGAGCAGAGGACCTCAACAGGATAACTAAAATAAAGTCGTTCGCAGCAAGTAAAGCAGAGGGCCTAAACAGGACAACTAAAATAAAGTCGTTCAGAATAAGTAGAGCAGAGAGCATTAACAGGATAACTAAAATAAAGTCGTTCCGAGCAAGTAGAGCAGAGGGCCTAAACAGGATAACTAAAATAAAGTCGTTCAGAGCAAGTAGAGCAGAGGGCCGAAGCAGGATAACTAAAAATAAAGTCGTTCAGAACAAGTAGAGCAGAGGGCTTAAACATGATAACTAAAATAAAGTCGCTCGGAGCAAGTAGAACAGAGGGTGGGCTTAATCAGGATAACTAAAATAAAGTCGTTCGGAGCAAGTAGAGCAGAGGGCCTAAACAATATAACTAAAACAAAGTCCTTCGGAGCAAGTAGAGCAGAGGGCTTAAACAGGATAACTAAAATAAAGTCGTTCGGAGCAAGTACAGCAGAGGGCCTAAACGGGATAACTAAAATAAAGTCGTTCGGAGCAAGTAGAGCAGAGGACCTCAACAGGATAACTAAAATAAAGTCGTTCAGAATAAGTAGAGCAGAGGACATAATCAGGATAACTAAAATAAAGTCCTTCGGAGCAAGTTGAGCAGAGGCCCTAAACAGGATAACTAAAATAAAGTCGTTCAGAGCAAGTAGAGCAGAGGGCCTAAACAGGAAAATTAAAAGTAAAGTCGTTTGGAGCAAGTAGAGCAGAGGGCTTAAACAGGATAACTAAAATAAAGTCGTTCGGAGCAAGTAGAGCAGAGGGCCTAAACAGGATAACTAAAAATAAAGTCGTTCAGAACAAGTAGAGCAGAGGGCCTAAACATGATAACTAAAATAAAGTCGTTCGGAGCAAGTAGAACAGAGGGTGGGCTTAATCAGGATAACTAAAATAAAGTCGTTCGGAGCAAGTAGAGCAGAGGGCCTAAACAAGATAACTAAAACAAAGTCCTTCGGAGCAAGTAGAGCAGAGGGCTTAAACAGGATAACTAAAATAAAGTCGTTCGGAGCAAGTACAGCAGAGGGCCTAAACGGGATAACTAAAATAAAGTCGTTCGGAGCAAGTAGAGCAGAGGGCTTAAACAGGATAACTAAAATAAAGTCGTTCGGAGCAAGTAGAGCAGAGGGCCTAAACAGGATAACTAAAATAAAGTCGTTCGGCGCAAGTAGAGCAGAGTGCCTAAACAGGATAACTATAACAAAGTCGTTCGGAGCAAGTACAGCAGAGGGCCTAAACGGGATAACTAAAATAAAGTCGTTCGGAGCAAGTAGAGCAGAGGACCTCAACAGTATAACTAAAATAAAGTCGTTCGCAGCAAGTAAAGCAGAGGGCCTAAACAGGACAACTAAAATAAAGTCGTTCAGAATAAGTAGAGCAGAGGGCATTAACAGGATAACTAAAATAAAGTCATTCCGAGCAAGTAGAGCAGAGGGCCTAAACAGGATAACTAAAAATAAAGTCGTTCAGAAAAAGTAGAGCAGAGGGCCTAAACATGATAACTAAAATAAAGTCGTTCCGAGCAAGTAGAACAGAGGGTGGGCTTAATCAGGATAACTAAAATAAAGTCGTTCGGAGCAAGTAGAGCAGAGGGCCTAAACAAGATAACTAAAACAAAGTCCTTCGGAGCAAGTAGAGCAGAGGGCTTAAACAGGATAACTAAAATAAAGTCGTTCGGAGCAAGTACAGCAGAGGGCCTAAACGGGATAACTAAAATAAAGTCGTTCGGAGCAAGTAGAGCAGAGGACCTCAACAGGATAACTAAAATAAAGTCGTTCAGAATAAGTAGAGCAGAGGACATAATCAGGATAACTAAAATAAAGTCCTTCGGAGCAAGTTGGGCAGAGGCCCTAAACAGGATAACTAAAATAAAGTCGTTCAGAGCAAGTAGAGCAGAGGGCCTAAACAGGATAAATAAAAGTAAAGTCGTTCGGAGCAAGTAGAGCAGAGGGCTTAAACAGGATAACTAAAATAAAGTCGTTCCGAGCAAGTAGAGCAGAGGGCCTAAACAGGATAACTAAAATAAAGTCGTTCGGCGCAAGTAGAGCAGAGTGCCTAAACAGGATAACTATAACAAAGTCGTTCGGAGCAAGTACAGCAGAGGGCCTAAACGGGATAACTAAAATAAAGTCGTTCGGAGCAAGTAGAGCAGAGGGTCTAAACAGGATAACTATAACAAAGTCGTTCGGAGCAAGTACAGCAGAGGGCCTAAACGGGATAACTAAAATAAAGTCGTTCGGAGCAAGTAGAGCAGAGGACCTCAACAGTATAACTAAAATAAAGTCGTTCGCAGCAAGTAAAGCAGAGGGCCTAAACAGGACAACTAAAATAAAGTCGTTCAGAATAAGTAGAGCAGAGGGCCTAAACAGGACAACTAAAATAAAGTCGTTCAGAATAAGTAGAGCAGAGGGCCTAAACAGGACAACTAAAATAAAGTCGTTCAGAATAAGTAGAGCAGAGGGCATTAACAGGATAACTAAAATAAAGTCATTCCGAGCAAGTAGAGCAGAGGGCCTAAACAGGATAACTAAAATAAAGTCGTTCAGAGCAAGTAGAGCAGAGGGCCTAAACAGGATAACTAAAAATAAAGTCGTTCAGAACAAGTAGAGCAGAGGGCCTAAACATGATAACTAAAATAAAGTCGTTCAGAGCAAGTAGAACAGAGGGTGGGCTTAATCAGGATAACTAAAATAAAGTCGTTCGGAGCAAGTAGAGCAGAGGGCCTAAACAGGATAATTAAAACAAAGTCCTTCGGAGCAATTAGAGCAGAGGGCTTAAACAGGATAACTAAAATAAAGTCGTTCGGAGCAAGTACAGCAGAGGGCCTAAACAGGATAACTAAAATAAAGTCGTTCGGAGCAAGTAGAGCAGAGGGCCTCAACAGGATAACTAAAATAAAGTCGTTCAGAATAAGTAGAGCAGAGGGCATAATCAGGATAACTAAAATAAAGTCCTTCGGAGCAATTTGAGCAGAGGCCCTAAACAGGATAACTAAAAGTAAAGTCGTTCAGAGCCAGTAGATCAGAGGGCCTAAACATGAGAACTAAAATAAAGTCGTTCGGAGCAAGTAGAGCAGAGGGCCTAAACAGGATAACTAAAAATAAAGTCGTTCAGAGCAAGTAGAGCAGAGGGCCTAAACAGGATAGCTAAAATAAAGTCGTTCTGAGCAAGTAGAGCAGAGGGCCTAAACAGAATAACTAAAAATAAAGTCGTTCAGAGCAAGTAGAGCAGAGGGCATAAACAGGATTACTAAAATACAGCCGTTCGGAGCAAGTAGAGCAGAGGGCCTAAACAGGATAACTAAAATACAGTCATTCGGAGCAAGTAGAACAGAGGGTGGGCTTAATCAGGATAACTAAAATAAAGTCGTTCGCAGCAAGTAGAGCAGAAGGCCTAAACATGATAACTAAAACAAAGTCCTTTGGAGCAAGTAGAGCAGAGGGCCTAAACAGGATAACTAAAATAAAGTCGTTCAGAGCAAATAGAGCAGAGGGCCTAAACAGGATAACTAAAATAAAGTCATTCGGAGCAAGTACAACAGAGAGCCTAAACAGGATAACTAAAATAAAGTCGTTCAGAGCAAGTAGAGCAGAGGGCCTAAACAGGACAACTAAAATAAAGCCGTTCGCAGCAAGTAGAGCAGAGGGTCTAAACAGGATAACTAAAATAAAGTCGTTCTGAGCAAGTAGAGCAGAGGGCCTAAACAGGAAAACTAAAATAAAGTCGTTCGGAGCAAGTAGAACAGAGGGCGTAAACAGGATAACTAAAATGAAGTCGTTCGGAGCAAGTAGAGCAGAGGACCTAAACAGGATAACTAAAATAAAGTCGTACGGAGCAAGTAGAGCAGAGGCCCTAAACATGATAACTAAAATAAAGTCGTTCGGAGCTAATAGCGCACAGGGCCTAAACAGGATAACTAAAATAAAGTCGTTCGGAACAAGTAGAGTAGAGGGCCTAAACAGGATAACTAAAATAAAGTCGTTCAGAGCTAGTAGAGCAGAGGGCCTAAACAGGATAACGAAAATAAAGTCATTCGGAGCAAGTAGAGCAGAGGGTCTAAACAGGATAACTAAAATAAAGTCGTTCAGAGCCAGTAGAGCTGAGGGCCTAAACAGGATAACTAAAAATAAAGTCGTTCGGAGCAAGTAGAGCAGAGGGCCTAAACAGGATAACTAAAATAAAGTCGTTCGGAGCAAGTAGAGCAGAGGGCCTATACAGGATAACTAAAATAAAGTCGTTCGGCGCAAGTAGAGCAGAGGGCCTAAACAGGATAACTATAGCAAAGTCGTTCGGAGCCAGTACAGCTGAGGGCCTAAACAAGATAAATAAAATAAAGTAGTTCGGAGCAAGTAGAGCAGAGGGCCTCAACAGGATAACTAAAATAAAGTCGTTCAAAGCAAGTAGAGCAGAGGACCTAAACAGGACAACTAAAATAAAGTCGTTCAGAATAAGTAGAGCAGAGGGCATAAACAGGATAACTAAAATAAAGTCGTTCGGAGCAAGTAGAGCAGAGGGCCTAAACAGGATAACTAAAATAAAGTCGTTCCGAGCAAGTAGAGCAGCGGGCCTAAACAGGATAACTAAAATAAAGTCGTTCGGAGACAGTAGAGTAGAGGGCCTAAACAGGAGAACCAAAATAAAGTCGTTCGGAGCAAGTAGATCAGAGGGCCTAAACAGGATAACTAAAAATAAAGTCTTTCGGAGCAAGTAGAGCAGAGGGCCTAAACAGGATAGCTAAAAATAAAGTCGTTTCGATCAAGTAGAGGAGAGGGCTTAAACAGGATATCTAAAATGAAGTCGTTCTGAGCAAGTAGAGCAGAGGGCCTAAACAGGATAACTAAAATAAAGTCGCTCGGAGCAAGTAGAGCAGAGAGCCTAAACAGGATAACTAAAATAAAGTCGTTCGGAGCAAGTAGAACAGAGAGCCTAAACAGGATAACTAAAATAAAGTCGTTCGGAGCAAGTAGAACAGAAGGCCTCAACGATAACTAAAATAAAGTCATTCGGAGCAAGTAGAGCAGACGGCCTAAACAGGATGACTAAAATAAAGTCGTTCGGAGCAAGTAGAACAGAGGGCCTAAACAGGTTAAATAAAATAAAGTCGTTCGGAGCAAGTAAAGCAGAGAGCCTAAACAGGATAACTAAAATAAAGTCGTTCGGAGCAAATAGAACAGAGGGCCTAAACAGGATAACTAAAATAAAGTCGTTCGAAGCCCGTAGAGCAGAGGGCCTAAACAGGATAACTAAAATAAAGTCGTTCGGAGCAGGTAGAACAGAGGGCCTAAACAGGATAACTAAAATAAAGTCTTTCGGAGCCAGTAGAGCAGAGGGCCTAAACAGGATAATTAAAATAAATTCGTTCGGAGCAAGTAGAACAGAGGGCCTAAACAGGAAAACTAAAATAAAGTCGTTCGGAGCCAGTAGAGCAGAGGGCCTAAACAGGATAACGAAAATAAAGTCGTTCGGAGCAAGTAGAGCAGAGGGTCTAAACAGGATAACTAAAATAAAGTCGTTCAGAGCCAGTAGAGTAGAGGGCCTAAACAGGATAACTAAAATAAAGTCGTTCAGAGCAAGTAGAGCAGAGGGCCTAAACAGGATAACGAAAATAAAGTCGTTCGGAGCAAGTAGAGCAGAGGGTCTAAACAGGATAACTAAAATAAAGTCGTTCAGAGCCAGTAGAGCTGAGGGCCTAAACAGGATAACTAAAAATAAAGTCGTTCGGAGCAAGTAGAGCAGAGGGCCTAAACAGGATAACTAAAATAAAGTCGTTCGGAGCAAGTAGAGCAGAGGGCCTATACAGGATAACTAAAATAAAGTCGTTCGGCGCAAGTAGAGCAGAGGGCCTAAACAGGATAACTATAGCAAAGTCGTTCGGAGCCAGTACAGCTGAGGGCCTAAACAAGATAAATAAAATAAAGTCGTTCGGAGCAAGTAGAGCAGAGGGCCTCAACAGGATAACTAAAATAAAGTCGTTCGAAGCAAGTAGAGCAGAGGACCTAAACAGGACAACTAAAATAAAGTCGTTCAGAATAAGTAGAGCAGAGGGCATAAACAGGATAACTAAAATAAAGTCGTTCGGAGCAAGTAGAGCAGAGGGCCTAAACAGGATAACTAAAATAAAGTCGTTCCGAGCAAGTAGAGCAGCGGGCCTAAACAGGATAACTAAAATAAAGTCGTTCGGAGACAGTAGAGCAGAGGGCCTAAACAGGAGAACTAAAATAAAGTCGTTCGGAGCAAGTAGATCAGAGGGCCTAAACAGGATAACTAAAATAAAGTCTTTCGGAGCCAGTAGAGCAGAGGGCCTAAACAGGATAATTAAAATAAATTCGTTCGGAGCAAGTAGAACAGAGGGCCTAAACAGGATAACTAAAATAAAGTCGTTCCGAGCAAGTAGAGCAGCGGGCCTAAACAGGATAACTAAAATAAAGTCGTTCGGAGACAGTAGAGCAGAGGGCCTAAACAGGAGAACTAAAATAAAGTCGTTCGGAGCAAGTAGATCAGAGGGCCTAAACAGGATAACTAAAATAAAGTCTTTCGGAGCCAGTAGAGCAGAGGGCCTAAACAGGATAATTAAAATAAATTCGTTCGGAGCAAGTAGAACAGAGGGCCTAAACAGGATAACTAAAATAAAGTCGTTCGGAGCCAGTAGAGCAGACGGCCTAAACAGGATAACTAAAATACAGTCGTTCGGAGCAAGAAGAACAGGGGCCTCAACAGAATAACTAAAATAAAGTCGTTCGGAGCCAGTAGAGCAGAGGGCCTAAACAGGATAACTAAAATAAAGTCGTTCGGAGCAAATAGAGCAGACGGCCTAAACAGGATAATTAAAATAAAGTCGTTCGGAGCAAGTAGAACAGAGGGCCTAAACAGGATAACTAAAATAAAGTCGCTCGGAACAAGTAGAGCAGACGGCCTAAACAGGATAACTAAGATAAAGTCGTTCTGCGCAAGTAGAGCAGAGGGCCTAAACAGGATAACTAAAATAAAGTCGTTCGGAGCAAGTAGAACAGAAGGCCTAAACAGGATAACTAAAATACAGTCGTTCGGAGCAAGAAGAGCAGAGGGCCTAAACAGGATAAGTAAGATAAAGTCGTTCTGCGCAAGTAGAGCAGAGGGCCTCAACAGAATAACTAAAATAAATTCGTTCGGAGCTAGTAGAGCAGAGGGCCTAAACAGGATAACTAAAATAAAGTCGTTCGGAGCAAATAGAGCAGACGGCCTAAACAGGATAACTAAAATAAAGTCGTTATGAGCAAGTAGAGCAGAGGGTCTAAACAGGATAACTAAAATAAAGTCGTTCAGAGCAAGTAGAGCTGAGGGCCTAAACAGGATAACTAAAATAAAGTCGTTCGGAGCAAGTAGAACAGAGGACCTAAACAAGATAACTAAAATGAAGTCGTTCGGATCAAGTAGAGCGGAGGGCCTAAACAGGATAACTAAAATAAAGTCGTTCGGAGCAAGTAGAGCAGAGGGTCTAAACAGGATAACTAAAATAAAGTCGTTCTGAGCAAGTAGAACAGAGGGCCTAACAGGATAATTAAAATAAAGTCGTTCGGAACAAGTAGAGCAGAGGGCCTAAACAGGATAACTAAAATAAAGTCGTTCAGAGCAAGTAGAGCAGAGGGCCTAAACAGGATAACTAAAATAAAGTCGTTCGGAGCAAGTATAGCAGAGGGTCTAAGCAGGATAACTAAAATAAAGTCGTTCGGAGCAAGTAGAGCAGAGGACCTAAACAGGAAAGCTAAAATAAAGTCGTTCGGAGCAGGTAGAGCAGAGGTCCTAAACAGGAAAGCTAAAATAAAGTCATTCAGAGCTAGTAGAGCAGAGGGCCTAAACAGGATAACTAAAATAAAGTCGTTCAGAGCAAGTAGAACATAGGGCCTAAACAGGATAACTAAAAATAAAGTCGTTCAGAGCAAGTAGAGCAGAGGGCCTAAACAGGATAACTAAAATAAAGTCGTTCAGAGCAAGTAGAGCAGAAGGTCTAAACAGGATAACTAAAATAAAGTCGCTCGGAGCAAGTAGAGCAGGGGGTCTAAACAGGATAACTAAAATAAAGTCGTTCGGAGCTAATAGAGCAGAGGGCCTAAACAGGATAACTAAAATAAAGTCGTTCAGAGCAAGTAGAGCAGAGGGTCTAAACATGATAACTAAAATAAAGTCGTTCTGAGCAAGTAGAATAGAGGGCCTAAACAGGATAACTAAAATAAAGTCGTTCGGAGCAAGTAGAGCAGAGGGTCTAAACAAGAAAGCTAAAATAAAGTCGTTCAGAGCAAGTAGAGCATAGGGCCTAAACATGATAACTAAAATCGACTAATAAACGATAACAACATACCAAACATACACACAAGAGTTGACAATATACCCACTCTTTATGAAAAGTATGTGCATATAAATACAAAGGTAGCATATAAATACAAAGGTAGCATGCCGTAAATCGAAGGACAGAAAACACAATGGCCACCAGAAATGGGAGCAAATGACAAACAATGATAAGCAAAACATACACAGAAACCTGAAAACATGCAACATGAGACCGACTACAAATCGGGAGGAAGTCGTGTGCTCCGGAAAGGTAGCAGTGATTATCCCAGTAGAGGTGCCTGTTGTGTTATTCGTGATAAATCACGAAAGAGAGAAGAATGGGATTGTGACAACAAACAGAGCATCTCCGTGGTCACGTGGTCATCTATGACAGACATATTGCACAGAACATATCCGTGGTCATCTATGACAGACATATTGCACAGAACATATCCGTGGTCATCTATGACAGATATATTCCACGGAACATATCTGTGGTCATCTATGACAGACATATTCCATGGAACATATCCGTGGTCATCTATGACAGACATATTCCACGAAACATATCTGTGGTCATCTATGACAGACATATTCCACGGAACATATCCGTAGTCATCTATGACAGACATATTCCATGGAACATATCCGTGGTCATCTATGACAGACATATTCTGCAACTGTTAACCAAGTCATGATAACAACCATAAAGCTTTCGGGTGATGACTTCAAATTAACAACTAGGTACCCCTGGTTCAATAGTTTCTTCGTTAGCTGTAAATCTTTATCATGAAAATCCTGGTAGGAACCAAACAAACTCTGGAATATCGTATGAACTGAGATATATATACTCCATATGCAGGGGCTGCTAAAATACTGTTTCATATAAATGAAAAGTTCACACAATAGAAAAATTGAAATCATCTCTTTTGTCGTAAAGTCTCGCTCTTAACCGGCCCTCCCTGTCAATATCTATGTGTAGGACAATGCATGAAAGCAGACTATCTCTATCTATTTCAAGGTTAATGGGATATATGCGATCAACATAGTTACCATACTTGGACTTATTACGTGAAATGACATCATCTATATAGTGAATGTGGAATCAAAGGCCCGGGTTAGCTTCTGTTAGTTTTTTTCCAGCATAAAGTTTGTTTCATAAAGGAGCAAGTCGGCGAGAAGAGCAGTTGGTACCTCACACACGATTACCGGCTGTCTGTTGAAAACAACATCCCCCAAACATGACAAAAATGTTGTCAATCACAATTACTTGCAGTTTGATTGTGCCAGTTTCAGAGAACTTTTTGTTACATTCCGAGTGTATCTTTCACAAAATTAGATTTGTCCATTCATAAAACAAAATAGTTGTATCTACCTTGGTCATTTCTTTTGTGAAACACAGTTAAAAAAAGCAATTCTTTTAACATTTTAACTAAATGTGTTTTAAATAAATACGTTTTAAAGAAGATATTAGACACATACCTTATCTATGTTTATTTACTTTAAATATAGGATGTGATGTATGATCTTGTGTCTTTGGGAATGCTATAATCTGGCGTGTATGTTGTAATTGTGTCTCTGGATTTCCATTAAATAGTCCAGCAGGAACAAATCCTGGAGATTTACCCGTATATTCTGATAGTGCCATACCTTTATTTCCTCCCATATGTTTCCACATATCGCCTCTGTTCGTTCCTTGAATAAAATTTGCTAGTTGTTGTTGAGCTAGATGTTTTGGGATAGGTTTCAGGTGTGCCCCACTTAACGAATCCTTCCAGTATGCGCCCGACTCTAAAGGTCTTCCCAATGTTTTATGTTTGTCTTTCAATGAAAATGCGGCTGGTCCGTTGCTGCCAATATTATTTTTATTAAAATTGTGGTGTTGTGGAATTTGAAGACCAGGCTGTTTAAACTCTAGTAAATTGAGGTCATTGTTATTAAAAGAACGGAATTCGCCTCTCCTATCGGCATGTGGTCCTTTTATGGGGAAAGACTTGTCTATGGGACGATCCTTCTTCACTACTATGTTCAAGTTTACATCTTTAGTATCCTGTTTGTGCTTAGATATAAATCCTCTATCCATTCCTCCAAACGAATCAAATGATCTATCACGGTGCGACTGGTCAAATCCGTTCGAATGACTTTTTCCACGTCCATCGCCGAAATGTTTTACCTGCCCAAACCTATCTACGCCGATTATAACAACAGGCGTCTGTTTATTCCCATGAAAGCCTTGCAAAGAGGAAATAATATTGGCAATATTTTGTTGATTGACAAAATCATCTCTTATTTTTTGTCGCGATGTTGACAACAAACTATCAGCAATGTTTTTCTGTCTAGAAGATAGTAAAGCTGACAGCATGGTATTTATATTAATATTTGAATTGACAGATCCAACTCCCACAGATCCTCCTCCTGTTGAACCTCCCGCTGTGGCACCCCCTCCTCTATATATCTCACTCAGCATCAAATTGTTCAAAAGTGTGTTTGTTGACGATGCACTCGATGACGCAATGTTTGGACCGAATATATCAGACTTCGGAAAAGGTCGTACTTTGCCAGACCCACCTCCTCTACCGCCTTTTCTCCATCCACCTATTCCAAATCCTGCATCACCACCCCAGCCACCATTTCCAAATCCCGCGTCGCCATTCCAACCTCCATCACCTTTCCATCCAATGCCACCCCATCCACTTCCAATTGCACCTCCCGCACCTCCAGATCTAGCGCCACCATCCCAGCCTCCATTGAATCCTCTACCACCACCACTCTTCCAACCTCCTCCGCCCCAACCATCTCTGTTCCCTTGCCATCCTCTTGATCCTCCCCATCCCCCACCAGCAACCCCTCCTGACCATCCTGCCCCAGATGCTGCTCCTCCTCCTCCAGATGCTGCTCCTCCTCCAGATGCTGCTCCTCCTCCAGATGCTGCTCCTGCCCCAGATGCTACTCCTGCCCCAGATGCCGCTCCTGCTCCAGATGCCGCTCCTGCCCATCCCCCTCCTCCCCAACCACCTCCCCCTTCTGCAACGCCACCTCCTCCAAATGAACCACCTGCACCCGTACCTCCACCTCCTAAGGAATTGGACGTTAAATCTATTCCGGAACTACCATGTGATGAGCTTTGAGATTTCAATGATTGCAACAATGCCATCATTCCAATATTTTCTCCCATATCAGCCATGGCGGCTGTGAGAAATGACATACTAAAGGGATTTCCACCACTTCCTCCGAATGCATTTGCCTCTGTTCCAAAAATCTGCTCAAAGATATTACCTCCACCACCTCCAGCACTTCCGCCTCCAGAACCTCCGTTGCCACCACCTCCGTTGCCACCACCTCCGCTACCACCACCTCCTCCACCAATGCCCCTTATTAATAATGCCAGCGATGATGTATCTTCATCTCCGAGTGCAATGTTGAGCAAGATAAAACAATGTATGACAACAGCTATGACATTCATATTCTGAAATAAAGTAAATATATTTAGTAATAAAAACGTGTATATCTATTTAAGTGCGCACAACGCGTTTCTGAAATAACCAGGTATTTTCGGGGTAAAAACATAAAAAGCCAAATATATTTAATCTGTTTTTGAAAGTCTTTCGCAGCAAGTAAACCAAAGGGTCTAAACAGGATGGCTAAAATCTGCTAACGTTATAAAAACGTAGATATCAAATTTAGTGTGCAGATTGGAAAGTCAAATAATTTAAAGTTTTGGGAGTAATGAAGCCAATATACCTATACCTGAGGAAGACTAATCTTAGTGTGAATAAATTATATTATATAGGATCCGGAAACTTCAAATATATATTTAGATAATGATAAAGTAAATGTATTTAATACTAATATGACGTCTTTCATTGTCATTAAAAACAAAACCGTGACAAAACTCCCGGTATATTTTAATTCGCACATGCGTATTGTCGGACAAATTATATACATCTTGTACTACATGGTTTCGTGTATTTATACAGGATCGTTGTGTATGCAAACTAAACATCAAAATGTTAGCTTTGTTGTTTTACAAAGTTTTTTTATTCGGAAAAAGATAACCTTCTATCGACTTTAACTTTTGTAAACTGTCGTCTGCCGGTGAAGTAGTTTCCCAGAAATACTGGCGACATTGACACAAAGTCATGCTGGTTACTGATTCATTATCCGATTTTAGTTGCTTAAGTTGCAAGAATCAAAATGCAGTCAAAAGGGAAAGTGTCATTAACTTACTTTGTGAAACGTATTTAAGTAAATGTAAATAAATAACCATAAGTAAATGTAAATAAATAACCATAAGTATGTGTAAATAAATAACCATAAAGTAAAAATGTATCTAAGTAACGACTAAGTAAACTTATGGGATCATGTATCTGTAATGCCTGTTAATGCCAGTATTTTCTGAGCGCATGGCGGCCCATAAAGCGGCCATAACTGTCAATACGTCATCCGCGGGTTCTATGGAAGTGGTCACGTGACCATCTCCGTTGGAATATTCGTAATTGGAAACGAGTTCATTAGTCAGACGAAAGTCGATTTGTATTTCGCCCGTGGATGGCCGCGCTTTGAATCTGGTTGCATAGTAACACTGCATGCCGTGATGGGTACAACAGCGTTAGGTGGCGCGTTGTGACTGTCTGTGGTGTTTTCCTTTAAATTGGAAGTTAGACTTACATGTCTTAGTTTTATGTGTAATGTTTTGTAGATCATTGTTTTTCCTTTTGTACTTTTTCTTTTGGCCATTGCGTTGTCTTCTTCTTCGATATACGGATTCTGATTACCTCCCTTTGGTATCTTCAAACTCTTCTTACACGGTATCCTCTATGGCGTTGTATGCACATACCGCGACAATGTGCTTTACGCACACGTTGTACCCCATTTTGATAATCATCCATTGGCCTGCCATGTCTCCTTATGTGAACGTAATCGAGCATGTATGGGACTTTATTGTCCGTACAGTGAATCAACGTAATCCACAATGTTAAATATTGCTGAATGAACAAACGCAAATGTGGAAGAATGGCGGCGATTCCCACAAGAGAGGCTTCATCGCCTAGTTCGTGGAATGAATAGGTGAGTGTGGGGGTTTTGGCGTAAACATAGTGGTTATACTCACTACTGAGTAAACGCGCGCGATAAAGCTTCTCAGTGCATTCATTTCAAAGTTCTGAAAAAATGTGTTTTTCTTAAATTGTTGAAAAGCAATAATCAAATAAAACTTTTTTTAAAGTTTTAAAATGTTCGAGTTATCTCCCTTTTTTAACTTGTAATAACCAACAATCTAATTTCATAATCAGCTTCAATACGACTCAAATTGTAGCCCGTTCTTTCATCCTTAAAAAAAGAAAAAACAATTTTGAAAAAAATACTGGGTTGCTCTTTTGGAACTTTTGTCGAAGTATATAAATATATATATAATTAATGCCATAGGATAATTTGTACCTACCGTCTGCAGACCTGCTGATACCACGACCAGATATAACCACAGCTAACTGTAAAAAGAAAACATTGAAATGTTATATCCAGAACCACAAAGGATTTCTGTTGTAACCAGAGTCTGTTGAAGCGTTATAAGATCTTATTACACGTATACAACATCAATGTGGCTGTCAATTTTGTTTTAATTTAAACAATTGGTTAATTAAATCTGTCATAACTAGTTAGACTTACTTTTAACAATCAAACTTCCCCCTTAACCTCTCTCTGATCATGTCATTCTATTCTTCTTTTATCAGCCAATCATCCGATACATGATTTATTATTTCCTTCGACACAATCCTTGTCCAACATCTTAAGCTTTCCGACATTACATGTTTTCACGTATATTTTGGTAATGAACATTTCATGTCTAATTAGCGATGTAAGACATTTAACATTGATGTCAAGTTTTTATTTATTTGTTTTATTTATTATTTGTATATAAAGGTAGGTAAAACCACATGTTTCATGTAATATCGTGTCCCGCGAACAAACATGTTGTCGATACATTAGTTTTTGAGAGGTGGATTCTATTTTTTGTTTATTACCTTTAACAGTACGTGAAGTACATATAGACAGAATGGTATTCGCGATATTTCATTTATTTATTAAAAATTTGAACTTTAGTTCAGAAATAATGTAAATATATTTAATATTTAACGAAATTCCTCGTTTGATAGATAACAGTCTATTTCAAGAGATTTACGCATCTTTAGAACTTGCCAAAGACATTGAAAACTAAAACTAATAATTCTCCGTCTATCATTCACCATCCATTTTGATTTTTGTGTTGATAAACATTGGGGAGTGCATGAACAATGTAGTAATCTGTCAATCTTCACATTGAGGAGTGCATGAACAATGTAGTAATCTGTCAATCTTCACATTGACTTATGGAATATGTATATCCGAGTTATATTTTTTCCTCCAGTTTTTCATAATCACAATCCGGTCCTTTCTTCATTCATGATTTGTCACGGGTTTGTAACTAGAGTAACGTGACGAGTGTCACATGCGAAGTAGGTACTGCTCACCTTTCCGGAGTACATGAGTTCACCCCTGGTTTTTAGTGGGGTTTCCTGTTGCTTAATCTTTAGCTTTCTGTATTATGTTTTGTAGATCGTTGTTTATCTTATTGTCGTATTTCTTTTGTCCATTGTATTGTCTGTCCTTCTTTGATTTACGGCTTCTGATTAACCATATTAGTATCTTTAAACCTTTCGTATAATAAAGATATAAAACAATATTTGCTGATTAATAACATAATACACGTACCAAAGTCCTCTATTTTTATTTCAGAGTAGTTAAATGACAATCATCACGTACCAAAGCCGCTATATTTTCTTCCAGAGTTATCACAATATAAACTTACCAAAAAAAACCGCAATATTTGTTTCTGATTTAGGCAATATCCTTCATATAAATATGAAAATCAGCCAAATGTAAAATTCCCCGTATTCTGAAGATCGGGCTGTTCCTATAATATAAATTGACAGTGAGCGAAACTTGTAAAATAGCTGCATTCGATTTTCCCATTGTAAGCTTTTCATTTATATGTAGCACCTGCATATGGAGTATATATCTCTCAGTTGATACGATATTCCAGAGCTTGTGGTTCCCATCAGACTTTCCTTGATAGAGGGTTGCAGCTAACAAGAAAGCTACTGAACCAAGGGTCCCTCTTGGTTCAGTTGATGTCATCACTTCGAAAGTTTTACGGTCGCCACCATTACTTGGTTGACCGTTATGGAATATTTGTGTCACAAATGACCACGGATATGTTCTAGTTGTCGTAAACACTTTCCGGTCCTTTCCTCATTCATGACTTATCACCGGGATTGTAACTAGATTAACACGACAGGTGCCACTGAATGCGAGTCAAGTCGCCCCCAAGACAACTCGCCCACTATGAATTAAGACAAGTCGCCCTCACTCTCAAGACAAGTCGCCCCCTTCTTCCAAGACAAGTCGCCCACTAATTTAAAAAGATCACGTTCACATAAAATTTCTTCATTACCAACAGTTTACTTGAACACCAAGATAAATTTTTGAAAAAATATATGAAAATAAATATTTGTAATAGTTATTTGATACCTTTTACACACAGAAAACGGACGCATTCACGAATGCGTTTTTCTTAGATCAACATTTATACCACCGACCACTGTCGGTCAATTGAAAAATTATTTAAAATGCATTATTTCATGTCTTTGATACCTTTTACATAGCAAAAACTCTCAATCCACTTCTTCACTAAACACGAGGACAACATGAAGCAGCTTCCAGGGGTCTTCGTACTAATGTCCAGAAAGAGAAGAAAAGACTACAAGAAGGTACTTCAACAGATTCTGAAACTGCTTCCATCGCTACCAGTAGCAGAAAGGTTAATTGCAGACTTTGAAGACGGGTTATAGAGAACCGTAAAGACTGTGTTCCCTCACATCCATATTCAAGGCATTCCACTGAGGACAGGTTGTACATTCCACTGGGGACAGGCTGTGTGGCGCCACGTTCAGCAACTAGGCTTACAGGTATTTCCGTTCATTTTTTTCAAAAAAAGAGTATATATTGAAAATGTACAATGTTATGAGAATCGGAAGGTATTTCGATATTATCCTGATTATGAAAATACCGGTAAAAACAGTTTTTGAATAACCTATCTATTTAATAGATAGAATGCCAATACATTTTATCAGCACTATTTTCTGATACAATCTATTAGTATGGAAATAAAGATAAAGAGTATTTCACAGTTGTCAAATATTTTACTTTATCTATTTGAATCTTTAATGTTTCCAATCACTTACAATTTGATTTAATTTGCAGGTAGAGTATTCACAGAAAGGCATGTACTCACAGGTTCATTAGGAAAGTACTTGCACTACCCTTCCTTCCAGCGGAGCAGATAACAGAGACATTCAACACGCTTAAGGATACCGTCGACACAGAAAAGATATCTAAATTAATGGATTATATCAACAACACATGGATCAACGGCAGCACATGGAAACCAGCATCATGGACAGTATACCGCCAGTCAGTGAGGAAAAACAATGACGTTAAAGGCTGGCACCACTGGATCAACATGAAAACACGGTATACCGCCAGTCAGTGAGGACAAACAATGACGTTGAAGGCTGGCATCACTGAATCAACAGGAAAGCACGGTATACCGCCAGTCAGTGAGGAAAAACAATGACGTTGAAGGCTGGCACCACTGGATCAACATGAAAGCACGGTACACCGCCAGTCAGTGAGGAAAAACAATGACGTTGAAGGCTGGCATCACTGAATCAACAGGAAAGCACGGTATACCGCCAGTCAGTGAGGACAAACAATGACGTTGAAGGCTGACACCACTGGATCAACAGGAAAGCACAGAAACCAAACTTGCAGATGTACATTCTCATCGTGCTACTGCACAAGGAAGCCAGATTACTACCAACTCAACTCAAGATGGTCACAGAGGTAAAACTTCGACGTTACCAAAGAAAGAAACCCAAGGAGCTGCAGCACAGGATTTTCGCCTTGTGGTACAGTGAAGAAGAGATCACCGTCAATCAATTACTGAAGAAGTGCGGCAAGATTTACGGTGGCCAGTAATGATTTGACACAAGGAAGATTTGACAATTCATTGACTTTGTATTTGTTGTGTTATTTTGTCTACTTATAATACTACTGAGAAAATATTATTCAAACAAATGATATCTGAACCATGGCTTTGTCTTTATTTAAATATCGGCAACAGACTACCGAAGGAACAGTTAAAGTAACAAAGTACCGAAATGGTCTAAAAAGTAACGCCAAAATCGGGTACACAAAAAACAACAAAGCACAGAGAGAAGAAATGCACATGAATAAGACAACACAAAAACTATATTACATAAGATAAATAACAAAATACTACGTTAACAAAACACACACAAATAAGTTTTTCTTAAGGTCCTGGTGAGTGGGCGAGTTGTCCTGAACAGTGGGCGAGTTGTCCCGAACAGTGGGCGAGTTGACCTGAAAAGTGAGAGAGTTGACTTGAAAAGTGGGCGAGTTGACCTGATACCGTGCCACTAGATCGTTGTTTGTCCTTTTGTACTTTTTCTTTTGGCCATTAAGTTGTCTGTTCTTTTTCGATTTGCGGATTCTGATTATCTCTTTGGTATCTTCAAAGTCTTATTGTTGCTAGAGTAACACGACACACGTCACCAGTCGGGAGCGGGAACTTCTTACCATTCCGGGATATTTTGCATGAACCCCCTATTTTCAGTGTGTTTCGTATTCCTCAATCTTTAGTTCTCTGTGTGGTGTCTTATAGATTATCGTTTGTTGTTCTTCTTTTTTGCCAGTGTCATCTGTGGTACTTTGATTTACGGCTTCTTTGGTGTTTTCACTGTTTTAGAATTTTTATGGATTACGTCGATGATTATGCCAGACAATGGGCAAAGAGTGAAAGAAAAGACATAGATACTTTTTCCGAATGGGCTATGGCTGTAAAGTCGATTCAAATTCGATTTTAAAAACTTAATGGAGCAATGAGCAATCGGTCAAAATCGATTTTCAAAGACCCATTGCAAAACACCTGTCTTACCTCTTATGTCCAGTATGTTGTTTTACCTTTTACAGACAACACCCTTGTCTTACCTCTTATGTCCAGTATGTTGTTTTACCTTTTGCAGACAACACCCTTGTCTTACCTCTTATGTCCAGTATGTTGTTTTCACTTTTGCAGACAACACCCTTGTCTTACCTCTTATGTCCAGTATGTTGTTTTCCCTTTTACAGACAACACCCTTGTCATACCTCTTATGTCCAGTATGTTGTTTTACCTTTTACAGACAACACCCTTGTCTTACCTCTTATGTCCAGTATGTTGTTTTACCTTTTACAGACAACACCCTTGTCTTACCTCTTATGTCCAGTATGTTGTTTTACCTTTAACAGACAACACCCTTGTCTTACCTCTTATGTCCAGTATGTTGTTTTACCTTTTACAGACAACACCCTTGTCTTACCTCTTATGTCCAGTATGTTGTTTTACCTTTTACAGACAACACCCTTGTCTTACCTCTTATGTCCAGTATGTTGTTTTACCTTTAACAGACAACACCCTTGTCTTACCTCTTATGTCCAGTATGTTGTTTTACCTTTTACAGACAACACCCTTGTCTTACCTCTTATGTCCAGTATGTTGTTTTACCTTTTACAGACAACACCCTTGTCTTACCTCTTATGTCCAGTATGTTGTTTTACCTTTTGCAGACAACACCCTTGTCTTACCTCTTATGTCCAGTATGTTGTTTTCACTTTTGCAGACAACACCCTTGTCATACCTCTTATGTCCAGTATGTTGTTTTACCTTTTACAGACAACACCCTTGTCTTACCTCTTATGTCCAGTATGTTGTTTTACCTTTTGCAGACAACACCCTTGTCTTACCTCTTATGTCCAGTATGTTGTTTTACCTTTAACAGACAACACCCTTGTCTTACCTCTTATGTCCAGTGTGTTGTTTTACCTTTTGCAGACAACACCCTTGTCTTACCTCTTATGTCCAGTATGTTGTTTTACCTTTTACAGACAACACCCTTGTCTTACCTCTTATGTCCAGTATGTTGTTTTACCTTTTGCAGACAACACCCTTGTCTTACCTCTTATGTCCAGTATGTTGTTTTACCTTTTACAGACAACACCCTTGTCTTACCTCTTATGTCCAGTATGTTGTTTTACCTTTTGCAGACAACACCCTTGTCTTACCTCTTATGTCCAGTATGTTGTTTTCACTTTTGCAGACAACACCCTTGTCATACCTCTTATGTCCAGTATGTTGTTTTCACTTTTGCAGACAACACCCTTGTCTTACCTCTTATGTCCAGTATGTTGTTTTCACTTTTGCAGACAACACCCTTGTCTTACCTCTTATGTCCAGTATGTTGTTTTCACTTTTGCAGACAACACCCTTGTCTTACCTCTTATGTCCAGTATGTTGTTTTCACTTTTGCAGACAACACCCTTGTCATACCTCTTATGTCCAGTATGTTGTTTTCACTTTTGCAGACAACACCCTTGTCATACCTCTTATGTCCAGTATGTTGTTTTCACTTTTGCAGACAACACCCTTGTCATACCTCTTATGTCCAGTATGTTGTTTTCACTTTTGCAGACAACACCCTTGTCTTACCTCTTATGTCCAGTATGTTGTTTTCACTTTTGCAGACAACACCCTTGTCATACCTCTTATGTCCAGTATGTTGTTTTCCCTTTTGCAGACAACACCCTTGTCAATGTCGTGTGTGTATGTAAATCACATTGCATAGGCTGCTTAATACGGGAATTAGGTGTTCAATTCACTTGGCAATCCTGTATATAGAGGAAATTCTAAATCATTTTAGGTCTGATTTGTGTTCCTTTGGAAT
This sequence comes from Bathymodiolus septemdierum, assembly GCA_963383655.1. NCBI lineage: Eukaryota > Metazoa > Mollusca > Bivalvia > Mytilida > Modiolidae > Bathymodiolus > Bathymodiolus septemdierum. The sequence goes on from OY726520.1 coordinate 28,836,023, forward strand.
TTCAACTAAAGATAAAGAACTAGATTTTCTATCACTCTACTGGATACCTACATTACATAGGTGTCCTTACTACAAACAGTGTTATATTGCTGTCAAATATCTTTACAAATAGTGAACTCAGGTGCTTCGGAAGGGTAAGTAGCTCCTGCTCCACTAGGGGCAACAGTCATGTCACTAATAAACGACCCGAACATCATTTGGTATGGAAATCGTGTTGGACACTAGTGTCCGTAAAATAAATACAGATAACAAGTAAAACATGAACCCTCCTACAAAACAAACAAGGGTAAGGACGAACCGAACATCTTTTTTAATGCGAAAATCATAACGAACATCACAATACTGAACTAAAAAAAGAAGACACGCAACTGGACATGAACAATACGAACCCTGCTGATAACCGGAGTGAATTAACAACAATAGCCCTGTATAACCCACTAAATATAACAATGAAATATCAAGGCAATGTGATAAATACCCTCCGATTTATCAAAAAAAACATATTATTTCCAATAATAATCAAAATCATGGTTATTGATCTTCTTTTTATTTCAATAACATCATAAATTAGTACATGTATATATAAAATCATAATTGCACATCTAATAAGTAAAAAACCAACAGTTTCCTCTTTTTTTACTCAATGATCTTGTTTGCAATTAACATTTATTCAATCACTATTAATAGAAATAATCAGTTGTATCTCATCAATTCTATATAAACTTATTTTCATTTTATTTTAAATAAATCGTAGCTGTTATTGATTGGACTAATAACCCCTAACATTTTGATTGATTGGATTGGTAAATCTGCCATTGTGCTTCATTTGATGGGTGGATCACCTGTGATTGGTTCAATTACTGAATCGCCACTTGTGATTGGTTAAATAGAGTAATTAAATGCTGTGATTTGTTTAGATTGATAAATGATATTATTATTATAACTACTGAATCACAGGTTGTGATAGGTTAGATTGCTGAATCATATGGTGTGATAGGTTGGATGGCTGATTCACAGGTTGTGATAAGTTGGATGGCTGATTTACAGGTTGTGATAGGTTGGATGGCTGATTCACAGGTTGTGATAGGTTAGATGGCTGATTCACATGTTGTGATAAGTTAGATGGCTGAATCATATGGTGTCATAGGCTGGATGGCTGAATCACAGGTTGTGATAGGTTAGATGGCTGAATCATAGGTTGTGATATGGTAGATGGCTGAATCACATGGTGTGATAGGTTGGATGGCTGAATCATAGGTTGTGATAGGTTGGATGGCTGAATCACAGATTGTGATAGGTTGGATGGCTGAATCACATGGTGTGATATGTTAGATGTCTGAATCACATGATGTCATAGGTTAGATGGTTGAATCACATGGTGTGATAGGTTGGATGGCTGAATCACAGATTGTGATAGGTTGGATGGTTGAATCACATGGTGTGATATGTTAGATATCTGAATCACATGATGTCATAGGTTAAATGTCTGAATCAGATTGTGATAGGTTAGATGGCTGAATCACATGGTGTCATAGGTTAGATGTCTGAATCACATGGTGTCATAGGTTAGATGGCTGAATTGAATTGTGTCATAGGTTGAATGGCTGAATCACATAGTGTCATAGGTTAGATAGCTGAATCACATAGTGCCATAAGTTGGATGGCTGAATCACATGGTGTCATAGGTTGGATGGCTGAATCACATGGTGTCATAGGTTAGATGACTGAATCACATGGTGTCATAGGTTAGATGTTTGAATCACATAGTGCCATAGGTTGGATGGTTGAATCATATGGTGTGATAGGTTAAATGGCTGAATCACATGTTGTGATAGGTTAGATGGCTGAATCACATGGTGTGATAGGTTAGATGTTTGAATCACATAGTGCCATAGGTTGGATGGCTGAATCACATGGTGTGATAGGTTGGATGGTTGAATCAAATGGTGTGATAGGTTAGATGGCTGAATCACATGGTGTGATAGGTTAGATTTCTGAATATGCTGCAATACGTTGGATGGCTGAATCCCATGGTGTAATACGCTAGATCACAGTTGTGTGCTGTGATTGGTTGGATTGCTGTGTTCCATGTTGTTATTGATGAGATTGCTGCATCACATTCTGATTTGTTAGATTACTAAAGCACATGTTGTTATTGCTTAGATTGATAAATCATGTGCTGTGATTGGTTGAATTGCTGCATCCTGTATTGTGATTGGTTCAATTGCTGAATCATGTGTTGTGATTGGTTCGATTGTTCAACCACATATTGTGATTGATTGGAATGCTTAATCAAATGTTGTGATTGGTTAGATTGCTGAAACACATGTTGTGATTGGTTAGATTGCTGAACCACATGTTGTGATTGGTTAGATAGCTGAACCACATATTGTGATTAACTAGATCGCTGAACCACATGTTGTGATTGATTGGAATGCTTAATCAAATGTTGTGATTGGTTAGATCACAGAACCACATGTTGTGATTGGCTAGATTACTGAACCACATATTGTGATTGACTAGATTGCTGAACCACATGTTGTGATTGATTAAATTGCTGAACCACATGTTGTGATTGGTTAGATTGCTGAACCACATGTTGTGATTGGCTACATTGCTGAACCACATGTTGTGATTGGTTAGATTGCTGAACCACATGTTGTGATTGGTTACATTGCTGAACCACATGTTGTGATTGGTTAGATTGCTGAATCACATGGTGTGATTGATTAGATTGATGAACCACATGTTCTGATTGGTTAGATTGCTGAACCACATATTGTGATTGGTTAGATTGCTGAACCAAATGTTGTGATTGGTTAGAATGCTGAACCACATGTTGTGATTGGTTAGATTGCTGAACCACATGTTGTGATTGGTTAGATTGCTGAACCACATGTTGTGATTGGTTAGATAGCTGAACCACATTTTGTGATTGGTTAGATTGCTGAACCACATGTTGTGATTGGTTAGATTGCCAAGGCACATTATTTACAGAACAATATGTTTATACCTTTTCCTTTAAGTAGGTTTAAAGATAAATTGAATTTCATTGCTCTATAATGTAATAATGTCTGCAAAAAATCAAGAATTTTTTTATAATACATAAAAAATGAAATGTACAAAATAAGGTATAATAAAATAACCACATGAATGAAAATCTTAACCCAATAAATCTGACCTTGATAAGGGCATAACCTGACCCTGGTTAGAGCATAATCTGACCCTGGTTAGGGCATTATCTGAACCTGGTTAGAGTGCAATCTGACCCTGGTTAGGGCATTATCTGAACCTGGTTAGAGTGTAATCTGACCCTGGTTAGAGCATAATCTGACCCTGGTTAGGGTATAACTCGACTCTGGTTAGAGTGTAATCTGACCCGGGTTAGAGCATAATCTGACCCTGGTTAGAGTGTAATCTGACCCTGGTTAGAGTGTAATACCAAAAAAAAAATACATCTCTCTTAATAACTATTGTAAAAATAAAACTATATAATAATACAATGGTAAATGATTTGTGACATCTCATACACAACAAATATTAATAAACTACAATAAATTTCATATAATATCCTACAAATGTTCAATACAAAAAATCATTAGCAAGGTAACGTTATCTATCATCAAATAATTTCTATAATCACACAAAAAATAGAATTGCACTCACCTTGTATTAATGCACAAATACCCACAAATATATAATTTTAAAACTCTTATAGACCAATAATTAATATTTTTATAAAAAAAATTACAGCATTAATCATGGCACAATATAACATTGTAATAAAAAAATGAACAAATATGGAAGGAAAATATATGACAAATGATTGTATAAGTTGTAAATCTGTATTACAATCATCTACCTGGTTTTAAATGTAGAAAGTTTACAAAGGTGAACATTTAATATAATACATGTACCAAGTCAAATACAACATTTAATTAAATATCAGCCAGGTTACTGAGAATACATGGCAACATTAGTAATGGTTAATCCAATCGCCAAGTGGCGCTAAACACTATAACCCATTAATCCAATCAAAAGCCAGTTTATATCAACAAATGGTACACGACTTCATAAGCTGTACTGTCATGTCAATTCATTGGCAATGTTTGGTGAACATATTACATATTTTTAAACATTTTATGGACCACATCTTAATTTACTTCCTTTGGTCACAAATTATCAAAAATAAATTAAAAAACGTCAAATAACATGGCAGACTGTCATCTTGGATGGTGAGAAATGTAATTGTATACATTTAACCAAAAGGAATTAGAATTAAATTATTTTCTCTTGAGAGTATATATCATTATGGAAAGTGGCCCATTGGTAGTGAGTTTTCCTCCACTCCACTGAAGTCATTGGCACGTTTTTTAATGGGCAATTTTCATTCAGCATGACATTACTGAAGTGTTCACATGCAAATTTTATTTTCTATTTTATTATTTTCCTATTTTTGTATATCAGTCTGCACCAAAAACCACTAGCACTATGCCCCTGTCTAGTAAAAATTGGTTCAGGCTAGTAAAAATTGGTTCAGGCTAGTAAAAATTGGTTCAGGCTAGTAAAAATTGGTTCAGGCTAGTAAAAATTGGTTCAGGCTAGTAAAAATTGCATAAAATTTACTTAATCAAATAGAAAAAATTCTTCTAGAATACTGTTCAGGCTAGTTTGTCAAAATGTTTATGGCACAGACTGCTATATATTTTTGATGATTGATTGATAGGACCTTGAACAGACTATTTAGATAATTGTTTAATTTTATTTTTGATTTGCATATTTGTAATATGATGTTATATAATATAATAAATCAGCAGCGGCGTTGTCGTGTGGCTTTGCACTTTACATGATTTATAGTCCTTTTTTTGTCTTCATATAACATGACGTCAATAATTATAATATAACTAGTATGCTATGCATAATGAGAGGTATTTTGCAAGAGAATATTCAGTAACATTGAACAATTAACTTCCAGAGAATATTCAGTAACATTGAACAGTTAACTTCCAGAGAATATTCAGTAACATTGAACAGTTAACTTCCAGAGAATATTCAGTAACATTGAACAGTTAACTTCCAGAGAATATTCAGTAACATTGAACAGTTAACTTCCAGAGAATATTCAGTAACATTGAACAGTTAACTTCCAGAGAATATTCAGTAACATTGAACAGTTAACTTTCAGAGAATATTCAGTAACATTGAACAGTTAATTTCCAGAGAATATTCAGTAACATTGAACAGTTAACTTCCAGAGAATATTCAGTAACATTGAACAGTTAACTTCCAGAGAATATTCAGTAACATTGAACTTAACTTCCATGGATATCCATGATGACAAGATTTAGCTTTGTTGGCCATCTTGGATTGAGCTTTGTTGGCCATCTTGGATTGAGATCAACATTTCTATATTTAGAAGTGGACTCCACTAATAGAAGTAAATATTAGATGGTATGTATGGTAGATATAAACACTTTTGAAGTGGGACTATTCTAGATGAAGTCATAATACAAATACTATTTTTATATATAAATGCATAGATCATTAGACACGAGATTCTTTTGTACCCTATGGCAAGAGCTAAAAATTTAAAAATAAACGTTCAGAAAAACACAAGATTCTGATCCATATACATTTGTATATGGCAAGAAAAATCAGGAAAAAAAAACTATATTTGTTTATGACTGCATCTGTTAACAAGATCTATATAAGAATTGTCACAATGAAAAATTATAATAAATTACACAGAAACTTGACATGGTTCAGCCCACTTAACTACTTATAATACATAACAATATAATTAACTGTCAACAGGAAATGGTGGGTGTCTGACTGGTACAAGGATTATATCTAATATTAGATGTCTGACTGGTACAGGGATTATATCTAATATTAGATGTCTGACTGATACAGGGATTATATCTAATACTAGATGTCTGACTGGTACAGGGATTATATCTAATATTAGATGTCTGACTGATACAGGGATTATATCTAATATTAGATGTCTGACTGGTACAGGGATTATATCTAATATTAGATGTCTGACTGGTACAGGGATTATATCTAATATTAGATGTCTGACTGGTACAGGGATTATATCTAATATTAGACGTCTGACTGGTACAGGGATTATATCTAATATTAGACGTCTGACTGGTACAGGGATTATATCTAATATTAGACGTCTGACTGGTACAGGGATTATATCTAATATTAGACGTCTGACTGGTACAGGGATTATATCTAATATTAGATGTCTGACTGGTACAAGGATTATATCTAATATTAGATGTCTGACTGGTACAAGGATTATATCTAATATTAGATGTCTGACTGGTACAAGGATTATATCTAATATTAGATGTCTGACTGGTACAAGGATTATATCTAATATTAGATGTCTGACTGGTACAAGGATTATATCTAATATTAGATGTCTGACTGGTACAAGGATTATATCTAATATTAGATGTCTGACTGGTACAGGGATTATATCTAATATTAGATGTCTGACTGGTACAGGGATTATATCTAATATTAGATGTCTGACTGGTACAAGGATTATATCTAATATTAGATGTCTGACTGGTACAGGGATTATAATCTAATATTAGATGTGTAACTTATTATTATACACCTAAAACAGTTATGTAACTCTACTGTTAAACACACACAAAAGTGTTTGTCATCATGTCAGAAATGTGGAAAATTAATAAAATGAAAGAATGTGTCCAATGAATATGGATAACCCTGTGTAACTCGAATATCATCAGTCATAATAGCCAAAATTAAACCTGACTTGTGTATTGTTGGTTTAAACCATGTGTATAAATTTCAAATAATTTGTTTAACTGAAACTTTGGCTATTGAACAGAAACTTGAGAAATTAATTTTTTTTCTTCAGCAAATGAAATCAAAGGAGATAAATTCCAAAATGGAAAAAAGTAAGATCAAAAAAGAACTTAAGCTGCCTTTTACGGAAACCAAATGCAGGACATGTGCATGTAAAGTCGAACATATATACTGACATGAGTAAAACTTAATGTCCTTGACACCTAGAAGTGGTGATGCTCATCAAATTAGTTTATCAAAATAGTCTATACCCTACTGTCATTGTGCATAAAATTGTGTAATATGATATGATGTCTTACAATTTCTTTTTATAAGTTGTTTTTTTCTTGATTTTATCACTACTATATAATCATATACAGATAAACTTATAAAACAATATAAATAAATAACTGCTGCTGATAACATTGATTAATTGATTGATTGATTGATTGTAGCTTACTGTCAAATAAGCAGTATTTCAGTCATATTCATGATGAAAGTAAGTTTTACAATATTTTATACAACTAAAAATATGGCTTTTGAATTGGTACTTTTGGATGGGCCCAGGGCTGGAAAATTGTGATTGGGACAAAAAAAGAAGGATATAATGGATCTGATCAGTAAATGTAGCCTTGCAGCCTTCAAAGACCACTCCCTCAGAGCTAGGTGCCTTCCAGCCAAGGATATTTTCCTTACATGATGCGGTCCTTAATGTCTCTTCCTAATGGAAGCTGTGTATTGGATTAATTCTGCACATTTCAGGAGGATTGCACTATTTCTGCACATTTCAGGAGGATTGCACTATTTCTGTGGAGGAATTAATAATAATAACATAACCTGAACAACCTTCTAATGTTCTGTTGTTGGTGATTTCTGTCAATTACTCATGTTACAATGGAAAAATCTAAATTGTACCCCATCAGTTACTCATGTTATAATTGTCCCCTATTTTGATGATAATCAGTTGAAATTATTCATTACATAATAATCTTTATCAAGAAAATACTTCATCATGTTGAGATAATTGTTCCTCTGTGAGTTACTCATGTGATAATCCCCCCTTCCATTTTGATGAAAGACAGTAGAAATTAGTTATTACATAATAATCTTTATCAAGAAAATACTTCATCCTGTTGAGATAATTGTTCCTCCAACTGTTTCACTTTCTCTGCCAGTACTTGGGATGCTATCTTCTGGTGAGCAAATGCTTCATTCCTCTCATGTAGCTGTAAATAACAAAAATAATTCAGTACTCATGTACTAATAATATGTCCTTAATACATCTAATTTCATAATGCATAAAACTTTGTCACCAACATTGTTCATGCATAGGCTTGTGCTTATTTAGCATCAATGCATTCACCAAGCTTGGTTAGTTAGCAGATGTCCAATTTTTGTCACTGACAGTGATTTAAGTCATGAAGGGCTTAAACCATGTTATTATTCACTGACAGTGATTTAAGTCATGAAGGGCTTAAACCATGTTATTACTCACTGACAGTGATTTAAGTCATGAAGGGTTTAAACCATGTTATTACTCACTGACAGTGATTTAAGTCATGAAGGGTTTAAACCATGTTATTACTCACTGACAGTGATTTAAGTCATGAAGGGCTTAAACCATGTTATTACTCACCGACAGTGATTTAAGTCATGAAGGGTTTAAACCATGTTATTACTCACTGACAGTGATTTAAGTCATGAAGGGCTTAAACCATGTTATTACTCACTGACAGTGATTTAAGTCATGAAGGGCTTAAACCATGTTATTACTCACCGACAGTGATTTAAGTCATGAAGGTTTTAAACCATGTTATTACTCACTGACAGTGATTTAAGTCATGAAGGGCTTAAACCATGTTATTACTCACTGACAGTGATTTAAGTCATGAAGGGTTTAAACAATGTTATTACTCACTGACAGTGATTTAAGTCATGAAGGGTTTAAACCATGTTATTACTCACTGACAGTGATTTAAGTCATGAAGGGTTTAAACCATGTTATTACTCACTGACAGTGATTTAAGTCATGAAGGGCTTAAACCATGTTATTACTCACTGACAGTGATTTAAGTCATGAAGGGTTTAAACCATGTTATTACTCACTGACATTCTTAGACTATTCAAGTTTCATATAGATATATTTAAACCAAATAATATGCCCTAATGGGGCCACAGATAAATCATACAAATTAAAATTTACAAATCTAACTGCTCAATGGTTATTTTACATTAATTTTTCATTTATTAAGAAAATGTTGAAGATACCAATGGGGTAATCAGAAGCCATAAAGATACCAATGGGGTAATCAGAAGCCATAAAGGTACCAAAGGGGTAATCAGAAGCCATAATGATACCAAAGGGGTAATCAGAAGCCATAAAGATACCAAAAGGGTAATCACAAGGCATAAAGATACCAAAGGGGTCATCACAAGCCATAAAGATACCAATGGGGTAATCACAAGCCATAAAGATACTAATGGGGTAATCACAATCCATAAAGATACCAAAGGGGTAATCACAAGCCATAAAGATACCAATGGGGTAATCAGAAGCCAAAAATATACCAAAGGGGTAATCACAAGCCATAAAGATACAAATGGGGTAATCACAAGCCATAAATATACCAATGGGGTAATCACAGGTCATAAAGATACCAAAGGGGTTATCACAAGCCATAAAGATACCAAAGGGATAATCAGATGCCATAAAGATACCAATGGGGTAATCACAATCTATAAAGATACCAATGGGGTAATCAGAAGCCATAATGATACCAATGGTGTAATCACAAGCCATAAAGATACCAATGGGGTAATCACAAGCCATAAAGATACCAATGGGGTAATCACAAGCCATAAAGATACCAAAGGGGTAATCACAAGCCATAAAGATACCAAAGGGGTAATCAGAAGCCATAAAGATACCAATGGGGTAATCACAAGCCATAAAGATACCAATGGGGTAATCACAAGCCATAAAGATACCAATGGGGTAATCACAAGCCATAAAGATACCAAAGGGGTAATCAGAAGCCATAAAGATACCAAAGGGGTAATCACAAGCCATAAAGATACCAAAGGGGTAATCACAAGCCATAAAGATACCAATGGGGTAATCAGAAGCCATAAAGATACCAATGGGGTAATCACAAGTCATAAAGATACCAAAGGGGTAATCACAAGTCATAAAGATACCAAAGGGGTAATCACAAGCCATAAAGATACCAATGGGGTAATCACAAGCCATAAAGATACCAAAGGGGTAATCACAAGCCATAAAGATACCAAAGGGGTAATCACAAGCCATAAAGATACCAAAGGGTTAGTCACAAGCCATAAAGATACCAAAGCGGTAATCACAAGCCATAAAGATACCAATGGGGTAATCAGAAGCCATAAAGATACCAAAGGGGTAATCAGAAGCCATAAAGATACCAAAGGGGTAATCAGAAGCCATAAAGATACCAAAGGGGTAATCAGAAGCCATAAAGATACCAATGGGGTAATCACAAGCCATAAAGATACCAATGGGATAATCACAAGCCATAAAAATACCAATGGGGTAATCACAAGCCATAAAGATACCAAAGGGGTAATCACAAGCCATAAAGATACCAAAGGGGTAATCACAAGCCATAAAGATACCAATGGGGTAATCACAAGCCATAAAGAGACCAAAGAGGTCATCACAAGGCATAAAGATACCAATGGGGTAATCAGAAGTCATAAAGATACCAAAGGGGTAATCACAAGTCATAAAGATACCAATGGGGTAATCAGAAGCCATAAAGATACCAATGGGGTCATCACAAGTCATAAAGATACCAATGGGGTAATCAGAAGCCATAAAGATACCAAAGGGGTAATCACAAGCCATAAAGAGACCAAAGGGGTAATCACAAGCCATAAAGATACCAATGGGGTAATCACAAGGCATAAAGATACCAAAGGGGTAATCACAAGCCATAATGATACCAATGGGGTAATCACAAGCCATAAAGATACCAAAGGGGTAATCACAAGGCATAAAGATACCAAAGGGGTAATCACAAGGCATAAAGATACCAAAGGGGTAATCACAAGGCATAAAGATACCAAAGGGGTAATCACAAGGCATAAAGATACCAAAGGGGTAATCACAAGGCATAAAGATACCAAAGGGGTAATCACAAGCCATAAAGATACCAAAGGGGTAATCACAAGGCATAAAGATACCAAAGGGGTAATCACAAGCCATAAAGATACCAATGGGGTAATCACAAGCCATAAAGAGACCAAAGGGGTAATCACAAGCCATAAAGATACCAATGGGGTAATCACAAGCCATAAAGATACCAATGGGGTAATCACAAGCTATAAAGATACCAAAGGGGTAATCACAAGCCATAAAGATACCAAAGGGGTAATCACAAGCCATAAAGAGACCAAAGAGGTCATCACAAGGCATAAAGATACCAAAGGTGTAATCACAAGCCATAAAGATACCAAAGGGGTAATCAGAGGCCATAAAGATACCAATGGGGTAATCACAAGCCATAAAGATACCAAAGCGGTAATCACAAGCCATAAAGATACCAAACAGGTCATCACAAGGCATAAAGATACCAATGGTGTAATCACAAGCCATAAAGATACCAATGGGGTAATCACAAGCCATAAAGATACCAAAGGGGTAATCACAAGCCATAAAGATACCAAAGGGGTAATCACAAGCCATAAAGATACCAAAGGGGTAATCACAAGCCATAAAGATACCAATGGGGTAATCACAAGCCATAAAGATACCAATGGGGTAATCACAAGCCATAAAGATACCAAAGGGGTAATCAGAAGCCATAAAGATACCAATGGGATAATCAGAAACCATAAAGATACCAAAGGGGTAATCAGAAGCCATAAAGATACCAAAGGGGTCATCACAAGCCATAATTCACAGAAGTATAGACAAAACAATGACCATTAGGAAAAAGGACAAAAATAGGACACAAGGACAAACCTTCACCTTACATAAGCTGATAACTTTTTGTTCCTTTGAAGTTTAACATCAAATACTTATGTATCATTAAAAGAGATAAAGACAAAAGAATGTCAGACATTTGTAGTAAATTACAGGTGTCAGGAGGAACATATAATAAACATCATAGATTACATGATTATGTCCTCTAACAGGATATAAAATTAGCAAAAATTCTGATAAAAACAGCACTTCATTCAAATTACTTATACAATAATGCATACACAATATTTTTTTTTGATTTTACAAAACATTTAACACATTAAAGAACAGAACGTGATATGCATGGGATACACCATATAAAACTGAACTACTCAACTAAATATAGAATAATGACAATTCTAAAGGTTGAGACAGACATTGTCACTAGTATCACAGTGAATCCAATAGGACGAGCTGTGATACTAGTGATAATGCTTGTCAACACCTGAAATTATTGTTTTTTTCTCTGATTTTCACGTCACAACGATCAGTAATATTCAGTATTCGAGTCATTCTGTTGATACTGACAATAACACTCTGTGAGATCAAAGGTCATTCTGTTGATACTGACAATAACACTGTGAGATCAAAGGTCATTCTGTTGATACTGACAATAACACTCTGTGAGATCAAAGGTCATTCTGTTGATACTAACAATAACACTCTGTGAGATCAAAGGAAAAATGTTCAAATAACCAATAATAGTCTATATGTAAAATCTGTTGATCTTTTCAAAATAATTATTGAAAAAATTAATTACTTACTATTTGTGTAAGAACTAGAACTAACTCTCTATCAGTTAAAGGGCGACTATCAACTTCCCCATTCTGTATAGATACACCAATAGTAGAGCGAGAGACTGTTTGTCTCATTAAAACATCTGTAATGTACAAGAGAGTATCTAATGTTTTCTGATGTTGATAAAGATGATCCTGCTTGTTGTAACCCCTTTATAATTACCATTTAAATAGTTATTATGTAATTACATTTATATTTTAATGAAATTGTAGTTTCTTTATATCTTGAAACTTGATATTTAATTTTTAAATAACTAATGCTAAGATTATTATAACTAGAGGCTCAGGTGAGCCTGTATCGCTCACCTGACATAAATAAGTCCTCTTAAGAATGTCTGCATGCCGAATACATCTAATTTACTATTCAAATCCCATACTGCCATAGGGTTCTATGTTAAAACTATGTTTGCTCATGGCAGCCATCTTGGATGGAGGTCGTGGTCACCGGACACAATTTTGAAAGCATACTACCCAAGGACCATCCATGCCATGCTTGCTTTAAATTGGCTGACTGGTTTCAGAAGAGAAGACTTTTAAACAATTTTCCCATAGGGTCCTATGTTAAAACTATGTCTGCTGACGGTGGCCATTTTGAACCGAGATCGGGATCACTGAACACAATTTTGGAAGTTGACCACCTAAGGACCATCGATGACATGTTTGCTATATTGGCTTACTGGTTTCAGAGGAGAAGATTTTAAAACATTTTTCCCATAGGGTCCTATGTTAAAACTACAGTATGTCCGCTGAAGGCGGCCATCTTGGATGGAGGTCAGGGTCACTGGACACAATTTTGAAAATTGACCACTTAAGGACCATCCATGCCATGTTTGCTTTAAATTGGCTTACTGGTTTCAGAGAAGAAGATTTTTAAACATATTTCCCATAGGTTCCTATGTTAAAACTATGTCCACTGATGGTGGCCATCTTGGATGGAGTTTTGGGTCACTGGATATAATTTTGAAAGTTGACCATTTAAGGACCATTCATGCCATGTTTGCTTTAAATTGGCTTACTGATTTCAGAGGAAATTTTTTTTAAACATTTTTCCCATAGGGTCCTATGTTAAAAATATGCTTGCTGATGGTGGCCATCTTGGATGGAGGTCGGGGTCACAGGACATAATTTTGAAAGTTGACCACCTAAGGACCATTCATGCCATGTTTGCTTTAAACTGACTTACTGGTTTCAGAGGAAAAGACTTTTAAACATTTTTTCCATAGGGTCCTATGTTAAAATTAAGTCGAGTCATGGTGGCCATCTTGAATTTCCGATCAGCAAACGATTCACAAATTTAGTACAGGACCACCCAATGATCATTCCTGCAAAGCCACAATTCAATTGGCTTAGTGGTTTCTAACAAGAAGATTTTTAAAATTTCGACCAATCAGAACACATTATGGGCCCTGGCAGCCATGTTGGATTTCCGATCAGCACCAAAAACACAAATCTTGTATATGACCATCCAATGAACATTTCTGCCAAGTTTGGTTCAAATCTTTTTGTGGTTTCAGAAAAAAAGATGAAAATGTGAAATTCCCATAGGGTCCAATGTTAAACTAAGTCGAGTCATGGCGGCCATCTTGAATTTCCGATTGGCAAACGATTCACAAGTTTAGTACAGGACCACCCAATGATCATTCCTGCAAAGTCACAATTCAATTGGCCTAGTGGTTTCTAACAAGAAGATTTTAAAAATTTCGACCAATCAGAACACATTATGGGCCCTGGCAGCCATGTTGGATTTCCGATCAGCGCCAAAAACAGAAATCTTGTATATGACCATCCAATGAACATTTCTGCCAAGTTTGGTTCAAATCTGTTTTGTGGTTTCAGAAAAAAAGATGAAAATGTGAAATTCCCATAGGGTCTAATGTTAAACTAAGTCGAGTCATGGCGGCCATCTTGAATTTCCGATCGGCAAACGATTCACAATTTAGTACAGGACCACCCAATGATCATTCCTGCAAAGTCACAATTCAATTGCCTAATGGTTTCTGACAAGAAGATTTTTAAAATTTCAGCCAATGAGAACACATTATGGACCCTGGCAGCCATGTTGGATTTCAAATCAGCACAAAAAACAGAAATCTGGTAGAGGACCATCCAGTGAACATTTCTGGCAAGTTTGGTTGAAATCTGTTCAGCGGTTTCAGAGAAGAAGATTTAAATGTGAAAAGCTAACGGACGGACGGACGCTTACCCATGACAAAAGCTCACATGGCCTATGGCCAGGTGAGCTAAAAATCTAGTAAAAAGGTGAGGGAAAAAAAGATGCATGAGAAGTAAGAGCGAGTGATTGTTGTTTAATGCCAACTCAGTAATTTTTCAGTTATATCATGGCGACAACAAGTTAATTTTCAATGAAATGATGATGAGGTCCGCTTTGTACTAGACCAACAAGCTTAGTTGGATTTTTATAGTGCTTGTTCACTGAAACAACAGTCCGTGGGTATACATGTCGCCCCTCTCGGACACATTATCCTGATTCCAAGCCAACCAGTCTTTGCTCTTTCTCCTTAATACTGTGTGCTTAGCGGAGAGGCAACCAATACCAATTTTATTGTCCTCTGTTTGATCCGATCGAGGCTCGAACCCACGATTTATCACACTCGAGGGGAGCATGCTAACCATTACACCATCGATGCGGTTGCATGAGAAGTAAATGGTAAAGATTTTACCTGACATTTAGCAAGGTAATCCATGTACTAGGTATTATATACATTGTATACATCATTAAAATACAGCACAATTTCAACACTCAAGTTATTCTTATTTCTAACTAAATGGATTCTTAAAATGTGACTTTTTTTGAGGGATTTAAACACACTATGACAGATCATATTTTGAATCAAACTAATAAATTACCATCATTTAATGTTTCAAGAAGAAATCTAAAGATAGCTTTAGCTCGTTCTAGTTTATTAATGCCTGGTACAGCCATAGAAGTCAGCTGTGCAAGTAAAACTTTGTTTTTCTGTAACTGTTCTTCAAATGCCTGTCTATAAGCATCTATGGCTAAAATAGCTTCCTTCTTCCTTTTCTTGTGAGATTCTACCTACAAAATACATTAATATTGCTAAAATATCTTCAATTTTGCTCATCAAAACAACTTTTGAGATTCTACCTATAAGGGCGTTGATGGCCGAGTGGTCATGTACTTCTGACTACAAACCCAACACCACTGATGTGGATTACCAACCCCTGATACCCACCTCAAGTGATAAGGTTTCCAGATACCTATTAGTTATAACTGTCCATGCTTTCCTCCCCCATTAATTTTGTTAGTTCCAATACTTAACAAACAGCTGGGACAAGAGATAATGAAATGTCTGTCACCCAAACTGTAGTCAAATCTGAAAGAGTGACCATTTTAACAAACAAGGTATAACTCTTGAACGATAAACAAAAAAAAGGTATTATAAAATATGTTTTCTAAAATATTTATTTATTGCAGTCTGCTGAACAGAGGAAATCATTTTAAATACCTGAGATTTAAGTCTGGACATTTCCTGTCTCAAGTGGGCAGCAGCATGAGCACAACCACATGGTTCAGGGGAGGTTACTCTACACTTACATGCTCCTAATACTGCTATCTGTCATCATCAAATAAATAAAATATATATGATAGACTCAGATCGATGTCCAGTCTCTAATCGACGTCCACTCCTCAAATCGGCGTCCACTGATGTCATTATCTCAAATCACGGTCCAATTTTAGGATATTCTCAAATAGGTGTCCTTTCCAAACTCATATCTATAGGCCCATTTACACGATCAAAGTTTGCCATCAAAAATAATTGTAACGATAGTTTTGTTTTTTTAATGTTTTTTTTGTGTGTTTTTTAATCATTTTCCCATTCTTTAATATTATCAATAGGGGTAGAATCTACTTTGGCAGACCACGGAAGTCAGATATTGTAATAAACAAAGCACATGACCCATAACCTTTCATTTTGTTACCATGCGGATATGACAACAAAAGGGTTAGGGTTAAGGTTAGGGTTAGGGTTATGTTTAGGGCTAGGGTTAGGGTTAGGACTAGGGTTAAGGTTAGGGTTAGGGTTATGTTTAGGGTTAGGGTTATGTTTAGGGCTAGGGTTAGGGCTAGGGTTAAGGTTAGGGTTAAGCTTAGGGCTAGTGTTAAGGTTAAGGTTAGGGTTAATGTTAGGGTTAGGGTTAAGGTTAAGGTTAGGGTTAGGGTTAAGGTTAGGGTTAGGGTTATGTTTAGGGTTATGTTTAGGGTTAAGCTTAGGGCTAGTGTTAAGGTTAAGGTTAGGGTTAATGTTAGGGTTAGGGTTAAGGTTAGGGTTAGGATTAAGGTTAGGGTCCGCTAAAGTAGAAGTACTCCAATAGGATTTTAACTACAGTAACTATAAAATACATAGGCATTTTTGTCATCAAGAACCCATCATCTGGAATCTGGTCTTTTCCCTTCTCCATCATTGTTTCAAAACATTCCCTAATGGGTGTGTGTCATTTGAAGTATACGTCAGTGACGTCATTGGACGCCGATTTGAGAAAGTGAAAAACGGCCATATATTTGAGAATTGGATGCCGATTTGAGGATTGGACATCGATTAGAGACTGGACGTCGATCTGAATAATACATATATATACAGTGCACAAGCTACTGCAATAATCTGCAAATGTACTAAATTGATAAATAACTGTCAAAGGGGAATAACTCTAGTCACAATCAATAGATTATTTTATAAAATATCAATATTTTATTTACATACAATCTGAAGTGATTTTATATTATGAATGACTTGTGTCAGTTGTCCCCACTGCTGCCTAATATAATAATGTTGATGTAAGTTTGTATTACTGGAGAAAATCTGTACATATCCATGTTGTTATAATCAGCATGTCAATCCTTGTATTTCCACATCATTTCAAAAAAAGTGTATACATAAATATTTTATGTAAGATTACTTCATCTATGTTATGTTTTCTTCTTGATAGCCCTTGGATATTAAATTATATACACCAAGTAATATCAAAACAACAAAGATGCCAGGATGTAACATTTATCGGCAGGCTAGGGATCATTTCACACTCATTTTAGGGTATGAGTTTTGGTCATTGTTGAACACTCTACTGTGAATGTGAAATGTAGAATAGCAATAAAAGTATTGTCCCTTTACTTGATTTTGTCTCTAAGTGTAATGTTGGATAGTCTCTCATGTTCATTTACATCCATATATTTTCTTACTAATAGACGTAATTATAATCATCATCAGATGACAGGGCCGTCGTGGTCGTGATCGTATGGTAGTTGGATTTACAACTACCTGTGCAATCAGTGCCTATCACCACTAAAGTTGTGAGTTTGAACCCCATTCATGATGAGGTGTACTTGATACAACATTATGTGATAAAGTTTGTCAGTGATCTGTGACAGGTCGGTGGTTTTCTCCGGGTACTCCAGTTTCCTCCATCAATAAAACTGATCACCTCAATATAACTGTAATATTGTTGAGTGATGCTAGACACCATATACTAACCTCTGCAGAAGTATAATTATTATAGTCCTCCTCAGATGACCTACTACACCAAGGTCAAGGACATATACTAACCTCTACAGAAGTATAATTATTATAGTCCTCCTCAGATGAACTACTACACCAAGGTCAAGGACATATACTAACCTCTACAGAAGTATAATTATTATAGTCCTCTTCAGATGACCTACTACACCAAGGTCAAGGACATATACTAATCTCTACAGAAGTATAATTATTATAGTCCTCCTCAGATGACCTACTACACCAAGGTCAAGGACATATACTAACCTCTACAGAAGGATAATTATAATAGTCCTCTTCAGATGACCTACTACACCAAGGTCAAGGACATATACGTATACTAACCTCTACAGAAGTATAATTATTATAGTCCTCCTCAGATGACTTACTACACCAAGGTCAAGGACATATAATAACCTCTACAGAAGTATAATTATCATAGTCCTCTTCAGATGACGTACTACACCAAGGTCAAGGACATATACTAATCTCTACAGAAGCATAATTATTATAGTCCTCCTCAGATGACCTACTACACCAATATCAAGGACATATACTAACCTCTACAGAAGTATAATTATAATAGTCCTCTTCAGATGACCTACTACACCAAGGTCAAGGACATATATGTATACTAACCTCTACAGAAGTATAATTATTATAGTCCTCCTCAGATGACTTACTACACCAAGGTCAAGGACATATAATAACCTCTACAGAAGTATAATTATCATAGTCCTCTTCAGATGACGTACTACACCAAGGTCAAGGACATATACTAATCTCTACAGAAGCATAATTATTATAGTCCTCCTCAGATGACCTACTACACCAATATCAAGGACATATACTAACCTCTACAGAAGTATAATTATAATAGTCCTCTTCAGATGACCTACTACACCAAGGTCAAGGACATATATGTATACTAACCTCTACAGAAGTATAATTATTATAGTCCTCCTCAGATGACTTACTACACCAAGGTCAAGGACATATAATAACCTCTACAGAAGAATAATTATTATAGTCCTCTTCAGATGACCTACTACACCAACGTCAAGGACATATACTAACCTCTACAGAAGTATAATTATTATAGTCCTCCTCAGATGACTTACTACACCAAGGTCAAGGACATATAATAACCTCTACAGAAGCATAATTATCATAGTCCTCTTCAGATGACCTACTACACCAAGGTCAAGGACATATACTAATCTCTACAGAAGTATAATTATTATAGTCCTCCTCAGATGACCTACTACACCAAGGTCAAGGACATATACATATACTAACCTCTACAGAAGTATAATTATTATAGTCCTCCTCAGATGACCTACTACACCAAGGTCAAGGACATATACATATACTAACCTCTACAGAAGTATAATTATTATAGTCCTCCTCAGATGACCTACTACACCAAGGTCAAGGACATATACTAATCTCTACAGAAGTATAATTATTATAGTCCTCCTCAGATGACCTACTACACCAAGGTCAAGGACATATACTAACCTCTACAGAAGGATAATTATAATAGTCCTCTTCAGATGACCTACTACACCAAGGTCAAGGACATATACGTATACTAACCTCTACAGAAGTATAATTATTATAGTCCTCCTCAGATGACTTACTACACCAAGGTCAAGGACATATAATAACCTCTACAGAAGCATAATTATCATAGTCCTCTTCAGATGACCTACTACACCAAGGTCAAGGACATATACTAATCTCTACAGAAGCATAATTATTATAGTCCTCCTCAGATGACCTACTACACCAAGGTCAAGGACATATACTAACCTCTACAGAAGTATAATTATAATAGTCCTCTTCAGATGACCTACTACACCAAGGTCAAGGACATATATGTATACTAACCTCTACAGAAGTATAATTATTATAGTCCTCCTCAGATGACTTACTACACCAAGGTCAAGGAAATATAATAACCTCTACAGAAGTATAATTATTATAGTCCTCTTCAGATGACCTACTACACCAAGGTCAAGGACATATACTAACCTCTACAGAAGCATAATTATCATAGTCCTCTTCAGATGACCTACTACACCAAGGTCAAGGACATATACTAACCTCTACAGAAGAATAATTATTATAGTCCTCCTCAGATGACCTACTACACCAAGGTCAAGGACATATACTAACCTCTACAGAAGTATAATTATTATAGTCCTCCTCAGATGACCTACTACACCAAGGTCAAGGACATATACTAACCTCTACAGATGCATAATTATTATAGTCCTCCTCAGATGACCTACTACACCAAGGTCAAGGACATATACTAACCTCTACAGAAGTATAATTATTATAGTCCTCCTCAGATGACCTACTACACCAAGGTCAAGGACATATACTAACCTCTACAGAAGCATAATTATTATAGTCCTCCTCAGATGACCTACTACACCAAGGTCAAGGACATATACTAACCTCTACAGAAGTATAATTATTATAGTCCTCTTCAGATGACCTACTACATGTCCTTATGTATCTTTCTCTTTCTTTTACATCTAACAGTGCTACTAACTCATCACGTTCCCTACTCAGACCTATAATAATATAAATTTTACATCTAACAATGCTACTAACTCATCACGTTCTCTACTCAGACCTATAATAATATAAATTTTACATCTAACAGTGCTACTAACTCATCACATTCTCAACTCAGACCTATAACTAGAACTGTGAGTGACCTCACTGAGTGATACCCCCTGCTTGCAATACTATGATGTTCAAACTTTGGAATACAGGTATATTAGCAAGTTACCTATGAAAAATGAACGGATATGGAGTTATGTCATGAAAGTATAAATTGATTTATCTCCCCTTCTAAATTTTAGACAGCAACGGTATTCCTTCATGCACATCTGCAGGTTGTGTACTAATATTGTGTAAAGTTTCATAAAAATTCAATAAGCAGTTTAGTAGTTGTGCTTACAAGGTACATGCCCCTCCCCTTTTCATGAAAGTATAAGTTGAATTATCTCCCCTTTTAAATTTTGGACAGCAACCATATTCCTTCATGCATATCTGCAGGTAGTGTACTACAACTGTGTAAAGTTTCACAAAACTCCAATAAGCCGCTTAGGAGGAGTTGCGCTTACAAGGTACACAACCCCCCTTTTCATGAAACTATAAGTTGAATTATCTCCCCTTCTAAATTTTAGACAGCAACGGTATTCCTTCATGCACATCTGCAGGCTGTGTACTACAACTGTGTAAAGTTCCATAAAAATTCAATAAGCAGCTTAGTAGGAGTTGCGCTTACAAGGTACATGCCCTCCCCCACCCCCACACTTTTCGTGAAAGTATAAGTAGAATTATCTCCCCTTTTAAATTTTGGACAGCAACCATATTCCTTCATGCACATCTGCAGGTAGTGTACTACAAATGTGTAAAGTTTCATAAAAATCCAATAAGCCGCTTAGGAGGAGTTGCGCTTACAAGGTACATGGACAGACCGACAGGGTTATTCCTATATACCCCCCCAAACTTTGTTTGCAGGGGATATAATAACATTAAAGATTGCTAGATTACACATAATTTTCTGTCATATAAAATTGTAAATCTCTGATATACAGCCTAGGTATTCATACATTAATATTTCAACATCTGCTCTACCTGACAAAACAAATGTTGCTTATTGACCATGTATAGGAGTGAGTGGGTGATTGGTGTTTAACACCAATTCAGCATTTTTCAGATATATCATGACTAGAACAAGTTAATTTTCAATGAGATGATGAGGTCCGCTTTGTACTAGACCAGCACACTTAGTTGGATTTTTATAATGATAGCTCACTGTAACAACAGTCCGCGGGTATACATGTTGCCCCACTCGGACACGTTATCCTGATTCCGAGCCAACCAGTCTTTGCTCTTTCTCATTAATGCTGCGTGCTTAGCGGATTACGCCACCGATGCGGTTCTTACCATGTATGGATAAAGAAGACATATTATGTTGTTATAAAACAATACTTCAATGTTCTGTATTATCCATTTTTAAATGTTACCAAGGATTCCGAATGAAGGCATGATTTCTGTACAAATATTAATGTAATCAAATTCTGATTAATCAACTGACGACATTGACTATGACAAACAAATCTTCTCCTTTTTACTATTGTTGTCAGCTGTTTAAATACCATTGAGATTGAGAAGTTTTTTGCCCAGTAACTTTTTTTATTATACAATCTATTTTTAATTTCACTACCGGTGAATATTTTATGGAAAAACGATGGGGTTAAACTTAATATAAAGATAACGTTCAATATATTTAACAGCAATATCATTAAGTCATTTATATAGTGATTGTTGTTTAACACCTAGTGAGGAGTTTTATTTCAGCTATATCATGGTTTTTATAGTGTTACCTCACTGAAACAATGGTCCATGAATAGTTATGTCGCTCCACTCTAACACATTATCCCAACTCTGAGCCAAACAGTCTTTGAATTTACTCCTTAATGCTGTGTGCTTCACACATAAGCAGCAGATATCAATTTTTAGCCTTTGCTTTGATCTCACCAGGGCTTGAACTCACAATTTTCAGCACCAGAGGGAGCATACTAACCATTAGCAATAGAGACATGCTCCAGTTACTTGTATAAGATGACATTATAAATTATTTACCCTTATTTTGCGCTACAACTTTCTGAAGTGTTTTGGTCCTTTCTTCCAGATCACACATTAATGCAGAGTTCTCTTTACATACACTGAAATAAACCAAATAAAACAATAAATGTAAGCCATGGTCTTTAATAAATAACATGTGCTTCTGGCTTCTTCGGGAACAAAGGACACAGGAAGGAATTTGTAATTATATTTCATGGCTATATGGTAATACATGGATAAGAATAGGAAAATACTTTACATAAATCATTTCCATCACTGTAAATCAGATTCTGAATTATGATAGATATGGACCAAGTGATAGAAGAAAAGTTGGTCATTGGAAGGCATCTAAATTCACAATATTAAGTTAATGTATTTCTTCATTTCAACAAAAGAAAAGTACTACCAAAATTGTATTTGTATTTTAGAAACAAGATGCAATGTGGAAAATTATAAAATCTACATTAGATATTGTTAAAAGTGGCATTAAACACCAAAATTGATATTCAATCAAAATCATGAAGTCACCAGGAAATGTAGCTTACATTGCACTTACTTGTTAAATCTATCAGCCCATACTTCTTGACTATTTTCTAGTGTTATATCTTTTCTGTCCAGTTCAAAATGTAAATGGTTGACTTCCTAATGAAATATCAATAATACATTGTACTTAATATAATATATACTAAGGTGAACTTAAATATTTAAGATGAACAATTTATTGTCAGTAATGTAATAATTATATGTACATTTTACAAGCTATATAGGAAAATACTTAATTAAGAATCCCAACTCTTGTGATTATTAGAGGCCGTTGGGACTGGGATCGACATCTTCCTATGTGGTCAAACGTTTGATTCCCGCTGATGGCCAGGTGTATTAGTTACAACTTTATGTAGCAGGTTATTAGTTTGATTCCCATTGATGGCCAGGTGTATTAGTTACAACTTTATGTAGCAGGTTATTAGTTTGATTCCCACTGATGGCCAGGTGTATTAGTTACAACTTTATGTAGCAGGTTATTAGTTTGATTCCCACTGATGGCCAGGTGTATTAGTTACAACTTTATGTAGCAGGTTATTAGTTTGATTCCCATTGATGGCCAGGTGTATTAGTTACAACTTTATGTAGCAGGTTATTAGTTTGATTCCCATTGATGGCCAGGTGTATTAGTTACAACTTTATGTAGCAGGTTATTAGTTTGATTCCCACTGATGGCCAGGTGTATTAGTTACAACTTTATGTAGCAGGTTATTAGTTTGATTCCCATTGATGGCCAGGTGTATTAGTTACAACTTTATGTAGCAGGTTATTAGTTTGATTCCCATTGATGGCCAGGTGTATTAGTTACAACTTTATGTAGCAGGTTATTAGTTTGATTCCCATTGATGGCCAGGTGTATTAGTTACAACTTTATGTAGCAGGTTATTAGTTTGATTCCCACTGATGGCCAGGTGTATTGGTTACAACTTTATGTAGCAGGTTATTAGTTTCCTCCCACTGATGGCCAGGTGTATTAGTTACAACTTTATGTAGCAGGTTATTAGTTTGATTCCCATTGATGGCCAGGTGTATTAGTTACAACTTTATGTAGCAGGTTATTAGTTTGATTCCCACTGATGGCCAGGTGTATTAGTTACAACTTTATGTAGCAGGTTATTAGTTTGATTCCCATTGATGGCCAGGTGTATTAGTTACAACTTTATGTAGCAGGTTATTAGTTTAATTCCCATTGATGGCCAGGTGTATTAGTTACAACTTTATGTAGCAGGTTATTAGTTTGATTCCCACTGATGGCCAGGTGTATTAGTTACAACTTTATGTAGCAGGTTATTAGTTTGATTCCCATTGATGGCCAGGTGTATTAGTTACAACTTTATGTAGCAGGTTATTAGTTTGATTCCCACTGATGGCCAGGTGTATTAGTTACAACTTTATGTAGCAGGTTATTAGTTTGATTCCCACTGATGGCCAGGTGTATTAGTTACAACTTTATGTAGCAGGTTATTAGTTTGATTCCCACTGATGGCCAGGTGTATTAATTACAACTTTATGTAGCAGGTTATTAGTTTGATTCTGACTGATGACCAGGTGTATTAGTTACAACTTTATGTAGCAGGTTATTAGTTTGATTCCCACTGATGGCCAGGTGTATTAGTTACAACTTTAGGTAGCAGGTTATTAGTTTGATTCCCACTGATGGCCAGGTGTATTAATTACAACTTTATGTAGCAGGTTATTAGTTTGATTCCCACTGATGGCCAGGTGTATTAGTTACAACTTTAGGTAGCAGGTTATTAGTTTGATTCCCACTGATGGCCAGGTGTATTAGTTACAACTTTATGTAGCAGGTTATTAGTTTGATTCCCACTGATGGCCAGGTGTATTAATTACAACTTTATGTAGCAGGTTATTAGTTTGATTCCCACTGATGGCCAGGTGTATTAGTTACAACTTTAGGTAGCAGGTTATTAGTTTGATTCCCACTGATGGCCAGGTGTATTAGTTACAACTTTATGTAGCAGGTTATTAGTTTGATTCCCACTGATGGCCAGGTGTATTAGTTACAACTTTATGTAGCAGGTTATTAGTTTGATTCCCACTGATGGCCAGGTGTATTAGTTACAACTTTAGGTAGCAGGTTATTAGTTTCCTCCAGGTACTTCAGTACCCCATTTCCACCATCAATAAAACCAACTGTGATATACATGAATACAGTCAAAAGTAGTGTTAAATTCCCATAGCTCAACCCTTATGGTTATAGGGAGGGATAAAAACGTTTACAAATCTTTTGGAATTTTGGTGATTTTGTAATAACTCCAAAATGATTAAGAACAAAGTCTGCTGGATACAATTTTATGATATAAGTATTAGAAAACTTGACACAATCTCTACCTTTTTCTACCCCTACACAAATAAATTATATGTTTAAAGACAAGGTGTGTATATTCTATATTAAGTGATTAACAATGTTTTTTTAAAACGAGATGACTGAGATACGTCCTAGAGTTTAAAAAAAACATCTTTAATTATTTTATCGCTATTTTGTATTCATAATTAAATCATTTTTGTTGAGATACTGTTTTTTAAACACAATTAATATTTTATATCGTTAATCACTTAATTATCAAGAATTTGGTAATGTGATGTCATTATAACATCATATTAGAAAACAAGATAATACTACATGCGTCCTTGACAACGCTTAGCGCTTAGCGATAATTGGAATCATCTCATGCGCTTACGTGATATGAAATATATCGGTTTTAAACATCAAAGGGAAAATAAACAAAATAGCGATAAATAAATTTAACACATATTTTTTATAAATTAAATGTATTTAAGTTTAGTATGACTCTAATGGTCTGTCTTTTCATTTGTATATTTTTTTCTGTCATTCTATTATTGTCTGATTTTGTGATTAATATTTATTTAACCTTTTCTGAACAATAAACTTTATTTATTTTACCTTAAATGAACTTTATTTATTTTACCTTTTCCAATGAACTTTATTTATTTTACCTGTTCTAATGAACTTTATTTATTTTACCTTTTCTAATGAACTTTATTTATTTTACCTTTTCTAATGAACTTTTTTTATTTTACCTTTTCTAATGAACTTTATTTATTTTACCTGTTCTAATGAACTTTATTTATTTAACCTGTTCTAGTGAACTTTATTTATTTTACCTGTTCTAATGAACTTTATTTATTTAACCTTTTCCAATGAACTTTATTTATTTAACCTGTTCTAATGAACTTTATTTATTTTACCTTTTCCAATGAACTTTATTTATTTAACCTGTTCTAATGAACTTTATTTATTTTACCTTTTCCAATGAACTTTATTTATTTAACCTGTTCTAATGAACTTTATTTATTTTACCTTTTCCAATGAACTTTATTTATTTTACCTTTTCTAATGAACTTTATTTATCTTACCTTTTCTAATGAATGTTTATACTTGGTAGATTTCTTTTTCAACACCTCAGAGTAATCCTTCAGCTTTTTTGACTACAAAATAAAAATAAAATAACATCTACATATCATGATAAACAACTACATGTATGTAAAGTTTCATTCTAATAAAAAATATACAATAGAACTGTAAGTCACAAACTATCTACCCTATAGAATGAATTAATTGTCTACATTAAAAAGGGACATAACTCTTAACATTTTTTTCTCATCTTCACAAGATAACCTCCATACTCACACATTATCATAGGCAACTGTGTAAAGTTTCATTCTAATCAAAAATTAACTAAATGAGAATTCTCCAGCACAAACAACATACCTTGTACCCTACATTGTATATATAATTTATAATTTTCTATTTCATAAAGGGTGACAACTCATAACAAGTTTTTGCGATCGTCACAAAAAGACAGTATTCACATCTGCACATCATGATTACGTATGTAATTTGTAAGGTTTCATTCCTATAAAAATTAACTGTAAGATAACTGGCACTAACAAAAAATGTATGGGCACACAGACAGAAATATTGTCGAAAACACCTATGATTTAATTTGCTGCGAATACTGCAATCTAATTGGCTGATCTGCTTGGAGCCCCATTGGTTATACTTGATAACCTGGGTTGGTATTGTGACGTCACCAATATTCACAAACAGCTAATTCAAATAGTCCCATGAAATAATCGAAATTAAAATTGACGAATCATAGAATTTTGTTGTAAAATAATTTTCTCAAATATTAGACAAAATTCCATCAAACATATTTCTACTTCTACCAAATATCCCAAGAAGAAGAAAATTATGTCTGAGGTTGCACGTGACAATTGAAAAAGGTAAATCTATTTACAGGTGTCATAAATTAGTATTTGATTAGAGCAGACATCAGCCTTGAATGTTTCGACTGAGCGACTCATAACTGTGCGCTGTGGCAGTCGGTTCCAGTCAGATATTGTATGTTGTGTCTACTGAGGAGTACATGTCATGATTGTCTCAAGGTTTTATTGTATCCTGTGTAATGTTGATATCATTACAGTTGACATATGATGGACAATATAAAATATTTACCTGTTCTCTTAAAATAGCGATAGCTTTATATTTAGCATCTAATCTTTTCTGATAGACTTCTATTTCACATTTCAGTTCTTCAACTTCCTATAAAAGTATAATATTATTTTTAATTTACTCAGTAGAACCTGTAGATAGTACCCCAGATCTCATACCAGGATAGTAGTATAAACCATTTTATATGTAAGTCCCAGATCTCATACCAGGATAGTAGTATAAACCATTATATATATAAGTCCCAGATCTCATACCAGGATAGTAGTATAAACCATTCTATATACAAGTTCAAGATCTCATACCAGGATAGTAGTATAAACCATTCTATATATAAGTCCCAGATCTCATACCAGGATAGTAGTATAAACCATTCTATATATAAGTTCAAGATCTCATACCAGGATAGTAGTATAAACCATTCTATATATAAGTCCCAGATCGCATACCAGGATAGTAGTATAAACCATTGTATATATAAGTCCCAGATCTCATACCAGGATAGTAGTATAAACCATTCTATATATAAGTCCCAGATCTCATACCAGGATAGTAGTATAAACCATTCTATATATAAGTCCCAGATCTCATACCAGGATAGTAGTATAAACCATTTTATATATAAGTCCCAGATCTCATACCAGGATAGTAGTATAAACCATTGTATATATAAGTCCCAGATCTCATACCAGAATAGTAGTATAAACCATTGTATATATAAGTCCCAGATCTCATACCAGGATAGTAGTATAAACCATTGTATATATAAGTCCCAGATCTCATACCAGGATAGTAGTATAAACCATTGTATATATAAGTCCCAGATCTCATACCAGGATAGTAGTATAAACCATTCTATATATAAGTCCCAGATCTCATACCAGGATAGTAGTATAAACCATTGTATATATAAGTCCCAGATCTCATACCAGGATAGTAGTATAAACCATTCCATATATAAGTCCCAGATCTCATACCAGGATAGTAGTATAAACCATTGTATATATAAGTCCCAGATCTCATACCAGGATAGTAGTATAAACTATTTTATATATAAGCTAAGAGCTACTATATTCTGCAGAGAATTTGTTTGTTGTAACAAATATAAAGTATAGGGTGTGTAAAAAATATGACATATTATGATATTATGCATATATATACATGTACATATTACTATTTTATATTGTATTGTAAACATTACATTCATATTTACACAACTCATTCATTTCCTGAAGATTTGCATCAACGTACTAGCAAAAGACTGAATTATCCATTGGACTTCAATTAACTTTTTATAATATTACTATATATATTTTTCAGGCATATCATGGCAAGAACAAGTCATATTTCTATGAGATAATGATGATGTCCGCTTTGTACAAGACCAACAGGTTCAGATGGATTTTTTTGCTATCTCACTGAAACAACCGACGCTGTCCATCTTTCAATGAGACATAAATAATGGAAATTAAACATTTAATATAGTGATACTTTGTATATTTTATTTACCAAAACATTATTGATTTCAATCTATTTATAGCCATTTTTAAAAAGATTTTGTTATTGTCTTTTCATAGTATTAGATCTATCTTAAACTTGTTTATAAACAGCCATAAACGTAATAAAAATCTCCCATCAAGATGTAAGCATAACTTTTTATTTAGTGTTATATTTCATTCAAGAATTGAATGCAATTTTTGTAGTATTATAGGGTTATAAAAGCGTTGACCTAAGTACAAAAAATATCTTCTATCAACGATTTTACAACCCTATAAAACTACAAAAAATTGCATTAAATACTTAAAATTACATTTTTACATTATTAAATACAATTAAAATTATTATCAATTGTTTCAATATTCTACATTTTCTACTGTTGTTATTAGTTTTAAAAACATTCCAAAACAGTTTAAGGAAGTGGTCATGGTTGAATGGTTGTGTCTTTCATTGATGGATGAAGCTTCAATTCTGAGGTCACATGTCAACCGTTTGACCAATCACATACAAGGCTTTCTAAATTTGTTGTGCCTCATAATACCAACATAGAACATTCTTACCTCCTCTGCTGTCTTCAACTTTCTTTCAATCTCATCTTTCCCAATCTTCTTTAATAAATCTGTGAAGACATGAAATATTAAATGTGTCAATGAAAAGCAAAAGTAAAATACCTATAGTATATCTAAATATTATATTTAGAGAATTTTAATTGAGCAGCAATTTTCTTTTCTATACCTATTTTTTTTCTTATTGTAAAAACATGCATATGAATATCTGTTTTTTAGTTCAAAAATTGATTAACCATTTTTACAATAAGAGATATATAGATTCTCCTTCAGTTGCCCGTGGGTTACGATATTTCTCCACTCAAGAGAGTTAAATTCAAAATTTTAACTACAAGCTGTCAGGCGAGTGGTTAAAATTTTTAATTTAACTCTCAAGAGTGGAGAAATATCGTAACCCACATGGGCAACTGAAGGAGAATTTGTTTCTCCCATTATTTAACACAAACTTTATTTCAAAATTTGAAATTAATGCGGGGAAAGGCACGAAACATTTTAATCCTCTAGAGGATTACAGATTTTTCCACCACTGGTTCAGCATATAATTTTAACTTAGTTTTATTTTACAGACATATAATGGATTAGACTGAAAGCATTAAAAATCAATACCAACCGTCATTTCAATATTTCAACATTGCACTATCCCTTTACATATGTTACATTATTTGAACACCATACCATTTACACATGATATTCATCTTTTTTTCTTCTTTGATATTGATTGGCCCAAGCTATGGATAGTAACTGAAAATTATATATTTTTCCCCATCAGTTTTCAATCATATTACAAATTTTTAAATTACTAACAAATGTTGGAATGTGGTGGGGAAAACAGACACAATATTGGAAGGGGCCACCTAAGGATGCTTGTATTCAAATTTTGTTTCATTTCATTGAGTGGTTCTGAGGAAGTTTTAAAGATATCAATGTTATTTCAAAATATGTATATTAACTGAATCAGATATCAGAAATTTGAGATAATGCTGAGGGGAAAAAAAGACATCTTCAGCAATGGCTGCCATCTTGGATAATTAACAGGGTCAACGGACACATTTTGGAAGGGGTTGATTTCTTCCATTGAGGTCTGAAGAAGACGATTATCAAATATTTCCAATTTTTCAACCATCTTGGATGGGGAACAAGATCACTGGACACAATTTTGAAGAGGATCATACAAGCAGCATCATATACATTTTTTTCCAATTTGGCACAATGCTACTAGAAAAGAAGAGCATAATTTAAACAAGTTAATGGATGATAAGAGATGACAGACACCTACTGTAGTGGTGGGAAAAGCTAATTCAATAATTATTCAGTTCTGCAACATTTTCCTTCTGAATGTGGTGTCACTTGAAGCTGTTGCATTTCTATTGAAAGAGGTCAATATTTATATATCTTTTTCTTAACAATGCTTAATTGCATTTTAAATTTAATAAATACACCCAAGCACATTTTTTTTTTGTATTTCCGAGTTTAATTTTAATAGACTATCATACTTTATCGATTTGCTTTCTCGCATGATTAAAAAATTATGTAGATATTTTAGTCAACCAAGTCAAGCATGCATCTTTGTTTTTATGTAGTGTATTTGGTCTTACATGTAGCTTAGTTTTCTTTGTGCTTAAATTTTAATAGCACCATCTTCATTGGGTATCAGGTCCGTTCGCCCTAAATGTGGGTCTGTTCTCCCCGATAATTAAAAGTAATTAATTATTATCTATAAATCATCAAATATCATTTATACTTCATTTATTTTTAATACCCTATATATAATTATCAGGGCGAACGGACCTGGAATACGTCGGTTCAAAAGCTCGTTGCGAGCTTATGTTATGTTGTTTGTGTTTTGCCGACTTTAAATAAAACTTATTTGATTTGATTTGAACCTCTTCATTGTACTATTAAAAAATGCAGTTTTGTTTTAATCTTGTGTATCTGATCTTTATGTAAAAGAATTGTATGATTTATTCATTATTTATATAGTCGATTCTGAAAGCTCTATAGAGCTTGTGTTATTTTGTATTCAATCTAAATAAAAGTATATTTTTATTATTAACCTGGAGACTTGTTCATAACACGATTAGAAGAAAATTCACATTGATTTGGTATCTGGTCACATGATCTTTCTACTGATGGAGTTTTATCTTTTATTTCAGTTTGCATGTAGTTTTTTGCCGAACGCTTCACTTTTAAAAATGGCAAATAACGATATTTATTTTGAACTACAGGGTTGAACAACTTCGATTTTGACGTCTCAATGGAAGAAATGGCATGCTGTAAATTATTATTTTCTTTAATGTCAGTCCTTATTCCTCCTGGTTTCAAACCTAAGCCTAATCCCAAATCTCCATTTTCTATAAAATCATTGTCGTCACTATTTGCATGAGACATAATTAGATTCCATTCTCATGTGTTGATGTTTGCGTGTAAACCGGAAATGCCCAACAACAAACCAAGGCTGATGAATACAATAAAAAATACACCCATTTTAATGTTATTATTTACTTTGTTCGAACAAATGCATGTTGTATTAATGGATAATTCTGTATTCATTCTTGTGTTTTATTATGATTTCAATAATATAAATTGTCTTCATCAACAGTAAAATTCATGCGGAATAATATGTCAAAAAAAAAACAATAACTAAAACTTTTACTATAAACCAACAACGGATCCAACTTTCCGCATATGTACAGTTATATTCGTTTGATATTTAGAACGCTTTTAAAGTACATATTTCTTTGGATCATATTATATCGTCTATCGTCAGATTATTTTTTTTAAACAAATATTTTTTATATAAAAATGTATAACCCTGTAAAACTTTTGTAGTGATGACTTCAACTTAATCACTAGAACGGTTGTCTCTGCAACTTCCTTTTTATTTCTGTTTCTGTTTCTGTTTCTGCCATGTAATTGCCTCCTTCATCATGTTGAAGATTATGCAATGACTTTGGACTGCGCATTTTAGTTGAACTAATCAAGTGTGTGGGATAATGATTTAATGGGGCTTATTTATAATCAAAACTACAAATGTATATACATGTTGGGACTGCCTGGCGGCTAAAAGGACACAATTCTGGCCTTAAAGGCTTCAGGTGTGTCCACCTCCACAATGTCTGGTGGCAGCAGATTCCAATCCCTCACTGTTCTTGGGAAAAAGGACATCTTTCTGGTGTCAATACGACAGGATTCTATTTGAAATGCCCTGTTGTGTGTATTTCTAGAGCGTCGACAAGGTGGTATTAGTCTGTTTTCTTTGGTGATGGATACTAGCTCTCTATCAATTTTGTACATCATCATCAGTCTTGCATCTTTTCTCCTGTTTGCCAAAGGTCTCCATTCGAGTCTCTGGAGCATGTTGCTGACACTAGATCGGTTTCTCTGATTGTTGACGACATATCTAGCTGCTCTTCTTTGTACGGCTTCAATTTTGTTTATTTCTGTTTTCGTATAAGGATTCCAAACAGTACTGGCATATTCAACCAACGGGGGAACAAGCGTTTGGTAGGCTTGTTCTTTAATCCTGATTGATGGAATTTTCAGGTTCCTCCTGAGGAATCCTAGAGTTTTATTTGCTTTGGCAGTTATATTGTTTATGTGCTGATCCCACTGCAACTTATTGGTGATTGTTAATCCAAGATATTTAGCTGATGTTACTAGCTCTAGAGTGTGACCATGCAGATGGTAGTTTGCCTCAGTCTTCTTTGTTTTATTTGTTACTCTTAGGACATTGCATTTATCTGGATGGAACTTCATACACCATTCATTTTCCCATTGGCCGAGCTTATTGAGGTCTTCTTGAAGTGTTGATGCGTCATCTTCATTTGCGATAGTGAGGTATATGATGGTATCATCAGCAAAGAGTCTGACTTTGGAGGTTAGTCTTGACTGGAGGTCGTTGATGTAGAAAAGGAAGAGTCCTGGTCCTAGTACTGAGCCCTGGGGTACACCAGAGTCAATACTTACTGCTTCCGACGAAACTCCATCTAGCACTACTGTTTGTTGTTTATCTTCTAACCAGTTTTGGATCCATCTTGTTGTTTTCCCATCAATTCCATAGTATCTCAGTTTATGTATTAGTAGACTGTGGTTTACTTTGTCAAAGGCCTTGGCAAAATCCATTATAAGTATGTTGGTTTGACGGCCTTCTTGAAGGTTTTTTGAAATATCGTCTACAAATTCAATGAGCTGTGTCTCACAGGAACAGCCTTTTCGAAATCCCTGTTGTAGTGGATATAAAATGTTGTTTTTTTCTGCATGTTGCATGATGTTTCTTGCAATGATATGCTCCAGGATCTTACAGCAAACAGATGTTAGTGAAATTGGTCGATAGTTTTCAGCTGCAGATTTTAGTTCTTTTTTGTATACTGGGGAGACATTAGCTGTACGCCAATCTGCTGGTACTTCTCCTGTATCTAAGGATTTTGTGTAGATAAGTTGGAGGAGAGGCGAGATCTCATCAGCTAGTTCTTTGAGTATTCTTGGTGAGAGGTTGTCTGGTCCCTGTGCTTTGTATGGATTAAGGTTCTTTAGTAGTTTTGTTATTCCATTTGTTGTGATATTAAATGGTTTCATTGTTTGATGTTTGATGCTAGGGTCCATTCTTTTAGATTTTATAAACTCTTTTTTCGTGAATTTAGAATTTGCTGAGAATGCAGATTTGAATTGACGGTTAAGTATGTTAGATTTTGAAGTTGGATCACAAAACAGTTTGCCATCCATCATCAGAGAGGACATTCCTATGTTGTCCT
Source organism: Bathymodiolus septemdierum (assembly GCA_963383655.1). Taxonomy (NCBI): domain Eukaryota; kingdom Metazoa; phylum Mollusca; class Bivalvia; order Mytilida; family Modiolidae; genus Bathymodiolus; species Bathymodiolus septemdierum. Next base: position 28,870,692 of record OY726520.1, read on the forward strand.
TACGTTTGTGTTTTATGTATGTCCAGAATTGTTTCATTCCCGAGTGTGGTTCTTCCTCCTTTGGTGTTACGATATTTTCAATATATTTCCAGTATGATTGTCGTGTGATCTTTTGAGTATGAAGTTTAAGTTGGTTGTACTTTTCTTTTGTCTTTTGGTCACCTATCTTCTTTTTCTGTTTGTAGAGTCTTTGTAGCTTTCTCAGATTTTTTCGAATTTCTGTATTTATCCATTTTAGTAGCAACTTTCTATCAAGGACCTCCTGATAGGAACTACTAGCTCTGAAATGTCGTATCAACTAAAAGAAATATACTCCATGTACAGGTGATGCTGGAATGTTTCTATGTATATAAATGGCAAGTTCACAATGGGAAAAAATAAATTGTCTCTTGTCGTAATGACTCGTTCTCTTAATCGGCCCTCTGTCAATTTCTCGGTGTAAGTCAAGGTATGAGACAGACCTAGCTATACTAATGGTATCTCTTATGGGGTAGACGCTATCTACATAGTATCAATCTGAATTATTTTGGGCATTTATATCATCTATATACCGGAAAGTGAAATTAACTAGATTAACACGACTGGTGCCACTGGTGGAGCAGGAATTACCTAACATTCGGAGCACCTCAGTTCACCACCAATTTTTAGTGGGGTTCGTGTTACTCGATATTTAGTTTGATGTGTATGTTTTGTAGATTGTTGTTTGTCTTTTTTTCTTTTGGTCATGGTGTTGTCTGTCCTGTTTCGATTAGCGGACTCTGAAATTTCTTATTACCCCTTTGGTATCTTCAAACTTTTCTTAAAGGACATGTTAGCTTCTTTTTGGCTTTTCCTGAGAAAACCATGCAAGAATTTACTTCCTACTAATAAAGGAACAGGCTGGGGAGAGGTGCACAATTAGTATCAATGGGAATTCCGACTATCTGTTGAAAAGCAAGTTCACCAAATATACAAAATATGTTGTCAATCAAAACCTCTTACATTTGATGACGTCAGTTTGAAAAAAACTTTTTGTTAAAATCACCGTGGCTTTTTGCAAAATAAAAGTTGTCCCTTCATATAAAACAAGATACTGATATCTACGTTGGCTATTCTTTTTATGAAACAAAGTTGAACTAATTCTTTCAATCTGTCTTAGATTAGAGTGGGGGATAATTGTGTAACGGGTAGATAACTTTAAAATTTTGTATGAGGAGAGGACATTGATTGTATGTACTCTTAAACAGATCTATTGAATTTTTCAGAATCCACATCCAATTCAAATCACACTTTAGTGTAGCTGGTGTCACAGTAACTCGGAACCCAGGTTTTGGACATCAAATTGACATACCGTTAATAGATGTTAATAATTTGGAAAGAGGCCGGGGTTCATTGAGTATTTAGTTGACCAAGCAATACTAAGTATAATGCTGTTTGTAAGGACACGTACAACTTAGGTATCCAGTCGTGGGTGAAGATCCAGTTCTTTATCTTTGATATCTTCATGAAACATTTGCTGATTATGTTCTCCACTTTAAAACAATTATCTGTGCACCTTTATTTACAGCCACAAGCCCACAAAAAATTACTGGGATCTAATTCATGCAAGCAAGATAGACGTGCATTACGTTCTGTCCTTTCTCGTTTCTTGCAAAATAAGGATGTTGGATCTACACCAGTTTGACAGCCTTACTGTGTTCTTGATAACAAGCTCTACTTAGCAATAATTTTGTTTGAAGCCTGCAAATATTCTAGGTGGAGGTCTTCAAACTGGCTAGGTATGGGTGAATGTTTTTGCACACTAAATTGTTTGTTGAAACGAAACATATTTTTAAATTTTAATTAAACATGTTAAAGCGGATATTAAAAAACTTAAGGTGTAAAGCCACTAATTGATTTCTTTAAAGGTTTTCTACTAAAAGTGTACCCGACCATTTTGTCTAAAGTTTAACCTTTCCAACACCATATAAATTCTTAAACGTAGATGATTCCTCTGGGTTCTGTCAAAATATCATGGGATGTTTAAGATCTTGCATTGAAATGCCATGGTCTGGGACATCCCCTACTCTAAAAATAGCAACGTTATTCCCGGAATTTCAGTATTTATAGGTCATGCATCAAGACCTCCATAAAGGATTAAAATACAACTAAATGCAACTATGTTTGACCTCAAAATAATCCTTATATATTGACCTTCAATTACCAATTTTAGTTATGCCATTACATTTAATATTTTTCAAAATACAACAAAGGGGAATTAACTTTTTTCTTTAAAGGAGACTACTGTTGTTCTAAGTTTTGATTGGTGAATTAGTGGTTTGACACCTAAAGATAATGCCTGAAAACCAATAAAACCATCATTTTACTCATAATTGAGTGAGTGACTGAGTGATTGTTGTTAAAGGCCAAGGGAACAATTTATCATGGCGAGAACAAACTACATTTTGATGAGACAATGATGATGTCTGCTTTGTACAAGACCAACATGCTTAGTTGGATTTATATAATGCTAGCTCATTGAAATAACAGTCTGCTGGTAGATATGTCACTCAACTCAGAATCATTATCCTTTGCTTTTGCTCCTTAATACTGCATGTTTTGCAGAAGCATCAAAAACCAATTGTATAGTCTTTGGTTTGACCCGATCAGGACTCAAACCCACAATCTACCACATTCAAGTCAAGCATGCTAACCTTTCAAAGAATCAAGAAGGAAATATTATCTAAAAGAATCTCTGAAACTTTGATGAATTTAAAAAAAGAAAAAAAAAACCCAGACATTTCTATAATAATAGCAAAGCCCTTTAATTGTGAAGATGAATGTGGATTTCTGCAATGGCGAATGATTTCTTGGCATAATAAAAAGTGTGTTCTAGATATTTATAAATAGGCTTTAAGCTCCCTTTAAATTCAGCTAGTAGTTTTTGAAATTTTAAATAGGTCATAGTTCATTTTCCGAATTGATCAAAACTTTACACTGTTTCAGACACACCTGAGCAGATATCAACATCATCATCCTAAACGGTGCAACTGACTTTGTCTACTCAGCCAGGACGACAGTGGTAACTCTTATACACCTTGGTATAACTGACTTTGTTTACTCAGGACGACAGTGGTAAATCTTTTACACCTTGGTATAACTGACTTTGTCTACCCAGGACGACAGTGGTAAATCTTATACACCTTGGTATAACTGACTTTGTCTACTCAGGACGACAGTGGTAAATCTTATACACCTTGGTATAACTGACTGTCTACTCAGGACGACAGTGGTAAATCTTATACACCTTGGTATAACTGACTTTGTCTACTCAGCCAGGACGACAGTGGTAAATCTTATACACCTTGGTATAACTGACTGTCTACTCAGGACGACAGTGGTAAATCTTATACACCTTGATATAACTGACTTTGTCTACTCAGGACGACAGTGGTAAATCTTATACACCTTGGTATAACTGACTTTGTCTACTCAGCCAGGACGACAGTGGTAAATCTTATACACCTTGGTATAACTGACTGTCTACTCAGGACGACAGTGGTAAATCTTATACACCTTGGTATAACTGACTTTGTTTACTCAGCCAGGACGACAGTGGTAAATCTTATACACCTTGGTATAACTGACTGTCTACTCAGGACGACAGTGGTAAATCTTATACACCTTGGTATAACTGACTTTGTCTACTCAGGACGACAGTGGTAAATCTTATACACCTTGGTATAACTGACTTTGTCTACTCAGCCAGGACGACAGTGGTAAATCTTATACACCTTGGTATAACTGACTTTGTCTACTCAGGACGACAGTGGTAAATCTTATACACCTTGGTATAACTGACTTTGTCTACTCAGGACGACAGTGGTAAATCTTATACACCTTGGTATAACTGACTTTGTCTACTCAGCCAGGACGACAGTGGTAAATCTTATGCACCTTGGTATAACTGACTGTCTACTCAGGACGACAGTGGTAAATCTTATACACCTTGATATAACTGACTTTGTCTACTCAGGACGACAGTGGTAAATCTTATACACCTTGGTATAACTGACTTTGTCTACTCAGCCAGGACGACAGTGGTAAATCTTATACACCTTGGTATAACTGACTGTCTACTCAGGACGACAGTGGTAAATCTTATACACCTTGGTATAACTGACTTTGTCTACTCAGCCAGGACGACAGTGGTAAATCTTATACACCTTGGTATAACTGACTGTCTACTCAGGACGACAGTGGTAAATCTTATACACCTTGGTATAACTGACTTTGTCTACTCAGCCAGGACGACAGTGGTAAATCTTATACACCTTGGTATAACTGACTGTCTACTCAGGACGACAGTGGTAAATCTTATACACCTTGGTATAACTGACTTTGTCTACTCAGGACGACAGTGGTAAATCTCATACACCTTGGTATAACTGACTTTGTCTACTCAGGACGACAGTGGTAAATCTTATACACCTTGGTATAACTGACTGTCTACTCAGGACGACAGTGGTAAATCTTATACACCTTGGTATAACTGACTTTGTCTACTCAGGACGACAGTGGTAAATCTTATACACCTTGGTATAACTGACTTTGTCTACTCAGGACGACAGTGGTAAATCTTATACACCTTGGTATAACTGACTTTGTCTACTCAGCCAGGACGACAGTGGTAAATCTTATACACCTTGGTATAACTGACTGTCTACTCAGGACGACAGTGGTAAATCTTATACACCTTGGTATAACTGACTTTGTCTACTCAGGACGACAGTGGTAAATCTTATACACCTTGGTATAACTGAGGTGTTAGATTCAGTAGATATTAATGGATGATTAGCAGCAGATTCTATAGCATCACACAAAGATTCACTGAAATTAACCCAGAGGAACAAGGCTCAGACTCAACAGAGTTGTGAATGGCAGTGTTAGACAAAACTGAGGAGTTTTATAAATCTATTTCAAGAATATACTGAAGAGTTGTACCAAGAATGACAACTCTGTTGAAAAAATAAGCAACCTACTAAACATATGATGTTATAACTGTCTAGCATTTGCTTGGATGGTCAAAGATGAATGAAAGGTTACATAACATGACCCCAAATGGGATACAAAAGCATTTTTATTTCAATTAGATTGGAAAAAAGGTAAGAGTATTATTCCACTCTAAAGCAAGAGTTGACAACAGAAAATTATTCAACTATTACCTGATGTTATTGTTAATTGGTTCTCATTGATGGTATACAATAACTAATACCTGATGTTATTGTTAATTGGTTCTCATTGATGATATACAACAACTAATACCTGATGTTATTGTTAATTGATTCTCATTGATGATATACAACAACTAATACCTGATGTTATTGTTAATTAGTTCTCATTGATGATATACAACAACTAATACCTGATGTTATTGTTAATTGGTTCTCATTGATGGTATACAACAACTAATACCTGATGTTATTGTTAATTGGTTCTCATTGATGATATACAACTAATAACTGATGTTATTGTTAATTGGTTCTCATTGATGGTATACAGCAACTAATACCTGATGTTATTGTTAATTGGTTCTCATTGATGGTATACAACAACTAATACCTGATGTTATTGTTAATTGGATCTCATTGATGGTATACAACAACTAATACCTGATGTTATTGTTAATTGGATCTCATTGATGGTATACAACAACTAATACCTGATGTTATTGTTAATTGGTTCTCATTGATGGTATACAACAACTAATACCTGATGTTATGGTTAATTGGTTCTCATTGATGGTATACAACAACTAATACCTGATGTTATTGTTAATTGGTTCTCATTGATGATATACAACTAATAACTGATGTTATTGTTAATTGGTTCTCATTGATGGTATACAACAACTAATACCTGATGTTATTGTTAATTGGTTCTCATTGATGGTATACAACAACTAATACCTGATGTTATTGTTAATTGGTTCTCATTGATGGTATACAACAACTAATACCTGATGTTATTGTTAATTAGTTCTCATTGATGGTATACAACAACTAATACCTGATGTTATTGTTAATAGGTTTTCATTGATGGTATACAACAACTAATACCTGATGTTATTGTTAATTGGTTCTCATTGATGATATACAACTAATAACTGATGTTATTGTTAATTGGTTCTCATTGATGGTATACAACAACTAATACCTGATGTTATTGTTAATTGGTTCTCATTGATGATATACAACAACTAATACCTGATGTTATTGTTAATTGGTTTTCATTGATGGTATACAACAACTAATACCTGATGTTATTGTTAATTGGTTCTCATTGATGATATACAACTAATAACTGATGTTATTGTTAATTAGTTCTCATTGATGATATACAACAACTAATACCTGATGTTATTGTTAATTGGTTCTCATTGATGGTATACAACAACTAATACCTGATGTTATTGTTAATTGGTTCTCATTGATGGTATACAACAACTAATACCTGATGTTATTGTTAATTGGTTCTCATTGATGGTATACAACAACTAATACCTAATGTTATGGTCAATTGGTTCTCATTGATGATATACAACAACTAATACCTGATGTTATTGTTAATTGGTTCTCATTGATGATATACAACAACTAATACCTGATGTTATTGTTAATTAGTTCTCATTGATGGTATACAACAACTAATACCTGATGTTATTGTTAATTGGTTCTCATTGATGGTATACAACAACTAATACCTGATGTTATTGTTAATTGGTTCTCATTGATGATATACAACTAATACCTGATGTTATTGTTAATTGGTTCTCATTGATGATATACAACAACTAATACCTGATGTTATTGTTAATTGGTTCTCATTGATGGTATACAACAACTAATACCTGATGTAATTGTTAATTGGTTCTCATTGATGGTATACAACAACTAATACCTGATGTTATTGTTAATTAGTTCTCATTGATGGTATACAACAACTAATACCTGATGTTATTGTTAATTGGTTCTCATTGATGGTATACAACAACTAATACCTGATGTTATTGTTAATTAGTTCTCATTGATGCTATACAAAACAGACACAGGACACAAATGCTATCTTTGGAGAATGCCATTCCATGAAGGATATAAATAAAATTCAATAACATACAATGTTCTGGACAATATTTTTATTTTGCTATTTTGTCGTTACAGAAAACAACAATGTACATTTATCCCCCAATATGTACCTCCCTTTCTTAGTCTACCGTATGTGTGAATTATCTGGAACTCATTCTGAAATTATGTTTGTTCCTGAATGTATCAATTTCATGAAATTATTATCATTGATAATATAGGAACGGGTCTCTTGGTATTCTAAATGATTTCATGAATTTGTTATGATTAACAATACAGAAACAATATAACATATGCATTGACAAAATAAACAAATGTACATGTATCTGGTCACTTGAAGATGATATAATAAAATGGAGATAAGATGAAGTCTCATGACCGTAAAGCACAGAACTGTTGAAATATTTCTAATATATGAAAATCAATATCACTGGTAAACAGTAATGTCTCTAATGTACTGATGTATCTGTATACCAACTCATGATGCTGTAAAATATAAAAAAACAAAGAAAGTCAAACTAACTTGTGATTAAATATAAAATGCTAAATAATCAATAAATCAACCAATATAGTTATTATAGTATCTTTGACAAATTTATGCTTTGTGATAAAATTCAAGATTCTGTGATTGCTGAACTAATGGGTCCATCTTGCAACTAAATTCAGAATTGTAGATATTTTTTGATAATTTGTTATATGTCTATATTTAATTACTAAATTTTGATGACACATGACCTACTTCTGGTCTCTCAAAAGATAAGTAATTTCTTTGGATGTTTATAACTTATTGATATTAAATATATCATCCCATTGGTTTTGATCTACAACCAAAAGATTCTACCTCCTCAGTGGTCATTCACCGATCCTGTTTTTGTACTATCTATGTTTATATTGTTATCACTTCTGTGGTCATTTAAGTTGAAAAGAATCTCAGTTGGTTTTTGTTTATTGTTGTTGATCTGCTGGTGATCTAGATATCAAGAGAGAACGGTTGGGGTCCCAGGCATTAACCGGTTTAACCTCACCACATTATAGTGCATTCTAGATATCAAGAGAGAACGGTTGGGTCCCAGGCATTAACCGGTTTAACCCCACCACATTATAGTACGATCTAGATATCAAGAGAGAACGGTTGGGTCCCAGGCATTAACCTGTTTAACCCCACCACATGATAGTGCGATCTAGATATCAAGAGAGAACGGTTGGGGTCCCAGGCATTAACTGGTTAAACCCCACCACATTATAGTGTGATCTAGATATCAAGAGAGAACGGTTGGGTCCCAGGCATTAACCGGTTTAACCCCACCACATCATAGTGCGATCTAGATATCAAGAGAGAACGGTTGGGTCCCAGGCATTAACCTGTTTAACCCCACCACATGATAGTGCGATCTAGATATCAAGAGAGAACGGTTGGGGTCCCAGGCATTAACTGGTTAAACCCCACCACATTATAGTACGATTTAGATATCAAGAGAGAACGGTTGGGTCCCAGGCATTAACCGGTTTAATCCCACCACATGATAGTGCGATCTAGATATCAAGAGAGAACGTTGGGTCCCAGGCATTAACCGGTTTAACCCCACCACATCATAGTGCGATCTAGATATCAAGAGAGAACGGTTGGGTCCCAGGCATTAACCTGTTTAACCCCACCACATCATAGTGCGATCTAGATATCAAGAGAGAACGGTTGGGGTCCCAGGCATTAACCGGTTTAACCCCACCACATGATAGTGCGATCTAGATATCAAGAGAGAACGGTTGGGGTCCCAGGCATTAACCGGTTTAACCCCACCACATTATAGTGTGATCTAGATATCAAGAGAGAACAGTTGGGTCCCAGGCATTAACCGGTTTAACCCCACCACATTATAGTGTGATCTAGATATCAAGAGAGAACGGTTGGGTCCCAAGCATTAACCGGTTTAACCCCACCACATCATAGTGTGATCTAGATATCAAGAGAGAACGGTTGGGTCCCAGGCATTAACCGGTTTAACCCCACCACATAATAGTGTGATCTAGATATCAAGAGAGAACGGTTGGGTCCCAGGCATTAACCGGTTTAACCCCACCACATTATAGTGTGATCTAGATATCAAGAGAGAACGGTTGGGTCCCAGGCATTAACCGGTTTAACCCCACCACATGATAGTGTGATCTAGATATCAAGAGAGAACGGTTGGGTACCAGGCATTAACCAGTTTAACCCCACCACATAATAGTGTGATCTAGATATCAAGAGAGAACGCTTGGGGTCCCAGGCATTAACCGGTTTAACCCCACCACATTATAGTGCGATCTAGATATCAAGAGAGAACGGTTGGGTCCCAGGTATTAACTGGTTAAACCCCACCACATTATAGTGTGATCTAGATATCAAGAGAGAACGGTTGGGGTCCCAGGCATTAACCGGTTTAACCCCACCACATTATAGTGTGATCTAGATATCAAGAGAGAATGGTTGGGTCCCAGGCATTAACCGGTTTAACCTCACCACATGATAGTGTGATCTAGATATCAAGAGAGAACGGTTGGGTCCCAGGCATTAACCAAATTAACCCCACCACATTATAGTGCGATTTAGATATCAAGAGAGAACAGTTGGGTCCCAGGCATTAACCTGTTTAACCCCACCACATGATAGTGCGATCTAGATATCAAGAGAGAACAGTTGGGTCCCAGGCATTAACCGGTTTAACCCCACCACATGATAGTGCGATCTAGATATCAAGAGAGAACGGTTGGGTCCCAGGCATTAACCGGTTTAACCCCACCACATCATAGTGCGATCTAGATATCAAGAGAGAACGGTTGGGTCCCAGGCATTAACCGGTTTAACCCCACCACATTATAGTGCAATCTAGATATCAAGAGAGAACGGTTGGGGTTCCAGGCATTAACTGGTTAAACCCCACCACATCATAGTGCGATCTAGATATCAAGAGAGAACGGTTGGGTCCCAGGCATTAACCGGTTTAACCCCACCACATTATAGTGCAATCTAGATATCAAGAGAGAACGATTGGGGTTCCAGGCATTAACTGGTTAAACCCCACCACATCATAGTGCGATCTAGATATCAAGAGAGAACGGTTGGGTCCCAGGCATTAACTGGTTTAACCCCACCACATTATAGTGCAATCTAGATATCAAGAGAGAACGGTTGGGTCCCAGGCATTAACCGGTTTAACCCCACCACATTATAGTGCAATCTAGATATCAAGAGAGAACGGTTGGGGTTCCAGGCATTAACTGGTTAAACCCCACCACATCATAGTGCGATCTAGATATCAAGAGAGAACGGTTGGGTCCCAGGCATTAACTGGTTAAACCCCACCACATCATAGTGCGATCTAGATATCAAGAGAGAATGGTTGGGGTTCCAGGCATTAACTGGTTAAACCCCACCACATTATAGTGCAATCTAGATATCAAGAGAGAACGGTTGGGTCCCAGGCATTAACTGGTTAAACCCCACCACATCATAGTGCGATCTAGATATCAAGAGAGAACGGTTGGGGTTCCAGGCATTAACTGGTTAAACCCCACCACATTATAGTACAATCTAGATATCAAGAGAGAACGGTTGGGTCCCAGGCATTAATCGGTTTAACCCCACCACATGATAGTGCGATCTAGATATCAAGAGAGAACGGTTGGGGTTCCAGGCATTAACCAAATTAACCCCACCACATCATAGTGCGATGTAGATATCAAGAGAGAACGGTTGGGTCCCAGGCATTAACTGGTTTAACCCCACCACATGATAGTGCGATCTAGATATCAAGAGAGAACGGTTGCGGTTCCAGGCATTAACCGAATTAACCCCACCACATCATAGTGCGATCTAGATATCAAGAGAGAACGGTTGGGTCCCAGGCATTAACCGGTTTAACCCCACCACATGATAGTGCGATCTAGATATCAAGAGAGAACGGTTGGGTCCCAGGCATTAACCGGTTTAACCCCACCACATGATAGTGCGATCTAGATATCAAGAGAGAACGGTTGGGTCCCAGGCATTAACCGGTTTAACCCCACCACATTATAGTGCAATCTAGATATCAAGAGAGAACGGTTGGGGTTCCAGGCATTAACTGGTTAAACCCCACCACATCATAGTGCGATCTAGATATCAAGAGAGAACGGTTGGGGTTCCAGGCATTAACTGGTTAAACCCCACCACATTATAGTACAATCTAGATATCAAGAGAGAACGGTTGGGTCCCAGGCATTAACCGGTTTAACCCCACCACATGATAGTGCGATCTAGATATCAAGAGAGAACGGTTGGGGTTCCAGGCATTAACCAAATTAACCCCACCACATCATAGTGCGATCTAGATATTAAGAGAGAACGGTTGGGTCCCAGGCATTAACCGGTTTAACCCCACCACATTATAGTGCCTGTTACAAGTCACAATCTAGATGCTTAGAAATGTGAGGAATGGTTTGAATTGTTGACCATTACTGATAGAGACAGAGGAGTGGTTCTTATTGTTGTGGTTGGTAATATTGTTGACCATTACTGATAGACAGAGGAGTGGTTCTTATTGTTGTGGTTGGTAATATTGTTGACCATTACTGATAGAGACAGAGGAGTGGTTCTTATTGTTGTGGTTGGTAATATTGTTGACCATTACTGATAGAGACAGAGGAGTGGTTCTTATTGTTGTGGTTGGTAATATTGTTGACCATTACTGATAGAGACAGAGGAGTGGTTCTTATTGTTGTGGTTGGTAATATTGTTGACCATTACTGATAGAGACAGAGGAGTGGTTCTTATTGTTGTGGTTAGTAATATTGTTGACCATTACTGATAGAGACAGAGGAGTGGTTCTTATTGTTGTGGTTGGTAATATTGTTGACCATTACTGATAGAGACAGAGGAGTGGTTCTTATTGTTGTGGTTGGTAATATTGTTGACCATTACTGATAGAGACAGAGGAATGGTTCTTATTGTTGTGGTTGGTAATATTGTTGACCATTACTGATAGAGACAGAGGAGTGGTTCTTATTGTTGTGGTTGGTAATATTGTTGACCATTACTGATAGAGACAGAGGAGTGGTTCTTATTGTTGTGGTTGGTAATATTGTTGACCATTACTGATAGAGACAGAGGAGTGGTTCTTATTGTTGTGGTTGGTAATATTGTTGACCATTACTGATAGAGACAGAGGAGTGGTTCTTATTGTTGTGGTTGGTAATATTGTTGACCATTACTGATAGAGACAGAGGAGTGGTTCTTATTGTTGTGGTTGGTAATATTGTTGACCATTACTGATAGAGACAGAGGAGTGGTTCTTATTGTTGTGGTTGTATACATGTATATTGTTGACATAACTGATTTGAAGTTTTATTTTCAATATGTCCTGCAGCGAAAGCCCTTTTGGATTTCCCATCAACATAAAAAAATATTCATGTTGTAGAGGACCATCCATGAAACATTCTAGCCAAGTTTGCTTTCAAATATTTAAAATAAACAATACGGAGAAGTGTCTGAGGAACAGCTTACACCAAAACATTCTGGTGCCTACCCACTCTCTTCATACCACAATAACCTGACACTGTCACTCCCCCAAACCATAATAATATTAACTTTATGACTACCATAATGTGTGTAGATTACCTATAATATTAACTTTTATGACTACCATAATCACTGGGGTAAAGCTGATGACCGTAACTGCAATTACGGTCATCCAAAGATGGCAGACGTGGAATCAGGTAAGAATGTTTTTTGTCGAATTGTTTCTATAATGTATTTTAAATGACACATGCATTAGTACGATAGTAATCTATGAACTTTCCACAAGGAAATCACAAATTACGACTGAAAAATGTACATGAAAAAGAAAATCTGACTTAAAAAAAATCGCTAAGATGACCGTAACTGATCATAATTGTTTTGAAAGATGACAGTAATCTCAGTTTTCAGCTACGGCCATCTTAGCGATTTTTTTAAATCAGATTTTCTCTCTCATATACATTTTTCAGTCGTAATTTGTGATTTCCTTGTGATAAGTTCATAGATTACTATCGTACCAATGCATGTGCCATTTAGAATACATTATAGAAACAATTTAATCGACAAAAAACAAAAAAGATTCTTACCCGATTCCACGTCCACCATCTTGGGATGACCGTAATTGCAGTTACGGTCATCAGCTTTACCCCAATGAAAATGTGTGTAGATCATCTATAATATTAACTTTATCACTACCATAACATGTGTAGATCATCTATAATATTAACTTTATCACTACCATAACATGTGTAGATCATCTATAATATTAACTTTATCACTACCATAACATGTGTAGATCATCTATAATATTAACTTTATCACTACCATAACATGTGTAGATCATCTATAATATTAACTTTATCACTACCATAACATGTGTAGATCATCTATAATATTAACTTTATCACTACTTACAATAAGGAATATTTGCTGCAGTCTTTCTATACACCATTTATACCATGGTGTGCTATAATCTATACCATTGGACTCACAACTGGCAAGATGGTCAGATAAAACCATAATAAATCTCTGTAAAAAACAATTATAACACAGTGTATACCATAGTATATACCACAGATAAAACCATAATAAATCTCTGTAAAAAACAATTATAACAGTGTATACCATAGTATATACCACAGATAAAACCATAATAAATCTCTGTAAAAAACAATTATAACACAGTGTATACCATAGTATATACCACAGATAAAACCATAATAAATCTCTGTAAAAAACAATTATAACACAGTGTATACCATAGTATATACCACAGATAAAACCATAATAAATCTCTGTAAAAAACAATTATAACACAGTGTATACCATAGTATATACCACAGATAAAACCATAATAAATCTCTGTAAAAAACAATTATAACACAGTGTATACCATAGTATATACCACAGATAAAACCATAATAAATCTCTGTAAAAAACAATTATAACACAGTGTACACCATAGTATATACCACAGATAAAACCATAATAAATCTCTGTAAAAAACAATTATAACACAGTGTATACCATAGTATATACCACAGATAAAACCATAATAAATCTCTGTAAAAAACAATTATAACACAGTGTATACCATAGTATATACCACAGATAAAACCATAATAAATCTCTGTAAAAAACAATTATAACACAGTGTATACCATAGTATATACCACAGATAAAACCATAATAAATCTCTGTAAAAAACAATTATAACACAGTGTATACCATAGTATATACCATAGATAAAACCATAATAAATCTCTGTAAAAAACAATTATAACACAGTGTATACCATAGTATATACCATAGATAAAACCATAATAAATCTCTGTAAAAAACAATTATAACACAGTGTATACCATAGTATATACCACAGATAAAACCATAATAAATCTCTGTAAAAAACAATTATAACACAGTGTATACCATAGTATATACCACAGATAAAACCATAATAAATCTCTGTAAAAAACAATTATAACACAGTGTATACCATAGTATATACCACAGATAAAACCATAATAAATCTCTGTAAAAAACAATTATAACACAGTGTATACCATAGTATATACCACAGATAAAACCATAATAAATCTCTGTAAAAAACAATCATAGTACAGTGTATTATAATGTATAATGATAAATTGATAATACCATAAGATAAACCCATTTTCAATCTTAGATATTTGGCTTCTTCTAATGACATTAGAAGGGCAGTCATGGTCATGATCGTATGATAGTTGGATTTACAACTACCTGTGCAATCAGTGTGAGTTCGAACTCCATTCATGACGAGGTGTACTCAATACAACTTTATGTGATAAAGTTTGTCAGTGACTTGTAGCAGGACGTTGGGTTTCTCCAGGTACTCTGATTTCCTCCAACAATAAAACTGACCGCCACGATATAGCTAAAATATTGTTGAAAGTGGTGTTAAACATCATTAACCAACTAAACCAACAAACTAATGCCTTGAGAGGATGACCATGAAGGGTGTAGTTAAATTTGACCGGATTTTTATTTCGGGTGACAGACAGGATGCTACATTTGTCTGGATGAAAAGCCATGTTCCATTTCTCTTCTCATATTGGAAGTTTGTAGAGTAGAGATCCTGATGCAAATGTTTGTCATCGACTGATGATTGATTTTATTTTTGATGTTTAACACCATTTTCAGCTGTATTTCAGCTATATCATGGCGACCAGTTTTAGTAGTGGAAGAAGTTGGAGTACCCGAAGAGAACCACCGGCCATGGGCAAGTAACTGGTAAACTTTATCACTTGCGACTGCACCCTTTTTTGTAATTTACAAAGCTGGGCGCAAACCCACGCCGTATTGGTGATATGCTTGTATGAGTTGTTAGGTAATCCAACTACCTAACTTGTTGAGCCACCCAGGCCCTCTGTTTGTCATCGATAGTGGATGTTATAGCCAAGTATAAAATGGTGGAGTTTAGACCAATTGATATATCTTTACTAGAGAAATCGACCAGGACCGAAGACAGACTATAAGGGACTCCAGATTCAATGGGGGCATATGTTGATTTTTCACAGCTTGTGTCCTGTTATGGGAAATTTCATTCGTAAACTATTTAAATAGTCTAGGTGTTAGTTCATTGGGTGATGCTGCTTTCAAAGAGTTTTAATTCAACAGTAATTCACTGGGGTAAAGCCGATGACCGTAACTGCAATTACGGTCATCCCAAGATGGTGGATGTGGAATCGGGTAAGAATGTTATTTGTCAATTAAATTGTTTCTATAATGTATTCTAAATGGCACATGCATTGGTACGATAGTAATCTATGAACTTATCACAAGGAAATCACAAATTACGACTGAAAAATGTATATGAAAGAGAAAATCTGATTTAAACAAAATCGCTATAAAGATGACCGTAACTGAAAACTGAGATTACGGTCATCTTTCAAAACAATTATGATCAGTACGGTCATCTTAGCGATTTTTTAAAATCGGATTTTTTCTTTCATGTACATTTTTCAGTCGTAATTTGTGATTTCCTTGTGGAAAGTTCATAGATTACTATCGTACTAATGCATGCATCATTTAAAATACATTATAGAAACAATTTAATCAACAAAAAACATTCTTACCCGATTCCACGTCCGCCATCTTGGGATGACCGTATTTGTAGTTACGGTCATCAGCTTTACCCCAGTGAGTAATTGATCAACACCTTTACATGCTATGGCTATATCAAGACATTTTAGGGATTTTAAACTCAGCTGGCATCTTACTTTTTTTTTTATTAAACACATCAGATGAATAATTTCAGCGCTAGAAAAAATGACTGGGATTTATTGTCCATGGCGTTATTTTTTGTTAATAGGATCTTCAATTAGTTCTCTGTCTTGTTTGATGGATGAGATTCATTGGTGGTCAGTTTTGTCTATGTTTGATATACATTGTAGTGGCAATGTCTTATCATGCCAATATGATTGTCTATACCATCAGACTTAAAAGAATCTGACCAATGAAGCCTCAGTAATAATAGCATATGTCATGTGACTGCAATTGGTCAAATGACTTATGACAAGGTGAGTGTTTGGTTTTTTTACCTGAAATATGATAAGAAAGAGTCTTTTCTGTTGATTCTGTGCTAGGTCTAACCTTTCCTCCATTCTCTCTATAATATTTTCTGTTGGTACATCATCATCCTCTTCATCATCTAACCCATCATTTATCTAAAAATAAAAAGTATCATCTACAAACATTTCTGTGCTAGGTCTAACCTTTCCTCCATTCTCTCTATAATATTTTCTATTGGTACATCTTCATCATCTAACCCATCATTTATCTACAAAGGTATCACCTATAAACATTCGTGAAGTATCACTGTATGGTAACCGAGCCGGTAGCCGGGAGTTTGGATTGATCCAACATGGCGACCATTACTGGAACATTGTGACATGCAGGTAAGATTATTTCTACTTTGTACGTCCAAGATCATGTTTTAATATGGTTTGATTTGATACAATGAAGGCACACACTAGCATGTCATTTTTACATTTTACCATTGTCAACTGAAGCATTTTAATTTGCTAAGCCATCAGAGAAAGTGATTTTTGTGGTTAAAACTGAAACCTTTGATCTTTTATTATCAAAATATGTCTATAATCATTATAATTTTACTCATTTATGAAAATATTATGCTTACTTTTTCACTTACAAGTAATAAAGTAAAGGTTTTATCACGTTGAATTGCCTTTAACCACATTTAACCCCCCGAAATGAACGCGTATGATTGCTGTCATATTCAAAACATGTGACGGTTTGGAATACACATAGGTTACGGTTTGGATGAAAATTATGAATGTTAAGTTTCTGGTTTGGATAATATACAAACAAAGGTTTCTATTCTCTTTTCAGACTCGTCATGGATTTTGGTTGTTACTATTGTCACTTTTTGAGGTTTACTTCACCAAATGTTTGAAAATGATGCATTGATAGCAATGAGTTCTGCTTAAGCCGGTGCTACTGGGGCCGTCTTGAATTTACTATGAGGTATGAGAAATATTTCATTGTTGAAGGCATCATGGTGACCTCAAGATGAAGAACAACAATAAAAGCATTGTTCCCTTGCTTTGTTTTCCATGTATTAATTGGGATTTTGTCTCGTGTACATTTACTCCCATCTTCGCTAGCCAAGGGTTACGATTCGGGTCCCCCTTCTCTCCACCCTTGGCAGATCTAGAACACATTTTGAGGATTCACGCTTTAATATTTCATTGGTTACGGCTACCAATACACGTATCCAATCAGAAGACGTTTTACATGGAGCACATGTTATCGACGAAAAGATGGCACCGGAATGCTCTCATATGACAACGATTTGCCACTTCCCGTTTTGGTTCAAATGAAAACATCTTTCCCGTCTGCCAAAGCTTTGAAACTTTCAATTGGTTGACAGTAAGTGCTTCCAAATTAAATTGATCTCAAATAAGTTTTTCTTCACTGGGCGCTGCCATTTTCAACTCTCCAACATACGTATAACAAAACGATTCTGATTGGCTGGCGATTACGACTATCTAAGGGGCGCAACTTCGATAAACCACCAGGTGGCATTGCACGCGAATTTCAAAATGTATTCTAGATCCGCCAAGGGTGGAGAGAAGGGGGACCCGAATAGTAACCCTTGGCTAGCGAAGATGATTTACTCCATATCCCTTCATTTTTCATTGGCAATTTTATTCATATTTCAGGGACCATGAGTTTGATGCTCCTATCAGAGCAAGACGGAACCCAAAAAGGAAGTCAGCGATTGTTTCTAAGCCAAATGAACCTGCTAGAGGTTGTATGCCAGTGAGGCAGTATCACAGAAGAGACGAATCTAAAATATTACCACATGTCCGAAGGGGTTTACAATTGGACAATTTATAAATTACTCTGATTGACATTAGTCTCCGTTTGACAGGATTCGGTTTAATAATGAATTATAATTGGATAAGCATAATTTTAATGACATTGTTTACAATTCTGCCTATGTTTCAGATAAAATGATCGGTACTTTAATAGTTGGTAAATGTATAGCTCGAGATGTTATTTTTATGTCTAGCCTCTGGGGGTGTAGTACTGAGCTTTTCAAGGTTACACTCAAATGGGGTAGCATTTCTAGTTCATCTGACTAAAAGTCAGGCTAAGCTTTTGCCATCACTTTCCGTCTGTCGTCCGTCCGTCCGTCCGTTAATCTTCTTCAAAGATCTTTTCGTCTGAAACTACAGAACATATTATTGTAAAACTTAAGGTGTTTAGATTATAGTTTGTGAATTATATGCCCCTGCATCAACAAATATGATCGTCATGGCTAAAAATAGAACATAGGGGTTAGGCATCAGAAAAAGAGGTTCAGGGTACAGAAAAAGAGAAGAAGCTAGCCATGTCCTTAAATTTCAGCTTTCGTTACATAGATGATGTCCTTTCGTTGAACAATCTTCAATTTAAAGATTACCTGCATCAAATCTATCCAAGTAAACTGGAATTTAAAGAGACCACTGATACACCAGCATTAGCTTCATACCTGGACCTATACCTTTATATTGATAATTCTGGACGCTTGAAATCTAAACTTTATGACAAACATGATGATTTTGACTTCCCGATTGTGAACTTTCCGTTTTTTAGTAGTAATATACCTACATCTCCAGCATATGGAGTCTACATTTCACAGCTTATTCGCTACTGTCGTGCCTGTACGTGTACAGTGATGTTCTCAACAGAGCGAAATTACCGTCTAAAAAACTACTATGCCAGGGTTATGTTCAGCCACTGTTGATATCGTCACTCCAGAAGTTTTACTGTCGTCATCATGATTTGAGGTTTAACATCTTTCTATAGATTCTGAGTTTATTACCGGATTGACACACACCGATTTTGACTTTATACCGGACTTTCCACTTGCATTGTGACGTAGGCCGCACGCGGAGCAGATCATGCCTACCCTTCTAGAGTACCTGATGATATTCCCGGTTTTTGTGAAGTTCACACTGCTAGTGTTTTATGTTTGTGGCGTTCGTGTTCAATCCTGTTTATTTGTTTTGTCCTTATTATTTCTATTGTCTCTTTTTGTGCAATCTCTGTATTGCCATATTTTTGGAACTATGATGTTCTGGATTATTCGGCTTGTTGCTTCGGTATTCGTTTGCCGATGTTTGTGCAACATTTTACTATACCTGGATCAAATAGCTCTTTCAATGTTTCATCAATAGAAAAGGTCGTATGTTGGGAAATGCTATGATTGTACCAGTTTACAACCAAAAGAAACGACAGAAATTGCACCAACTTACCACCAAAAGCAACGACAGGTCACCACATGGAGGTTATTTAATTTTCTCAATCCAGTGATCTGGATCGCTGTCAATTATTTGCGGTGGGGCATACTCACACTATGTAAAGGGCGTACTCTATGATATGTTACTTCGTGTGCACTGCATTGGTGTACTCTGTTAAAACGATATTTCGTGTTACAATTTTAATCAATTATTTGGAATTACTGCATTTACATCCATACTCTACAAAAAAGTAATAGGTGCATACTACTCCCACAAATGATGAAAAATATGCAAATCGAGTTAGAAGAAAAGAAAAACTTACGGGATGTTATGAAATAGAGATGTGCCGTTAGCACATATTGTCTTTATTCCATCAAACTATAGACAGTCACATTTATATTTAAAATGTCATTTTAACTCCTTAAGTTATGTGCATATTCTCTTCCGAATGGTGGTAATAAATCTTAGTATATTGAAATCTTTCTTTTTCTGAAATAATGTCTGGAATGGATTTGTCGCCTAAAATAAAGCTTTCTGAAAAATCTTAAGACCATCAAAACCGTTTCCCTCTATATATCCAAACCGTGAACTTAGCATGTTGTGTGTTCCATCCAAACCGTTAACCTGACGGATCGTGGGTTATAAACAAACATATATTTACATCACTTCTTTGCTGATTCGCCCATAGCTATAGCTATAAAGTGATACAGTATACATTTTTGACGTATATTGAGGCATTGCAATTCGGAATTCTAAGGATATTTTCAAAAAACTTAAAGAAAAGTTCACTTTTAAATTCTATTTACCCAAAACACACACGTCTGACGCTGTATATCAGTAATGTTCGGTTACACCAGGAGGAAACTTGTGCGTATGACTTTCTTAGAAATACATTTGTTAATCACTTTCAGCTGGCATAAAATATAATTCAGAAAATTGCTTGAAAGTTAAAATAATGAGAGCAAAATTGACCTGATCTAGGTCGAGTGCGTCCATGTTAGATCAATCCAAATTCCCGGCTACCTGCTCGGTTACCATACAGTGAGTATGGAGGAGAAAAACAATTCATTATTGTAAAATTATGAAAACTCACTCCCTTTCTGTGCTTCCATAGCAACAGCAGCTATAATTTACTTATTAATATTTTTTGCCCAACTGATTCCTCTTGATCTAAAGAATAATCCTATTAAGTTTCATAAAATTCAGAAATTAATTCAAGATTGTGTGATTTATCTTCCAAACACTTTAATGAAGAAAACTTTTAAATCAATTCCAAGAGCTTTTTTGACAAAGTTCAAAGTTCAAAGGTGGGGGTTCCGACTTGTATTTGATACTTACCTGTCTCTCATTATTACTAATCCACATGGAGGGGGATTATGGTGCTAAACGCCACTTTCAACGATATTTCAACTATATTGTGGTGGTCAGGTTAATTGGTTGAAGAAACCGGAGTACCCGGAGAAAACCACTGATCTGTCGCAAGTAACTGACAAACTTTATCACATAATGTTGTATCGAGTAGACCTCCCCATGAGCGGGATTCAAATTCACAACTTTAGTGGCGATAAGCACTAATTGCACAAGTAGTTATAAATCCAACTACCATACGATCACAACCATGACAGCCCCAAAATCCAAATGTAATATCGAAGAAGCAAACAATAGTGAATTATTTCCAACTCTGATCAATGTGCTTAAAATATTGGAATTTGTTTTTGTAACTCTGCAATTTTAGCCAGTAAAAAGTATGAGGTACCAGCTCCTACCTAAACCCCTAAATACTCTACTTTTGTTAGATATGAAAGTGCCTACGCATCCCCTCATACATACCCTCCTTTTATAAGCATCCAGTTTATCCTTAGCATCATCTACTTCTTTCAGAAGCTTGTCAACATGTTTACTCATTTTCGTAATTGTACTGTGCATGATCTCCCATACATAAAATCTGCATAAAAGATATAAATACAAATATTATTTCCATTCTCTGTACCAAAATTAATGACAAAAGATAAACAATCCTATTTTCACTAAATTCAAGGGACATAAATCTATTGTTAACAGCAAGTCTCTTTAACCTAGTATATGACTACATTACAGCAAAGGTCCATCATCACTTGTCATATGTACACTAATGACAAAGAACCATTGACACACTTGTTTGTATTTTCCTGAGCTAGTAAACAACACATTTGATTGGATGTTTCTCAAAATAGTAGGATCCAATCAAAATTGTATATTATAGTGTATGTACCAATGTCTATAGCCAGTAAGGTTTGTAAGTTTGACTCCTAACTAATGTGAAGCATACTCAACACAATCGTATGCAATAAAGTTTGTCCTGGACGAACAGAAGATCTATTGTTTTCTGTTTTTTCTGTGTACACCAGTTTCATCCTCTAATAAAATTGACACCCAGATCATACAGATTATAACTGAGATATTGTAGAAAGAGGTGTTACATATTCATCATTGTTATTAATTCCTTCAAAAAAATCAGCTAAATTTTGAATCCTTATCCAGAATATCCTCAGATAAAGTTTATAGTGTATACTAAATACACAAATGTAGCTTCACCAGACAATCAGTCATCATTGAGTAAATCTGTCAGTTTGTATATCATCAAGTTGCATAGTTATATCCGTCCATTAACCAAACATAAGCTGGTAACATGATACACAATAGTTTGCTATATAGAAGGTAGACTTACTTGGTGAATTCTGGCTGCATATACAAGGTAGACTTACTTGGTGAATTCTGGCTGCATATAGAAGAGAGACTCACTTGGTGAATTCTGGCTGCATATAGAAGGTAGACTTACTTGGTGAATTATGGCTGCATTTCACTAGAGAATAATCAGTTAACTACAGAGGGATACTTACTTGGTGAATTCTGGCTGCATTTCACTAGAGAATAACCAGTTAGCTACAGCTGATGGTTCTATAATTTGTGTCTTTAATAATTTATCAACTAACACAACCATCATCTGAAAATATATAAATAAACCTAAATAATTTATCTAACACAACCATCATCTGAAAATATAAAAACAAACCTAACATGTAGATCTTATTTATATCTTTCATAACATCTAACTGTATTTAACAAGGATCTTAAAATGTTGTCTTAAAAAAAAATCTAACTAGTTTCACCTACATAACACACATGGGTTATATTACCTGTCTGATACCAAGACATTCATCTTGACGAGTACATAAATCTGGGTTGGGCTGCATGCTTGACGAGTACATAAATCTGGGTTGGGCTGCGTGCTTAGTCGAGTATAAGCATACAGCAATTTTATAATCATTTATTTGACACAACCCCTGAAAGAACTCACAATCTACAACAAACAAGAAGAGGATGCTAACTATTACACACCTGTTGGTGAGATCTCCATACTTCAAACATTGTTCTAAGAACCCAGATCTGACCTTCTTCTGTATCTGCTAACAACTTCAAAATCTGATGAAATCTAAAACATTATAAAATTGGTAATCTTCAGTGTCAACCATTTATATCATTATGTCTAAGAGATTCCAGAGAAAAAATCTTTCTTACAAAATATTTAATGTGTATTGTTTTTGAGGTTAAATGAATGGCAAAAACGGCTTTACAACCAAATTAAATGTGCATTGCTATTGAAGTGAAATGAAGGGTGATAACTCCATTACAACAAATTTCCATTAGTCTTTAATAGCAAAATTAAATATGCATTGTTTTTGAAGTTAAATAAAGGGTCAAAACGCCATTACAACAAAATTAAATGTGCATTGTTTTTGAAGATAAACAAAGGGACATAAATCCTTTACAACAAAATTAAATATTTGCCTTTTGATGCAATTGTGCTTATCAACAAAATCATCCAGATTACAGAATTCTATGAAGAAGATAAAAACAAAATGGCAAATCTTATCGGTCGGCAAAAGACAAGGCTGATACACCACAGGTATAGGTGACCTCAGCTGATTTAGGCTATCCTTATTATATCCTTCTCAGCTTATTTAGGCTATCCTTATTATATCCTTCTCATCTGATTTAGACTATCCTTATTATATCCTTCTCAGCTTATTCAGGCTATCCTTATTATATCCTTCTCATCTGATTTAGACTATCCTTATTATATCCTTCTCAGCTTATTTAGACTATCCTTATTATATCCTTCTCAGCTTATTTAGGCTATCTTTATTATATCCTTCTCAGCTGATTTAGGCTATCCTTATTATATCCTTCTCAGCTGATTTAGACTATCCTTATTATATCCTTCTCAGCTGATTTAGGCTATCCTTATTATATCCTTCTCAGCTTATTTAGGCTATCCTTATTATATCCTTCTCAGCTTATTTAGGCTATCCTTATATCCTTCTCAGCTGATTTAGGCTATCCTTATTACATCCTTCTCAGCTTATTTAGGCTATCCTTATTATATCCTTCTCAGCTTATTTAGGCTATCCTTATTATATCCTTCTCAGCTTATTTAGGCTATCCTTATATCCTTCTCAGCTGATTTAGGCTATCCTTATTACATCCTTCTCATCTGATTTAGACTATCCTTATTATATCCTTCTCAGCTTATTTAGGCTATCTTTATTATATCCTCAGCTTATTTAAGCTATCCTTTTTATATCCTTCTCACCTTATTTAGGCTATCCAGTATTTTGACATTTATCGTACCTGGTGAAGGTTATTCCAGGAATGTGTCATGCACACTAAATTATATATACACATGTTTATTAACTGATAATAAGGTGACAATACTTAGTGTATCCATTTTACTAGCATATCGAAAGTCAAGGTCAACTATACTTACTTGGCTATAGCAGCAAATGAATGGCTGAATGATTTGTTTCCTAAATGGAGTAATGTTGATACAAACACGTCAATTCTCAGAGGATGATACGTTGGGTCAGCTGTAAATATAGAAAACAGAATGACAGTTTAAGCTGTTAATATAGAATATAATATTAATACTGGCATTGAGGATCACCCAATTGACTTTTAAATAGAGAGTGGGGCAGCACTGTGTTTCCTCCAAACCAACAAAAAAATTCCACGACACAAAATATTTAAACATTTAACCAAATTTCTTGTTGTGAACTCCAAGGTCAGATTATTTATTTTTTGCATCTTTCATATCAACCTATTAAATTCTATAAAATTTGGCAACAGAAAAATAAAACAAAACATAGACCATCCCCTAAAATTTCATGGCATTTCCCTTAGAGTGATAATTATCACCCAGTTTTATATATTTTCACTATTCTTTTTTATCGTTTATAATGTCTTGATGAGAATCAATAAATTTGAAGCTATATTAATCCATAAAACACACACAAAAAATAAAATGTGATCTGAACAAAATAAACAATAAAAGGAAGGCATATTGCAAATATTTAATTCATGTTGATCAGGGGAGGCAACTGAGATACATGCTCATTATATATATATGATCATATTAATTAATAAATACATACTTTCATCATCTTCTTTCAGTGGATTGGGTAGATCTTTTAATATCACCATGGTTTCCTCAGGTGTACATTTAGATTTAATGGCTTGAATGAGCTGGTGAGCTGTCATTGTTCCTGGTAAGGACCCTGATCCTTCCTTCTCATATTTAAAATTAGACTGTGGTTTTTCTGGCATCAATGGAGTGAAATCTTCAGGACATGTTTCTACTATTCTCTGATGGTATGATAATCTAACAAGTAATCATTTTAATCTTCAATTTTAAATATTTCCAAAATTTGCCAGTTTTTTACCAAATTTTTCAATGACTTAGCACATGAGATTGACAAAAAATCAACTTTACTTACTTCAAGTGTATTCATAGATCATTAATAAATAATCAAGTCCCAACTAGACATAAAATCAACATAAACTAATACATTAGACATAATTAAGAAACCAACGACTTCAATGTTTGCTTCTTATCAGAATATAAATCCTACGTCAGAAATTCCTTGGCATGTATGACTATAATGTCTTATATAACAGATATAAGATCAAACCTGTGGTGTTTATTTATTTTACAAGGATTACTAACAGCCAATGTCTACAAGTAGCTCTCCTGTGGTGTTTAACTTTTACAAAATCATTCAAGTATGATATGTTGGTTATGATGACATTGTTTTTGTTGAAGGTTTTCACAGATTACAAAAGATGTATCCACATGTATCCAAACTTTACTGAAGTCAATGAATCATGAAATGTTGGTCATGGTGACCTACTTAAAATAATTAGCATATTACATCAATTGCCTTCTACTGGAAGTTTTAGAGGATTTTGTCTTTATATATTTTAATCTAAACATAAAACTAAGCCTACTACATCCTAATTAGCCTTCATAATTTATACCATAGAACATCATTATACAGATACACCAGCTCTTATTTATATAGAGGGACTAAGCCTACTACATCCTAATTAGCCTTCATATTTTATACCATAGAACATCATTATACAGATACACCAGCTCTTATTTATATAGAGGGACTAAGCCTACTACATCCTAATTAGCCTTCATATTTTATACCATAGAACATCATTATACAGATACACCAGCTCTTATTTATATAGAGGAACTAAGCCTACTACATCCTAATTAGCCTTCATATTTTATACCATAGAACATCATTATACAGATACACCAGCTCTTATTTATATAGAGGGACTAAGCCTACTACATCCTAATTAGCCTTCATATTTTATACCATAGAACATCATTATACAGATACACCAGCTCTTATTTATATAGAGGGACTAAGCCTACTACATCCTAATTAGCCTTCATATTTTATACCATAGAACATCATTATACAGATACACCAGCTCTTATTTATATAGAGGAACTAAGCCTACTACATCCTAATTAGCCTTCATATTTTATACCATAGAACATCATTATACAGATACACCAGCTCTTATTTATATAGAGGGACTAAGCCTACTACATCCTAATTAGCCTTCATATTTTATACCATAGAACATCATTATACAGATACACCAGCTCTTATTTATATAGAGGAACTAAGCCTACTACATCCTAATTAGCCTTCATATTTTATACCATAGAACATCATTATACAGATACACCAGCTCTTATTTATATAGAGGGACTAAGCCTACTACATCCTAATTAGCCTTCATATTTTATACCATAGAACATCATTATACAGATACACCAGCTCTTATTTATATAGAGGGACTAAGCCTACTACATCCTAATTAGCCTTCATATTTTATACCATGGAACATCATTATACAGATACACCAGCTCTTATTTATATAGAGGGACTAAGCCTTCTACATCCTAATTAGCCTTCATAATTTATACCATGGAACATCATTATACAGATACACCAGCTCTTATTTATATAGAGGGACTAAGCCTACTACATCCTAATTAGCCTTCATAATTTATACCATGGAACATCATTATACAGATACACCAGCTCTTATTTATATAGAGGGACTAAGCCTTCTACATCCTAATTAGCCTTCATAATTTATACCATGGAACATCATTATACAGATACACCAGCTCTTATTTATATAGAGGAACCCTCGTGGCCGTGATCGCTTGGTAGTTGGATTTACAACTACCTATACAATCAGTGCCTATCACCACTGACGTTGTGAGTTTGAACCCCGTTCATGGTGAGATGTACTCAATACAACATTATGTGATAAAGTTTGTCAGTGATACTCAGGTTTCCTCCACCAATAAAACTGACCGCCACGATATAACTGAAATATTGTTGAAAGTGCCATTAAACACCATAAACCAACCTTCTTTAGATAGTACTATTGACCTGTAAGCCTAAAACATCTTATTCGCTGTCATTCCTCCAAATGAAATAATTTTATACAGACAGACAAGTACTATTGGCCTGTAACATACCTCATACACTTGATCAGGACTTCTTTGACAAATTTTGGCTTTGGTAATTCTGGATCCATCTGTAAACATGAATTCCAATCATCCCAACTCCATCGAAACTGAAAATTACTTAAGTGGTAGGCAAACCAATTTGTAAATCTAGAAAATAAACAAAGGGAAATAATTCAATAAGAATGTAAACGACTTTGTAAATATGGTAATTATAAAACAAAAGGGAAATAACTCAAATGGTTAAACCAGTCTATAAATAGTGATAATAGAGCACACAGATTAATGGACAATTCTGAAGACATCTCAAGTGACACACTCATTGAGAGATATAATAATGGTAGGTGAACAACAACTCATGGTTATCTAGACCACTGAACACCTAAAGATTAAACCAGGTCAATTTACAGTCATTTTTAACTTTTAATCTAAATTATTATTTATTTTGCTTCATATTCAAGCGAAGTAATTGGTAGGTTTTTTTCCTTAAAAAGCCATTAAATATGGGGCAGCTAGTAATAGTTTTTTCTTTTGATTATTTCCCTTTGGCCGTTATTTCCACCCGAATGATTTCTAGTGAAATCTACTCACTCTGACTCTGAGTAGTAAATGTAGTCATTATTTAGAAATTGTTAGAGCGAATAGATGCAAAAATTCACCCCCCCTCCCTCCCTTATAATTTCAGCATGTATGACAACATATAATACATATTGTATCATATATCTGTACTGTTTTTAACATATAAGGCAGATTTTATAAAGTTTTGTAGCCCGCCTATTTAAATGTTTTGTGCCTTGTTTGTCTTGTATATGTAAAGTGTAGATTGCTATGTGTTGTCATGTGTGTTTCATATCGGTCAAAATAAACGTATATTATTTATTTTGCTTCATATTCAAGCCAAGTAATACATTGTATTAGAATTCTAGTTACCTTTCAATACATGATAAATTCATTGTGTCCATTCTCTCAAATAATATTTCTGTAGCTTGAGCTAACTGATAATTGTTAAGGAGAAATATAAAATAGTCAAGTTTCAATGACTTCCAATCTAACTAAAATTAGTACTCACTTCTCACCTTTTTCTTTGTCACTGTATTTACTGTTATCCTATTGAAATTTTGTTGGTTGAATGTTCACTTTGAGCCATTGAAAGTTTGCTTTGTTGAATGTATGCTTAGAACCATTTGTATTTAGTTGGCTGAATGTTTTCTTGATACCAGTAATGTTAGTTGTAGTAGAAGCCATATCTACCAGCGAAGAGACATATGCATAGGTTAGTAGCTTGGAAACTTTTAATTAAACTTAAGAATAAGTACATTTCAAAATATCTCAAGAAAACTAGACACAAATCTATACCTCATTGATAAAAGAATTGTGTTTACTACTCAGATAATTAATTAAATTAATCATTAACTGTGTCTCTACAGTTCTAATTTGGTACTCTATGATGTTTAAATTGTAACATAAATGACAAGGATACAACTTGTGGCATTGATCCAGGCTGTAGTTTACATAACTCTATAAATGTTGATCCATAAAATATTTCTAACTTTGGATGTCGAGGAAGTAAAAATAACTGTCCAAACATCACCTAAAATTATATAGAATTTGTTAATGTAAATCTACAACTAATGTTGAGTAACCAGACACAAGTCACCAGTCACAAGTAACCAGAGACATGAAACCAGTCACAAGTCACCAGTAACCAGACACAAGTCACCAGTCACAAGTAACCAGACACAAGTCACCAGTCACAAGAAACCAGACACAAGTCACCAGTAGTCACCAGTAACCAGATACAAATCACCAGTCACAAGTAAAAAGTCACCAGTACAAAGGTCATAGGTAGTATTATTACCTAATCTTCTACATACAATGTAAATAGTAATTAAATATTTTTAACTGTTCTGGCAATTTTTTTCCTCGTGTGACAAGTATGAAACAGTTTTGTGAACTGTTCGATTGTGAATGAACTGTTTATTAGACAAACTAATGTGTACAGAATTATCTCATTGAGAACCCTGCGAAGTGTTCCAGTAACTATGACAAATCATAACATTCATCCATAGGGCCGTCTCTGGACCATTTAAACATTGTTATCTGAATGATGTATTGTTAGTTAACATGTTTTCTTCATGATTATAGCTGAAATACTGCTCACTTGAATGGTAAACATCCTATCAGAGACAATCAGAAGTTTTATAAGTATCATAATAAACTGCTCACTTGAATGGTAAACATCAGAGACAATCAGAAGTTTCATAAGTATGATAATAAACTGCTCACTTGAATGGTAAACATCAGAGACAACCAGAAGTTTTATAAGTATCATAATAAACTGCTCACTTGAATGGTAAACATCAGAGACAATCAGAAGTTTTATAAGTATCATAATAAACTGCTCACTTGAATGGTAAACATCCTATCAGAGACAATCAGAAGTTTTATAAGTATCATAATAAACTGCTCACTTGTAGAGATGCCAGTCAAAAATCAATTACAGGGGATGCTTGCTGTTTTTTAACCATTAGATAGAGCTCAATCTAGGAAGACTTTTGAGCCTTCATTTGTAAAAATCGGATGAAGGGTTCAAAAGTTATGAGCATTTGAAATTGCCTATTTTTGGTCAATAATTTTCCAAAGATGGCCGCCATCAATAATGGTTTTAATGACTGTTTTAGAGTTCTGATTTTTTGTGCAAACAGCAGATAATGTCTCTACTTTTGTTTTTTTCCATAGACTATAAGTTGTTCTGTCAGAAAAATGAAACTGAACATGTTTGAAGTAATATTCGTCATTTGTTTTATTGTCCAAAATGTGTCGGAGCCACTTTTGATCTTGACCGAAAGGTCCATTATGGCTCACATTGCCATAATTTTGTCAGAAAATAACTTATCTGACATCATAATAGAAGAAATTGTGTGTAGAAATACTTGTGTTGAGTGCAATTATAACATATGAATCACCTTTTACATCTTTTTGTGGAATTATGAATCCATAAAGGTGGGTGTGCAATTAGTGTTCAACATTATTTGAGAATGGCACCGTTTCACAGCAGTTATATGGAAAAATGACACAAAAAGCTTCATATTTCCTAAGCTAAAAATGATATCCGTACAAAATTTTGAAGACAATACCACAGTGATGTGCACATTCTGTTGGACGTGATGTTTATTTGTCGACACAAGAAATGGCGGCCATTTTGTTCAAAATGGCTGCCATTTTTTCATAAAATTCCTCAGACAGGGAACCTGTTCCAAGATAATTTGATCAATTTTTTTATCAATATAATTAATATCACTGAAAAAAAATGGATATGTAGGTTTGTACCTATGACCTCTTATTTGCTTTAGCATTTTATTACGGAATAATTGTCATAATGGTGGCCATTTTGAAAACAAAATGGCTGCCATTGCTTTAAAATTTGTTGCGTAAATTTACGTTTTTTAAGATTACTCCATCGTTTCTAGTCAGAATTTGATCATCAAGGTACCAAATTAAAGATATTTTAAAAATCTATAACCTCAAGTAACTAATAACTTAAACTAAATACTTTTCATTTCATATATACCACCAATATGTAATCCCCCCAAGGGGTGAAGA
The DNA here is from genome assembly GCA_963383655.1 of Bathymodiolus septemdierum. Lineage (NCBI taxonomy): Eukaryota > Metazoa > Mollusca > Bivalvia > Mytilida > Modiolidae > Bathymodiolus > Bathymodiolus septemdierum. Next base: position 28,902,105 of record OY726520.1, read on the forward strand.
TTCCAGACACCTACCCCTTGCCGAAAATTTAACTGGTCGGCTTGATATACATGTAGGTGTTTTTGTTTTCCTACTTCAATGTCTTGCAATCATAATGTAGCTGTACAATTGCTGAAAGTGATGGTATATGCATCAACCACCCAACAAGCATGATAGTGAAACACCTCTAAACTGAACTTCCTTAAGATCAGCTTGTGTTTAAAATAGATGGATATTATTTGCACGGTTTACACATTTCCTACAAAAGGCTACATCTGGAACCTGGAACTTTATTTAAAATAAAGTTATGTTGTTTATATAGGATGCTGTTTATATTCAGGTTTCCCTTTATTACAATTTGAGCAAGTAAATTTGTTTCAATCTTACTCTCCATGTCGTTCGAATCCCACTCATGGTAACTTAAGGTGTACTTGATAACACATTATTGTGTGATAAAATTCGTCAGTGACTTGCAACAGATCAGTGGTTTTCTCCAGTTTACTCCACCAATAAAACTGACCATCACGATATAACTGAAATATTGTTGAAAGTGGCATTAAACACCATAACCCACCCCCTAACCCTACTCTCCGTGTCAAAGTTTCAGTCTTGCCCATTACTATTCTAATTTGCTTCTTAAAACACGTTCAATGAAAACAACCAAAATATTAAGTTCATTCATTTATTATTCAGGAAATATCTGGTGCATTTTTGAAATACATCATCTATTGTCACATGTATTGTCGTCTGAATAAATCCAGCTACATGTAAAACTAAATATTTCATTATGATATAAATTATGAACTCATGATCAGCTGTATATTATCCTGCAGTCCTAAGTTCAGGTAATATCCCAAGGCCAGCTTGGATCACACACATGTCTTTGACCAGCAAAGCATAAGGTCAGGTAAACTGGAAAAAAACAACAGAAGCTGGAAGGGACCACAAAGAAACAGTTCTAACTAGTCTACATTGTACTTATTATCCTTTCATAACTACCATTATAATAAATATAAATTCACAATGTATTTAGACAAAAAAAATTACCAGAGTTTCAAATTTTTGGTATTGACCCCAGTTTTTATTGACATTTTTGGACAAAGTTAAAGTCAGATCCTTGTTCTGTATAACCTAGGTAAAAATATATGTTTTGTCTACTTATACTACCTTCCCCTTTTCGAGAATATTAGCAGAAACACTGGTATTTTTTTTTCATTGGTCTATAAATACATATGTATGCAATAAGTTATAACATTTTGTTTACTTTTATTTGAATTTGGTATGTAAATATTCAATCATGGTCGAGTATCCATGGAAGCTGGCAAATACAAATAAAAATGTAGCACCATGACAAAAATAAGAATAGAATTAACTTTCTGAAGAGTGAAGACTATAGTCTAGTATAAAAAAAAAACAAATATTTTATACACAGACTATAGTATAGAAGAAAGTGATTGACTGATGAACAAAGAGGAAACTCCTATTCTAGAGCCCATACCCTCGTTTTCTAGTTGTTTGGACCAAGCTAGAAACATTTTATTTCCAAATATTTTCCTTAAAAAAAGAGGAAATCAGCGGATTAGAGGAAAACTTTCATCTCTGTTTACACCCCCCCTTTTCGGTTTGTTTACTTTTGTTTTGAACGCAAGTTGGAAGTATTATAAATTGACAAGAAGTTTTTCATAAACTACTTGAAAAGAAGCAATGCAAAAAATAAATCGTACGTTTAAAACATTGAGAAGAAGGTTTATACATACCTACGATAACACCTGTGTTACAACCAGCGTCGGTGACGTTACTATTTACTTTCCACTTCCAACGATGTACGACGTTCTCCCTCAGACATGTTATGGGGCGTTTTAAATACTAAAAATCATCCGTGTTCGCGATCTAATATGGTTGAGATGGTATGCTTTCTACGTTGATATTGTAACAGGAAATACAAATATCGCCATCGGAGAACGCTACTCCAAATTTTTCATTGATTTGTTCATCTTGGAACTTTTGAGACGACCATTTTCCGTTTAGCATGATCAGGAAATCGGAAGCGACTGTGACCATGCGCAAGCTACGAATCTGCGCTTTAATTGGATAATAATTATAGAACTATATAACGTCAAGAACATGCCGGGCAAGGCATTGAAATGGGGGACCTTGGTGAAAAAACCGTGCCGCGAATGGTAAAATTCCGAAAACAGCGATTTCGATTCGAACACGTTATATTTAAACGATTCCATATTAAAAGAAACAAAATTTTTAAAGATTTCAAACAATGTTTAGATAATTAATTAATGTAAAAAAATTATATCTTTATATAGTATTATCTGTAAAAATCTGACATCAAAAATTGCATTTTCATGTATCAGCAGCTACCGGAAAACAAAATGGCGGCCGAAATAACGATAAGTCGGCATCTCTATCACTTGAATGGTAAACATCCTATCAGAGACAATCAGAAGTTTTATAAGTATCATAATAAACTGCTCACTTGAATGGTAAACATCAGAGACAATCAGAAGTTTTATAAGTATCATAATAAACTGCTCACTTGAATGGTAAACATCAGAGACAACCAGAAGTTTTATAAGTATCACAATAAACTGCTCACTTGAATGGTAAACATCAGAGACAATCAGAAGTTTTATAAGTATCATAATAAACTGCTCACTTGAATGGTAAACATCAGAGACAATCAGAAGTTTTATAAGTATCATAATAAACTGCTCACTTGAATGGTAAACATCCTATCAGAGACAATCAGAAGTTTTATAAGTATCATAATAAACTGCTCACTTGAATGGTAAACATCCTATCAGAGACAATCAGAAGTTTTATAAGTATCATAATAAACTGCTCACTTGAATGGTAAACATCAGAGACAACCATAAGTTTTATAAGTATCATAATAAACTGCTCACTTGAATGGTAAACATCAGAGACAACCAGAAGTTTTATAAGTATCATAATAAACTGCTCACTTGAATGGTAAACATCCTATCAGAGACAATCAGAAGTTTTATAAGTATCATAATAAACTGCTCACTTGAATGGTAAACATCAGAGACAACCAGAAGTTTTATAAGTATCATAATAAACTGCTCACTTGAATGGTAAATATCAGAGACAATCAGAAGTTTTATAAGTATCATAATAAACTGCTCACTTGAATGGTAAACATCAGAGACAACCAGAAGTTTTATAAGTATCATAATAAACTGCTCACTTGAATGGTAAACATCAGAGACAACCAGAAGTTTTATAAGTATCATAATAAACTGCTCACTTGAATGGTAAACATCAGAGACAATCAGAAGTTTTATAAGTATCATAATAACACAAATCGTACAAAGATTTATTCTCAAAATAAGGAGGTTGATTTTAAAAGATATTTATACTTGTGGTTGATGCATGTCCAGCCACATTTGAAGCCAAACTGCGTCAAATATTGCTGGCTTATTTTTAGAACTTCGAGGATAGATTAAAGGGAGATAACCCTAATATTGACTACCAAACCTAATATAGAATGTAATGTATATATTTACCTCAACAATCATGTAGTTTAATGGTATCTTATTCTTTGAAGGAAAACTCAAAAGTGAAGCAGCACTGAAATTTAAATAAATGTTGTTATTTTAATTGTTGGCCTTTTCTGTAATAATGACAGAACTCCATTTCATGTCATATCATTGATATGAATAATGCATGTCCTTTATGGAGCATGATATGATAATAACAACAAGTAATTCAATCACAGAACTCAACTTTTTTGCAGTAAAACTAGAGACTCCCAGGAGCTTGTATCACTACACCTGTAATATATGATTTATTGTAAAACTAGAGACTCCCAGGAGCTTGTATCACTACACCTGTAATATATGATTTATTGTAAAACTAGAGACTCCCAGGAGCTTGTATCTCTACACCTGTAATATATGATTTATTGTAAAACTAGAGACTCCCAGGAGCTTGTATCACTACACCTGTAATATATGATTTATTGTAAAACTAGAGACTCCCAGGAGCTTGTATCACTACACCTGTAATATATGATTTATTGAACTATTGTCTATCCTAGAATATGTCAACCTTTGATCTCCAAGGACTTGAACACAATAGACCCTACCACATTCATCAGTACAAAATATAATCTTCATATCACAATGCTGCATCATGCAAAATACAATCATATTTCTATTACAGGTTCTAAAGAATAATTATGATTTTTTTTTCCATTAGTCGGTTTTAAACTGGGGGCCAAAAGGGGTCAGAAACCATGGACTCTGAGGCCTTAGTTTTAAACTGGTGGCCACAAGGGGTCAGAAACCATGGACCCTGAGGCCTTAGCAATTTATTAAACTTCATTGAAGTCTGTTAAACTTTGGGTCCCAGGGCTTGAACCCCATAGATCCTGAGGTATTCATTTGTACCAAACTAAATCTGCCTTTCATAAGAATACTTAGTTCCTAGTACATTTAAATGTCCACTGCTTATTGTTGAGAATGTTATCTTCTCCATTTTACTCTATATAAAACTTTGGTCAAATGGTGCTTAAAATGTTAATATTATTTAAATTTAAGCTCAATTAAAAGGTAATCATAGATGTATGACTCTGTATGTGTGTTTTATCTCTATGATCTTTTTATCATAATTACACCTTATATAAGAATGCTGGATTTTGATTGGTTAATAGCCGTGATATTTCTTTACAAATTCAGGTCTTGCATTGTGAATTTGCAGAATTTTTACTTCATGTAGGTGTATTTGCATAAGATTTAACTTTTTTTCATGGTATTTGCAAAATCGTATTTGCCATTTTTACCCTTCACTGAAACGCTTGTAACAAAATTTGTAAAACGTTATCAGTTGTGTGTTTTATGTAACATCATTCAGTAGAATTAAACAGATACATCATGTTAGGTCCTGAAAACGACAAACAAAAGGTATTATTTATTTAGCCAGTGTTCTAAATAATATTTGGTGTAATTAAACAGATATATCATGTTTGGGGGAGGGGGGGTATTTGCGAAAAATACCAGTCTTGAGACTAAATTTCCCTCGCCCTTCAGCTCAGGACATGTTTTGTCTCTCAACTGGTATTTTGGTGGTGGGGTCTGTGGACATTATTTTGAAAGTAGACACTCCAAGGAAGATTCAGCCCAACTTTGGTTTAAGGTTATTGTGTTTAACGCCACTTTCAAAAATATTTCAGTTATAAAGTGGCGGTCAGTTTTGTTGATGGAGGAATTCTGGTGTCCCCGGAACCGACACTGACAAACAAATTCTCCAGATTTCGGTATTTCATACTCTCTTAAGTATTGCTCATTGGACTTATGTGTATTAGAAATGCATGGTGTTTTATGATCACAATGCATGCAGGTTGAAGGTTTGGTTGCTATAGTAATAAATTATATATACCAAGATTTCCGATCAATTTCATACCAATCTTTACGATCTGTAGCATGTGTACATATGATTCTTCTTAATTGTTCCTCTATAAGGTATCTCTCTATAGCATGGCTGCCTGGTAACACTGGACCCTGAAATAATACAAAATACAAAATATTACAGCACTGACTGCCTGGTAACACTGGACCCTGAAATAATAAAAAATACAAAACATTACAGCACTGACTGACTGATAACACTGGACCCTGAAATAATAAAAATACAAAATATTACAGTACTGACTGCCTGGTAACACTGGATCCTGAAATAATAAAAATACAAAATATTACAGTACTGACTGCCTGGTAAACACTGGACCCTGAAATAATAAAAATACAAAATATTACAGTACTGGCTGCTTGGTAAACACTGGACCCTGAAATAATAAAAATACAAAATATTACAGTACTGGCTGCTTGGTAACACTGGATCCTGAAATAATAAAAATACAAAATATTACAGTACTGACTGCCTGGTAAACACTGGACCCTGAAATAATAAAAATACAAAATATTACAGTACTGACTGCCTGGTAACACTAACCCTGAAATAATAAAAATACAAAATATTACAGTACTGACTGCCTGGTAACACTGGACCCTGAAATAATAAAAATACAAAATATGTCCATTCATATTTTCCACTGGTAGTTTCTGAGTAAAAGAGGTTCGTATTTCAGTAAAAGTGGTTCGTATTTCAGTAAAAGAGGTTTGTATTTCAGTAAAAGAGGTTCGTATTTCAGTAAAAGAGGTTTGTATTTCAGTAAAAGAGATTCGTATTTCAGTCAATCAAAAACTATTACACTCTGAGATTGCAAGGGTGAAAGTTTCTTATTCAATTATTTGAGGAAATAAAGTAAAAAAAGACTAGTTGCCTTCATTTTTTTTGGGCCAGTAACTTTGAGTTTGGACTCCAATATTATTCTCAAACTCTACAAGTCTGAATGGCTTGTCACTAAAAAAAAGTTTTTCGTGAAGACTATAAGCATCAGCGCTGTTTGGAAATACTAGCACAGATCATCCCACAAAAGACTGAGCATACATGGAGATCTATAAACCTTGGGTAACTGAGGCTGTGTGTACATGGAGATCTATAAACCCTGGGTAACTGAGGCTGCGTGTACATGGAGATCTATAAACCCTGGGTAACTGAGGCTGTGTGTACATGGAAATCTATAAACCCTGGGTAACTGAGGCTGTGTGTACATGGAGATCTATAAACCCTGGGTAACTGAGGCTGCGAGTACATGGAGATCTATAAACCCTGGGTAACTGAGGTTGTGTGTACATGGAGATCTATAAACCCTGGGTAACTGAGGCTGTGTGTACATGGAAATCTATAAACCCTGGGTAACTGAGGCTGTGTGTACATGGAGATCTATAAACCCTGGGTAACTGAGGCTGTGTGTACATGGAGATCTATAAACCCTGGGTAACTGAGGCTGTGTGTACATGGAGATCTATAAACCTTGAGTAACTAAGGTTGAGCACACATGGAGATCTATAAACCCTGGGTAACTAAGGCTGAGCATGTATGGTGGCCTATTAACCCTGGGTAACTAAGGCTAACCATGTATGGTGGCCTATTAACTCTGGGTAACTAAGGCTGACCATGTATGGTGGCCTATTAAATCTGGGTAACTAAAGCTTAGCACTAATGGTGGCCTATTAACCCTGGGTAACTAAGGCTGACCATGTATGGTGGCCTATTAGCTCTGGGTAACTAAGGCTGACCATGTATGGTGGTCTATTAACCCTGGGTAACTAAGGCTGAGCATGAATTGTGGCCTATTAACCCTGGGTAACTAAGGCTGAGCATGAATGGTGGCCTATTAACCCTGGGTAACTAAGGCTGACCATGTATGGTGGCCTATTATTACCGTGGGTAACTAAGGATGAGCATGAAGTGTGGCCTATTAACCCTGGGTAACTAAAGCTGAGCATGAATTGTGTCCTATTAACACTAGTTAACTAAGGCTGACCATGTATGGTGGCCTATTAACCCTGGTTAACTAAAGCTTAGCATGAATTGTGGCCTATTAACCCTGGTTAACTAAAGCTGAGCATGAATTGTGTCCTATTAACCCTGGGTAACTAAAGCTGAGCATGAATGGTGGCCTATTAACCCTGGTTAACTAAGGCTAAGCATGAATGGTGGCCTATAAACCCTGGGTAACTAAAGCTGAGCATGAATGGTGGCCTATTAACCCTGGTTAACTAAGGCTGAGCATGGATGGTGTCCTATTAACCCTGGTTAACTAAGGCTGAGCATGAATTGTGTCCTATTAACACTAGTTAACTAAGGCTGACCATGTATGGTGGCCTATTAACCCTGGTTAACTAAAGCTTAGCATGAATTGTGGCCTATTAACCCTGGTTAACTAAAGCTGAGCATGAATTGTGTCCTATTAACCCTGGGTAACTAAAGCTGAGCATGAATGGTGGCCTATTAACCCTGGTTAACTAAGGCTAAGCATGAATGGTGGCCTATAAACCCTGGGCAACTAAAGCTGAGCATGAATGGTGGCCTATTAACCCTGGTTAACTAAGGCTGAGCATGGATGGTGTCCTATTAACCCTGGTTAACTAAGGCTGAGCATGAATGGTGGCCTATTAACCCTGGTTAACTAAGGCTGAGCATGAATGGTGGCCTATTAACCCTGGTTAACTAAGACTGAGCATGAATTGTGTCCTATTAACCCTGGTTAACTAAGGCTGAGCATGAATGGTGGCCTATTAACCCTGGTTAACTAAGGCTGAGCATGAATTGTGTCCTATTAACCCTGGGTAACTAAAGCTGAGCATGAATGGTGGCATATTAACCCTGGTTAACTAAAGCTTAGCATGAATGGTGGCCTATTAACCCTGGTTAACTAAGGATGAGCAGGAATGGTGGCCTATTAACCCTGGTTAACTAAGGCTGAGCATGAATGGTGGCCTATTAACCCTGGTTAACTAAGGCTGAGCATGAATGGTGGCCTATTAACCCTGGTTAACTAAGACTGAGCATGAATTGTGTCCTATTAACCCTGGTTAACTAAGGCTGAGCATGAATGGTGGCCTATTAACCCTGGTTAACTAAGGCTGAGCATGAATTGTGTCCTATTAACCCTGGGTAACTAAAGCTGAGCATGAATGGTGGCATATTAACCCTGGGTAACTAAAGCTTAGCATGAATGGTGGCCTATTAACCCTGGTTAACTAAGGATGAGCATGAATGGTGGCCTATTAACCCTGGGTAACTAAGGCTGAGCATGAATTGTGTCCTATTAACCCTGGGTAACTAAAGCTGAGCATGAATGGTGGCCTATTAACCCTGGTTAACTAAGGTTGAGCATGAATGGTGGCCTATTATCCCTGGTTAACTAAGGCTGAGCATGAATGGTGGCCTATTAACCCTGGGTAACTAAGGCTGAGCATGAATGGTGACCTAATAACCCTGGGTAACTAAGGCTGAGCATGAATGGTGTCCTATTAACCCTGGTTAACTAAGGCTGAGCATGAATGGTGTCCTATTAACCCTGGTTAACTAAGGCTGAGCATGAATGGTGGCCTATTAACCCTGGTTAACTAAGACTGAGCATGAATTGTGTCCTATTAACCCTGGTTAACTAAAGCTGAGCATGAATGGTGGCCTATTAACCCTGGTTAACTAAGGCTGAGCATGAATGGTGGCCTGTTAACCCTGGGTAACTAAGGCTGAGCATGAATGGTGGCTTATTAACCCTGGTTAACTAAGGCTAAGCATGAATTGTGTCCTATTAACCCTGGGTAACTAAAGCTGAGCATGAATTGTGCCCTATTAACCCTGGTTAACTAAGGCTGAGCATGAATTGTGTCCTATTAACCCTGGTTAACTAAGGTTGAGCATGAATGGTGGCCTATTAACCCTGGGTAATTAAAGCTGAGCATGAATGGTGGTCTATAAACCCAGCATAACTGAATGTTTTACAGCATGATTTACCACACACATGTATATTATAATTACATACAATATTTACTATTCTCTCTATTAAACAATTGTGTTTACTTCCATATAACAATAACTTCTGAACCATTATTCTACTTTATATACTTTCTTATTAACACAAATGAAATGAAAATTAAACCTGTTATGAACCAAGGGACTACTTACTTCTGTGACATCTGTATAATAAAAGGTCCTATGGATGGGGGCATCCTTACCTCTGGAACATCTGTGTAATCAAAGATCCTGAATATAATTCTGGGTAAAGGATAGCTCATCTCATCATTGTGTGATGGGGGTATAATCTGTGGCAATGTATGCTGTAGAGCCTCACATAAAACTCCATCAAACGCCAGGTAAGGTCTGGTTATCTGTTTCTCAGCCCATTTATTGGCACGTAAATTCTTTATCTGTGACCACAGACAGTCAAGATACTAAAAATAAATGTGTGAACAATGTTGTTAAAGGTTAATATATGTTCTCTGTGATCATTATAATGTGTTGGGCTTCAAATCTCATAGTTCACTGCCAACTCAATCCAGGTATAACAGACAATTCTGGTATAATGGGACCCAAATTATTCATAACGAGACGCGGAAAAAATAGTAAGCATTACAGAAATCCCTTGTTAACATATGATGATAAAATAGACGCTATGTCTTCCTCTTGTTGTGTAAAATATCTAAAGATAGTAAGTAATCTTGTTGTAAGAGGGGTACAAAGAATTTTGCAATTTGACCAAATAAAAATCAATGAAAACACATTTCCTGACAAAAGAAAATGTTTAAATACAAAATTCCTTTAAGTTCCCCCATAAGTTTTCTCCTTCAGACAGTATGTTATTCCCCCCCCCCAATATTTTTCATATGTAATTGATGACAAACGATAATACCTCTTCTTGTGGATGTGGGTCATCTGATGTCCACACTCTTAAAGTTGGTCCATGAATCTTCTGTCTCTTGCTGTAAAATAAGATTAAAAGACATCTTTAATTGATGATCAGATTAGACCAAGATGATATACATCTTTATGATCAGATTAGACTAAGATGATATACATCTTTATGATCAGATTAGACCAATATCATATACATCTTTATGATCAGATTAGACCAAGATGATATACATCTTTATGATCAGATTAGACCAAGATGATATACATCTTTATGGTCAGATTAGACCAATATCATATACATCTTTATGATCAGAGTAGACCAATATGATATACATCTTTATGATCAGATTAGACCAATATGATATACATCTTTATGATAAGATATAGACAATATTGGTGTATTGATAGTAAATATAGATTTGTATGTGGCGAGGCTTAGAAACGGGGGAAAGACGAGTTTTAGCGAGTTTCGTGCCGAGCCACATAAATTCTATATTTACCATCATAACACCAATATTGTATTTATCCTGCAATAAAATTTGCAAAAAAAAAAGTTATTTAATTTAATAATAAAAAAAAAAACGGAAACCCCATTGTTCCCTCAATAGTAGTTCCGGTAAGGGGGCGTGGCTTAATGGCTTTATTAGGCTAATGTGAAAAAGTGTTATTATGACAGGGGTGTGGCTTAATAGCTTTATTAGGCTAATGTGAAAAGTATTATTATGACGGGGTGTGGCTTAATAGCTTTAATTAGGCTGATGTGAAAAGCGTTTTTATGACACTGTCATAATAAAGCAAGTTTATTTCAACCCATTTATTATGACAAAAAAAACCAATTGCAGGATAATAGACCAATATCATTCTAGTTCTTTTGATTATCTCGACCAACTGTGGACAGATAAGAGGAAGATTTGATTAGGCCATTTAACTCAATAAAACCAAACAAAATATAAAAATTTAGTCATAGGTTTATTCGGACCCCTCATAATTAGAAAACAATATTATCTGCAACAAATCTCTTATATTATTTGACAGAAATATTTCTGAGAATCCAATATGAAAAACAGCATACGAATCTGAATTAATATAAAAAAGTTATTATCACATATCTTGTTGCAATATGTTCGTTTTTGCATGTACAATAATAGCTATAAGTCAGTGTTGGTTATTTGCCCTCAGGGCAAATATCCGTATTGGCCCTCAAACATCTGTATTTGCCCCCGAATTTAACTTCCGGTATCTGCGCAGTGGTCTCAAAGAAAATATGTCAAAGTACAAGGAAAGATGGTGCATAAAATCGTATTTCAATCAAATTAACACGTTTCAAAATATTGGAATAAAGTTTAAATAACTTGAAACGGACTCATCAGCTCAAATGTATATGTCGTCTTGAATAGGAATTTCCATTCAAATGACAACGTCTTGGGTAGATTTTACAAACACTTTCTAACGTCATTGTACAAAACTCGAAACAAAAAATATTTGCAAGTTGAACAAAGGCAACTCTCTTAAGGATTTATTTTCGCAATCTGTCAGTTCAAAGATCTTTTCTGCGATATAAAGGTCAATGCTTGAAAAAAGTCAATGTAAAATATGTGATAAATAGATTATGACACGAAATTTTCCATATCGTCCGTGGTATCAGCCCTCGACCCATGTCAGCCCTCCAACTTCGCTGTCGGGCTTGATATGAGACTCTCGGGCTGATACCAGGGCCGATATGGAAACAGTCATGTAATAATTCCTTATTATATTTTTTGTCTCCCTTTGAACCTTTCATTTCAAAAAAATAAAAGAACAAGATAAAATAATTTTAAGAGTTAAATTTTAGTTTTATTTATGACTGATTTGTTAGAGTTAAATATTTCAGTTTTATTTATGACTGATTTGTTAGATTTAAATATTACAGTTTTATTTATGACTGATTTGTTAGAGTTAAATATTACAGTTTTATTTATGACTGATTTGTTAGAGTTAAATATTTCAGTTTTATTTATGACTGATTTGTTAGATTTAAATATTAGTTTTGTTTATGACTGATTTGTTAAAAAAAGTCAATGTAAAATATGTGATAAATATATTATGACATGAAATTTTCCATATCGTCTGTGGTATCAGCCCTCGACCCATATTAGCCCTCCAGCTTTGCTTTCGGGCTTGATATGGGAGTCTCTGGCTAATATCAGGGCCGATATGGAAAATGTCACGTAATAATTCCTTATTATATTTTTTGTCTCCCTTTGAACCTTTCATTTCAAAAAAATAAAAGAACAAGATAAAATAATTTTAAGAGTTAAATTTTAGTTTTATTTATGACTGATATGTTAGAGTTAAATATTACAGTTTTATTTATGACTGATTTGTTAGAGTTAAATATTACAGTTTTATTTATGACTGATTTGTTAGAGTTAAATATTACAGTTTTATTTATGACTGATTTGTTAGAGTTAAATATTACAGTTTTATTTATGACTGATTTGTTAGAGTTAAATATTACAGTTTTATTTATGACTGATTTGTTAGAGTTAAATATTACAGTTTTATTTATGACTGATTTGTTAGAGTTAAATATTTCAGTTTTATTTATGACTGATTTGTTAAGAGTTAAATATTACAGTTTTATTTATGACTGATTTGTTAGAGTTTAATATAACAGTTTTATTTATGACTGATTTGTTAAGAGTTAAATATTTCAGTTTTATTTATGACTGATTTGTTAGAGTTAAATATTTCAGTTTTATTTATGACTGATTTGTTAGAGTTAAATATTTCAGTTTTATTTATGACTGATTTGCTCCTGATTAGAATGATTTATGCATTTGATTTGTATCTAATTTATGTTGTTGTTATCATAAATATATAAACGACTGACACGAGTAAGTCAGAAATGTATAATACTGTCATAATGTACATATTATACATCTAATTGTGAAAATGAAGGGAAAAAAACCTGTCTAGAAAATACATGCAGGAAGCTTAATAAGGAATCAATGAAAAACCAGATTCATAATATTAGGTATTGACCCCATTTTATTAGTCAGGAAAGTGTGTGGTCATATTGATACTGTCTCCGTCTACAATTTTTCAATTTGATTTTAGAACTGTTCCTGATTTTAGAACTGTTCCGTGATTTTAGAACTGTTCCTGATTTTAGAACTGTTCTGTGATTTTAGAACTGTTCTGTGATTTTAGAACTGTTCCTGATTTTAGAACTGTTCTGTGATTTTAGAACTGTTCCTGATTTTAAAACTGTTCCGTGATTTTAGAACTGTTCCTGATTTTAGAACTGTTCTGTGATTTTAGAACTGTTCCTGATTTTAGAACTGTTCCTGATTTTAGAACTGTTCCGTGATTTTAGAACTGTTCCTGATTTTAGAACTGTTCCTGATTTTAGAACTGTTCCGTGATTTTAGAACTGTTCCGTGATTTTAGAACTGTCCCTGATTTTGGAACTGTTCCATGATTTTAGAACTGTTCTTGATTTTAGAACTGTTCCTGATTTTAGAACTGTTCCGTGATTTTAGAACTGTTCCTGATTTTGGAACTGTTCCTGATTTTAGAACTGTTCCGTGATTTTAGAACTGTTCCTGATTTTGGAACTGTTCCAACAGTGTTGTATTTTTTGTTTTCATTTTTACTATATTTTGAAAAACTTTAAATGCATACAAAATCTGTTGGCACCAAATAAAGAGAAACTGATTAAGAATTATACCTAAATAAAACAGACATCAAAATTGTCTGAAAAATAAATGCTCCACTCGTAAAATAATTGCATGTTTCTGTTTCTTAGATTTCTGATTGAAGCAAAAAACGAACTTGGAATCCAATGAACATTATCACTAAGTTTGGTTTCAATTATTCAAGCGATTTTGAAGAAGTTTGGTTGGTTGGTATATGGAGTTTAACGCAACTTTCAACAATATTTCATTTATTTCTTGTTGATAAGTTTTATTGGTGGAGGAAACCGGAGTACCCGGAGAAAACCACTGACCTGTCGCAAGTCACTGACAAACTTTATCACATAATGTTGCATCGAGTACACCTCGCCTGAGCGGCATTCGAACTCGCAATGCTAGAGAGACACAAAGTAATGACCTCACTAAAATAATAAAAGTTACTAGACACTATTTGTTACAGACCTGACATAGCTATCAATTGACATTAATAGTTTTCCAAATTCTGCTTCTTTTTTCTCTTGAAGTTCTTTTCCAACCTGGAGGTACACATTTTAAGATAAAATTAACCTTTAACATATATCTACACCCAGATTGATTAAATTAACCTTTAACATATATCTACACACAGATTGATTAAATTAACCTTTAACATATATCTACACACAGATTGATTAAATTAACCTTTAACATATATCTACAGATAGATTGAATAAATTAACCTTTAACATATATCTACACACAGATTGATTAAATTAACCTTTAACATATATCTACACACAGATTGATTAAATTAACCTTTAACATATATCTACACACAGATTGATTAAATTAACTTTTAACATATATCTACACACAGATTGAATAAATTAACCTTTAACATATATCTACACACAGATTGATTAAATTAACCTTTAACATATATCTACACACAGATTGATTAAATTAACCTTTAACATATATCTACACATATATTGATTAAATTAACCTTTAACATATATCTACACACAGATTGATTAAATTAACCTTTAACATATATCTACAAACAGATTGATTAAATTAACCTTTAACATATATCTACACACAGATTGATTAAATTAACCTTTAACATATATCTACATACAGATTAATTGTTGTTTAACATCAAGTGAGCACTATTTTAAATCTACACACAAAACTACATAGTAGACTGATTAATTGTTGTTTAACGTCAATTAATCCTAATCATGATGAGCATAAGATTACAAACAATAATTTGTGTAGGTAAAAAGTCAAGCTTTGATGGGGTATAAGTATGTACAGATGTTCTGATTGCTACCAGGAAAAGGTGGACTTACAGGTAAATCTAGAAATAAATTTACAATCAGATAAGAATAATTCTAAATATTTTTCACATAGGGTACAATATTAAATTTGATTTGGGGTAGCCGTAATATTTCCAATCGACACCAAAAAAGCAACAGATATAATAAGGCCAAAAAAAATAATATGTGTGTTAACGGTCACCTGACCGACCCTATTTTTCAGCCGCCAACCCTAACCTTTTTAATCGCCAATTATTCGACCCTAATTTTTGCTAGCAACCCTATCAAGTTTTACACAGAATTTGGATAACCATTTTTGTTGTTTAATCAGCAGCAATGTTTTATTTTTTCAACCGCTAGCTTTTTGTTGAAATTGAGAGCAAAGAAGGTAGAAAAACTGTGTAACTCGTCATAAAACAGCTTCAACAAATGACGGCTTACCGAAAATTTCGAAATTGAAATACCGGAATCGGGTTCAGGAACCGGGAACAACTATTTCCGGTTTTGCCGATAGTAAAAAAAAAAATTTATTCCAGACCGACCCTAGATTTTTTTGACATGCGACAGTAAACACACATTATTTTTTTTGGCCTAAGGACCATCCACACACAACCAAGTTTGCTTTCAAATAGTTCAATGGCTTCAAAGAATAATTTTGAAATATTTTCCCCATAGGATTCCATGTTAAAACTTTGTCCTGCTGTACCAGCCATCTTGTTTCTTATTATTGCCACCAAAATCTCAAAATTAGTACATGACCATCTAATGAACATTCTAACAATATCACAATCCAATTTGGCCAGAGGTTCCTGACATGTTTTAAACTTCAGCCAATCAGAAAGCATTATTGGTCCTGACAGCCATGTTGAATTTCTTATCAGTACCAAGAGCTCAAACTTTGAAATATCTACAGATACCTACCCATGGTAGTGAAGCCATGCCAGCGTATATGTACCAGTCAGATCTAACCTATCAAAAAACAGTGTAATATCTACAGATACCTACCCATGGTAGTGAAGCCATGACAGCGTATATGTACCAGTCAGATCTAACCTATCAAAAAACAGTGTAATGTTAATAACATGTATTATCAAGATCAGAAAGATCTATCCTACTTATACCATCAGTGCTTATCACCACGTAATTTGTGAGTTTGATTAGTGTGTGCAACAAACGGCCTTAGTGCTGTAATGGTCATCGTGCTCACATTGAATGTGGTAGATAGAGGATTGGATCCCTGGTCAAACCACAGACTATAAAACTGGTATTTGTCGTTTCTCAATTAATCCTACAGTATTCAGGAGTAAGAATAACATGTCTACCTGTGAACTGCTATTTTACTGAGCTAGCAGGATTCCGATAATGAAACACATTGATTTCAAACTTGATGAATCTGATTAAACTCAAGGTTGGCCTTTAGACTATAAATATTGAAATGCATTTCTATTAATTTTGTGATTATAAAACTAGTCTAAACTCACCATTTTTTATTGAAGTGTCTATGTCAAGTTAGAATAGTGAGCAGTCATTGTGTGTAAGGTGTATCAAATTTGCTATTTCTATTAGATTTTAGAACTGATCCAAAAGTATGGTATTTTTTGTTTTTAAATTTGTTATGAGAACTTTTCAAATAGTAAGAAAATATTTTTTAAATGAATACAACATAATCCACAAAGAGCAACATATAATGTGGAATTCGGAAATGGTGGTGAAAATCCTGAGTACCTATGTAATCACAGCTTATCAACACTACAGTTTGTGATTTCAATTATTGCAGGTGTATTTGATACAACTTTATTTGTTCAACTTCATCAGTGACTAGAGGCAGGTAGGTAGTTTTCTTCACGTACTATGATTTCCTTCACCAAGAAATTCTAACCCCAATATAACATAAAATTGTAAACAGTGGTATTAAACATGCATAATCTAGTCAAATCATTGCTTTATATACTGGTTACCTGTGGTATATTATCTTCTAATGATACTTCAATAAAGTTGTCAAACATAGCTAACAGGGAACCGGCTACTATCACATGACAATTAACCAAGTCTGACAAAAATCTAACCTGAAAAAATAGAATTTTAGGTAAACTAATTTTGTGATATGGTCTATACTATCCAATATATTTAAATAAAATATCAAGTGAAACAAAGGTATTGTTGGAGCAGATTATACAATGCTGACCAGACATAACCATTTACATTAGAATCTCATTCCTTTGTTGTTTGGGCTCCATTACTAATACTTACTATTAATAGAGCACATTCAAATTCTCCCGTCTTCAGGGCCTCTTTAAGGTGTCTAACTAATAACTCTGTAAACTGAAATTAAAGAACCATTGTGTTAAGAATGTTTCTGTTACTTAAACTTAGAGGTGAAACGATTCACCGAATTTTCAATGAACCGCGATATTTTCCTCTAGTTTGATTTTCGATTCATTTGATCCGTATTTCGGTTCAGATTCGGTCCGTAATGTTCCGGTAGTTAGAATGACTTTTTTGGCAAATGAAATTACGTTTTACAAATTAAGTTTGTTTATCGTACAAAGTTAACATGGCTACGTCGGAAAATGCTGAAGAACTTGAAGTGGCAGTGGAGCTACAGGGCAAATCCAAATTAATAGATCCACCTGCTTCCCTTAGGTCAGCAGTCTGGAAGTATTTCGGCTTCCCGGAAGTCGATGGAAAGGTTGACAAATCGAAATCTGTTTGTAAAATATGCTTTGTAAGTGTTAACAGTTTCATACAAAATAGGAACAACAAGTAACATGAATAAATAAACTTGAGTTCTGAGAGTTCATTAAATATTGCAAAACAATGTAAACAGGTTTATATTTCTACATTTCACATTGGGTTGTGCCAAGCAAAAGTGTCTGGGGGTGGTATACAATAAGTGTACCAAATTCAATCCTTTGAAAGACCCCTTTGCCATTTATTTTATTTGGAACAGCCCTAATCATAGTTTGTGTAAGGAACATATAAATAACACAGAGATTAATAACAAACATAATCTATACAAAAAATCTGACCACACATGGAATAAGATACAACACTGAAAATGAAGACCAAACGACTTAGTTTCTACTTAAAATGTATCGTATCAAAACGTATCGTATCATGACCCTTGTATCGCGATACGCATCGTATTGTAAGGTTGGCATATCGTTACAGCCCTACTTAAACTGTAAAACTAGTGTTAGTGTGGATTTTGTGAATGATTTGGAATCAACAAATCTAAAACAATAAGTCCAAATCAAGTTATTAGGAACAAAATGAAATGCACACATTAAATATAAAAATTAAAAAAAAAAAAAAAAATCTAAATAGTATTACAATGTATATTAACAAGAGATAATTTATACATGTCATTTGTTGATGTTTAAACTATTCTTTGCTCTTTCTTCTAAATACTGCATGCTTAGTGGAGAAATAAAACATATACCAATTTCATAGTCATTGGTTTGATCCAACAGGCACTTGAACCCACGATTTACTGCAATCAAGGAGAGGATGCCAACCATTACAGTGTTAGCAGTAGACTAAAAATGTCAATAGCCAATGTGGCTAATCACCATTTTTTTCCTAGCCACATTTGCATGTGATTAGCCACACATCTGAAATCGACACAAATGAACAAACACTCATTTGAAATTATGTAGCACTTTATTCAACTGTCATAATGTTTTTAACTCTGGTATCAGCTTTACTTTTCTTAACTATGGGATTTGTAAAAAATGACAAAAGTATTCCTTGCCGTTTTCTAGGATTAGAATCTGTCTCGGATTCATTCAAGACCATAACAAGGTCAGATTCGTCCTTGTCGGCCATGTGGTAAACATTAAAAGAAAAAAGAAAATCGCTATCGGATACAAATTTTTGTATCCGGATCTGAAATGTTTTTAACGTAAATAATTTTCCGGAAATGACTAAAAAGACTTTAAGTTCGGTTTTGAATATTACTTTTATTTACATCTTGTCAGCTGAACGTTATTTCAAATACATGTTACTGGTTTAAAATTTAACAAAGATTTGTTTCGAGTACCGTAAATATTTCTTTCGTCAAAATGGTGATCGCAACTGAATTTTTATTAGCCACATCTGAAATTTAATCGCCCATGGCGAATGTGGCGACCTTCAGCACTAACACAGCATTACACTACCAATGCAGTTTTTTCTGAATATGAAAATTCAAAATATCAAATTTTACCTGTATCAAATAGATATACAAATTTATTTACAATGAAAATATGGGTTTTTCAACAAAGTTTTATGAATTCAATTTGTTTTGTTATTTTTACAATGTTTTAGTTTTGTAATTTCCAAAATGTTTAGTGCAAATAAAATATTACATTGCAAGTGTATTACCTCCCCTCCACAGTTATAGTTCTTGGCATTCAATAGTCCTGTTAGTGTAGTATAGACGGCCATTTTCTCTGGTAATGCTGTCACACTGTAAAATATATTTTTAATTCAATTCAAATTTATTCAGGCACATACATTACATTACAACAATAACAAGGTAAACCAGTACAAATGATAATGAAAGAAAAGAATCATTAAGGACACTGGATATTGTACTGTGAGAATAGGACTGGGAGCTCATCTATCTTCTATAATAGACAACAGAAATACACTGCAAAAAACATGCAAACCTATTTGTTTTGTTTTTCAGTTTCAGTGTGTCCAGAATGATGTCTTATTAAATATACATAACCAAATATACAAATCATATCTAAACAGTATCAAGAACAATAAAGTCAAGTATGACCCTCGGACCACCGAATGGACTCGCCAATGTTGTGGACAATAAAGTAAAGTATGACCCTCGGACCACCGAATGGACTCGCCAATGTTGTGGACAATAAAGTAAAGTATGACCCTCGGACCACCGAATGGACTCGCCAATGTTGTGGACAATAAAGTAAAGTATGACCCTCGGACCACCGAATGGACTCGCCAATGTTGTGGACAATAAAGTCAATATATTAAGCATACAACATAAACATTTTAAAATTCTCTCTAAATTCAGTATAAACAACAAACCACAACAGACTAAATTATTATCATATTTCTGTAATATCACAAATATATAAAACTTGAAGGACATTACATCTCCACAAGAACATCAAACAAATATATAAAACTTGAAGGACATTACATCTCCACAAGAACATCAAACAAATATATAAAACTTGAAGGAAATTACATCTCCACAAGAACATCAAACAAATATATAAAACTTGAAGGAAATTACATCTCCACAAGAACATCAAACAAATATATAAAACTTGAAGGACATTACATCTCCACAAGAACATCAAACAAATTTATAAAACTTGAAGGACATTACATCTCCACAAGAACATCAAACAAATATATAAAACTTGAAGGACATTACATCTCCACAAGAACATCAAACAAATATATAAAACTTGAAGGACATTACATCTCCACAAGAACATCAAACAAATATATAAAACTTGAAGGACATTACATCTCCACAAGAACATCAAACAAATTTATAAAACTTGAAGGACATTACATCTCCACAAGAACATCAAACAAATATATAAAACTTGAAGGACATTACATCTCCACAAGAACATCAAACAAATATATATAACTTGAAGGACATTACATCTCCACAAGAACATCAAACAAATATATAAAACTTGAAGGACATTACACCTCCACAAGAACATCAAACAAATATATAAAACTTGAAGGACATTACATCTCCACAAGAACATCAAACAAATATATAAAACTTGAAGGACAATACATCTCCACAAGAACATCAAACAAATATATAAAACTTGGAAGGACATTACATCTCCACAAGAACATCAAACAAATATATAAAACTTGAAGGACATTACATCTCCACAAGAACATCAAACAAATATATAAAACTTGAAGGACATTACACCTCCACAAGAACATCAAACAAATATATAAAACTTGAAGGACAATACGTCTCCACAAGAACATCAAACAAATATATAAAACTTGAAGGACATTACACCTCCACAAGAACATCAAACAAATATATAAAACTTGAAGGACATTACATCTCCACAAGAACATCAAACAAATATATAAAACTTGAAGGACATTACATCTCCACAAGAACATCAAACAAATATATAAAACTTGAAGGACATTACATCTCCACAAGAACATCAAACAAATATATAAAACTTGAAGGACATTACATCTCCACAAGAACATCAAACAAATATATAAAACTTGAAGGACATTACATCTCCACAAGAACATCAAACAAATATATAAAACTTGAAGGACATTACATCTCCACAAGAACATCAAACACATTTATAGCTAGATTTACACTGAAACCTGAACCTCCTCGTGAACAACTGGTGTGTTCAGAATAGTGCTTGGTTCACACAACTTATTTCAACAAAGATTTCTTACATTAAGTCTTTATTTAATGTTTGGTTTATACAAGATTCTGTTTTATTTAAAGTTTGGTTTATACAAGATTCTGTTTTATTTAAAGTTTGGTTTATACAAGATTCTGTTTTATTCAAAGTTTGGTTTATACAAGATTCTGTTTTATTTAAAGTTTGGTTTATACATGATTCTGTTTTATTTAAAGTTTGGTTTATACAAGATTCTGTTTTATTTAAAGCTTGGTTTATACAAGATTCTGTTTTATTTAAAGTTTGGTTTATACAAGATTCTGTTTTATTTAAAGTTTGGTTTATACAAGATTCTGTTTTATTTAAAGTTTGGTTTATACAAGATTCTGTTTTATTTAAAGTTTGGTTTATACAAGATTCTGTTTTATTTAAAGTTTGGTTTATACAAGATTCTGTTTTATTTAAAGTTTGGTTTATACAAGATTCTGTTTTATTTAAAGTTTGGTTTATACAAGATTCTGTTTTATTCAAAGTTTGGTTTATACAAGATTCTGTTTTATTTAAAGTTTGGTTTATACAAGATTCTGTTTTATTTAAAGTTTGGTTTATACATGATTCTGTTTTATTTAAAGTTTGGTTTATACAAGATTCTGTTTTATTTAAAGCTTGGTTTATACAAGATTCTGTTTTATTTAAAGTTTGGTTTATACAAGATTCTGCTTTATTTAAAGTTTGGTTTATACAAGATTCTGCTTTATTTAAAGTTTGGTTTATACAAGATTCTGTTTTATTTAAAGTTTGGTTTATACAAGATTCTGTTTTATTTAAAGTTTGGTTTATACAAGATTCTGTTTTATTTAAAGTTTGGTTTATACAAGATTCTGTTTTATTTAAAGTTTGGTTTATACAAGATTCTGTTTTATTCAAAGCTTGGTTTATACAAGATTCTGTTTTATTTAAAGCTTGGTTTATACAAGATTCTGTTTTATTTAAAGTTTGGTTTATACAAGATTCTGTTTTATTTAAAGTTTGTTTATACAAGATTCTGTTTTATTCAAAGTTTGGTTTATACAAGATTCTGTTTTATTTAAAGTTTGGTTTATACAAGATTCTGTTTTATTTAAAGTTTGGTTTATACAAGATTCTGTTTTATTTAAAGTTTGGTTTATACACGATTCTGTTTTATTTAAAGTTTGGTTTATACATGATTCTGTTTTATTTAAATTTTGGTTTATACATGATTCTGTTTTATTTAAAGTTTGGTTTATACAAGATTCTGTTTTATTTAAAGTTTGGTTTATACAAGATTCTGTTTTATTTAAAGTTTGCTTTATACAAGATTCTGTTTTATTTAAAGTTTGGTTTATACATGATTCTGTTTTATTTAAAGTTTGGTTTATACAAGATTCTGTTTTATTTAAAGTTTGGTTTATACAAGATTCTGTTTTATTTAAAGTTTGGTTTATACAAGATTCTGTTTTATTTAAAGTTTAGTTTATACAAGATTCTGTTTTATTTAAAGTTTGGTTTATACATGATTCTGTTTTATTTAAAGTTTGGTTTATACATGATTCTGTTTTATTTAAAGTTTGGTTTATACAAGATTCTGTTTTATTTAAAGTTTGGTTTATACATGATTCTGTTTTATTTAAAGTTTGGTTTATACAAGATTCTGTTTTATTTAAAGTTTGGTTTATACAAGATTCTGTTTTATTTAAAGTTTGGTTTATACAAGATTCTGTTTTATTTAAAGTTTGGTTTATACAAGATTCTGTTTTATTCAAAGTTTGGTTTATACAAGATTTTGTTTTATTTAAAGTTTGGTTTATAGAAGATTCTGTTTTATTTAAAGTTTGGCTTATACAAGATTCTGTTTTATTTAAAGTTTGGTTTATACAAGATTCTGTTTTATTTAAAGTTTGATTTATACAAGATTCTGTTTTATTTAAAGTTTGGTTTATACATGATTCTGTTTTATTTAAAGTTTGGTTTATACAAGATTCTGTTTTATTTAAAGTTTGGTTTATACATGATTCTGTTTTATTTAAAGTTTGGTTTATACATGATTCTGTTTTATTTAAAGTTTGGTTTATACAAGATTCTGTTTTATTTAAAGTTTGGTTTATACAAGATTCTGTTTTATTTAAAGTTTGCTTTATACAAGATTCTGTTTTATTTAAAGTTTGGTTTATACATGATTCTGTTTTATTCAAAGTTTGGTGTATACAAGATTCTGTTTTATTCAAAGTTTGGTTTATACAAGATTCTGTTTTATTTGGGTTTGGTTTATACAAGATTCTGTTTTATTTGGGTTTATTTTCATTCTATTAGTTAAGGAATACATCATATTACATCATATTTAGTGAACTATTGAACACTCTGAATACATCATATTACATCATATTTAGTGAACTATTGAACACTCTGAATACATCATATTACATCATATTTAGTGAACTATTGAACACTCTGAATACATCATATTACATCATATTTAGTGAACTATTGAACACTCTGAATACATCATATTACATCATATTTAGTGAACTATTGAACATCCTGAATACATCATATTTAGTGAACTATTGAACACCCTGAATACATCATATTACATCATATTTAGTGAACTATTGAACACTCTGAATACATCATATTACATCATATTTAGTGAACTATTGAACACTCTGAATACATCATATTACATCATATTTAGTGAACTATTGAACACCCTGAATACATCATATTACATCATATTTAGTGAACTATTGAACACCCTGAATACATCATATTACATCATATTTAGTGAACTATTGAACACTCTGAATACATCATATTACATCATATTTAGTGAACTATTGAACACTCTGAATACATCATATTACATCATATTTAGTGAACTATTGAACACCCTGAATACATCATATTACATCATATTTAGTGAACTATTGAACACCCTGAATACATCATATTTAGTGAACTAGTCAAACCTGTCTATAGTGGTCACCTGGGGGAGAATGACAAAATGACCACTATATACAGGTGACCTTTATATGGAGGGTTTGAATTTTCGACAAGATATTGTACATTTGTTGTGAATAAACATTTTTTAATTACCTGTTATGTTTGCTTGTTATTTTGTTCTTGTGGTCATGTTACTGAACTTACTCTTGTTTACATTTATTGTTGATGAAGTTATCTCAAAGTGATATTAAATAAACCAGTTTCATCCATATTATAAATATCTCTTGGATGATAATCCTTTATCAGATTTGGTAATTTTGATTTCCACTCAGATACAATTGTGACATTTACATCACCACTTTCACCTGACAGTGTACGAAAAACGGTGTTATGTCTCTTTAAAAAAGATTGTAGCCAGCCATTTGAAGCTTTCAATTGATCTACTCCAAGGTCCTTAGCAAACTTGAGAGCTTGTTCCTGTATCAATGGGCCGCTAATATTTATTCTTCTGCCAGTTGCTTCTTGAAACCAATCCCAGCATAATTGGTTAATGTCTTCATTTCCTGTCGCACGACGTTGACGTTTTCTTGAACGGGCATATTGTTTTTAAAATCGTCAAGTATCTCACTTTTTCTTTTTAGAATGTTCATGATCTGGGTGCAACCAACACCCATCTCCTCGGCCACAGCCCGACAACTTTTCCCACCATCACACAGATTTATAGCCTTCACTTTATCGTCTAAATTTAAAGTTTTCCTAGTTGCAGATGTTGACATGATGCACTGGATACGTAATACAATCTTTCCGATGCAAAATATTTTTGATGAGTGAATTTCTACTCTCATTGTAGTGAATAAAAATCTCAAATAACCCCTGGGTATTACCTGTTCTTCAAGTAATTTATTGTTCACAAAATATAAAATAGAGTTTGTTTATTTAGTTAATTAAATTAATCAATATGTTTTGTTACACTTGTAACACCTCGGCATTTTTAGTACATTAGAGAAAAATACCGATCTTCCGATATCACTTCCGGTATTATTTAAAAAAAACAATTACCGTTATACAAAGGTTTTATGCTGAAAATTACCAATAAATGGTGGCCGCTGACCACATTGAACAGGTGACCGCTATATCAAATTAAAATATATAGTAAAACGCACAGGTAGAGCACGAAAGTGACCATTATGACCAGGTGACCACTATACAAAGGTGACCGTTTGGGCAGGTTTGACTGTATTGAACACTCTGAATACATTATATCACATCATATTTAGTGAACTATTGAACACTCTGAATACATCATAGTACATCATATTTAGTGAACTATTGAACACCCTGAATATATTATATTACATCGTATTTAGTGAACTATTGAAGACTTTGAATACATCATATTTAGTGAACTATTGAACACCCTGAATACATCATATTACATCATATTTAGTGAACTATTGAACACTGTGAATACATCATATTACATCATATTTAGTGAACTATTGAACACTCTGAATACATCATATTTAGTGAACTATTGAACACTCTGAATACATCATATTACATCATATTTAGTGAACTATTGAACACCCTGAATACATCATATTACATCATATTTGGTGAACTATTGAACACTCTGAATACATCATATTACATCATATTTAGTGAACTATTGAACACCCTGAATACATCATATTACATCATATTTAGTGAACTATTGAACACCCTGAATACATCATATTACATCATATTTGGTGAACTATTGAACACTCTGAATACATCATATTACATCATATTTAGTGAACTATTGAACACTCTGAATACATCATATTTAGTGAACTATTGAACACTCTGAATACATCATATTACATTATATTTAGTGAATTATTGAACACCCTGAATACATCATATTTAGTGAACTATTGAACACTTTGAATACATCATATTACATCATATTTAGTGAACTATTGAATACCCTGAATACATCATATTACATCATATTTAGTGAACTATTGAACACTCTGAATACATCATATTTAGTGAACTATTGAACACCCTAAATACATGCGATGAATACCACTATGTTTTAGAGTGTTCCTCTTTAAACGATAAACGCAAGCAGCTTCTTCCAAAATATTTTATGAAAAGACATAATGTTGTCAAATTCTTTGAACTTCTATCTACCAAAAAACAATCGCTATTACGAAAATTATGTATATTTATCAAACATATCAATAAGGTCTTTTGTACTCCTGGCTTACCAACTGTTGTTCCTTAACCTATGTATATTTTGTAAAAAGTCTTGTTATGTTATTATTATGTTGTTATTTTTCTCTGTACCATTGTATTTGGCTGTATGAGAATAAAGATATTGATATTGATATTGAATACATCATATTTAGTGAACTATTGAACACTCTGAATACATCATATTACATCATATTTAGTGAACTATTGAACACCCTGAATATATCATATTACATCATATTTAGTGAACTATTGAATACTCTGAATACATCATATTACATCATATTTAGTGAACTATTGAACACCCTGAATACATCATATTTAGTGAACTATTGAACACCCTGAATACATCATATTACATCATATTTAGTGAACTATTGAACACTTTGAATACATTATATTACATCATATTTAGTGAACTATTGAACACTCTGAATACATCATATTACATCATATTTAGTGAACTATTGAACACCCTAAATACATCATATTTAGTGAACTATTGAACACTCTGAATACATTATATTACATCATATTTAGTGAACTATTGAACACATCATATTACATCATATTTAGTGAACTATTGAACACTCTGAATACATCATATTACATCATATTTAGTGAACTATTGAACACTCTGATTACATCATATTACATCATATTTAGTGAACTATTGAACACCCTGAATACATCATATTTAGTGAACTATTGAACACCCTGAACACATCATATTACATCATATTTAGTGAACTATTGAACACCCTGAATACATCATATTACATCATATTTAGTGAACTATTGAACACTCTGAATACATCATATTACATCATATCTAGTGAACTATTGAACACTCTGAATACATCATATTACATCATATTTAGTGAACTATTGAACACTCTGAATACATCATATTACATCATATTTAGTGAACTATTGAACACCCTGAATACATCATATTACATCATATTTAGTGAACTATTGAACACTCTGAATACATCATATTACATCATATTTAGTGAACTATTGAACACTCTGAATACATCATATTACATCATATTTAGTGAACTATTGAACACTCTGAATACATCATATTACATCATATTTAGTGAATTATTGAACACCCTGAATACATCATATTTAGTGAACTATTGAACACTTTGAATACATCATATTACATCATATTTAGTGAACTATTGAACACCTTGAATACATCATATTACATCATATTTAGTGAACTATTGAACACTCTGAATACATCATATTTAGTGAACTATTGAACACCCTGAATACATCATATTTAGTGAACTATTGAACACTCTGAATACATCATATTACATCATATTTAGTGAACTATTGAACACCCTGAATATATCATATTACATCATATTTAGTGAACTATTGAATACTCTGAATACATCATATTACATCATATTTAGTGAACTAATGAACACCCTGAATACATCATATTACATCATATTTAGTGAACTATTGAACACCCTGAATACATCATATTACATCATATTTAGTGAACTATTGAACACTCTGAATACATTATATTACATCATATTTAGTGAACTATTGAACACTCTCAATACATCATATTACATCATATTTAGTGAACTATTGAACACCCTGAATACATCATATTTAGTGAACTATTGAACACTCTGAATACATTATATTACATCATATTTAGTGAACTATTGAACACATCATATTACATCATATTTAGTGAACTATTGAACACTCTGAATACATCATATTACATCATATTTAGTGAACTATTGAACACTCTGAATACATCATAATACATCATATTTAGTGAACTATTGAACACTCTGATTACATCATATTTAGTGAACTATTGAACACCTGAATACATCATATTACATCATATTTAGTGAACTATTGAACACCCTGAACACATCATATTACATCATATTTAGTGAACTATTGAACACTCTGAATACATCATATTACATCATATTTAGTGAACTATTGAACACTCTGAATACATCATATTACATCATATTTAGTGAACTATTGAACACTCTGAATACATCATATTACATCATATTTAGTGACCTATTGAACACCCTGAATACATCATATTACATCATATTTAGTGAACTATTGAACACCCTGAATACATCATATTACATCATATTTAGTGAACTATTGAACACTCTGAATACATCATATTACATCATATTTAGTGAACTATTGAACACTCTGAATACA
Source organism: Bathymodiolus septemdierum (assembly GCA_963383655.1). Lineage (NCBI taxonomy): Eukaryota > Metazoa > Mollusca > Bivalvia > Mytilida > Modiolidae > Bathymodiolus > Bathymodiolus septemdierum. Next base: position 28,931,199 of record OY726520.1, read on the forward strand.
TCATATTACATCATATTTAGTGAACTATTGAACACCCTGAATACATCATATTTAGTGAACTATTGAACACTCTGAATACATCATATTACATCATATTTAGTGAACTATTGAACACTCTGAATACATCATATTACATCATATTTAGTGAACTATTGAACACTCTGAATACATCATATTACATCATATTTAGTGAACTATTGAACATCCTGAATACATCATATTAAGTGAACTATTGAACACTCTGAATACATCATATTACATCATATTTAGGGAACTATTGAACACTCTGAATACATCATATTACATCATATTTAGTGAACTATTGAACACTCTGAATACATCATATTACATCATATTTAGTGAACTATTGAACACTCTGAATACATCATATTACATCATATTTAGTGAACTATTGAACACCCTGAATACATCATATTTAGTGAAATATTGAACACTCTGAATACATCATATTTAGTGAACTATTGAACACCCTGAATACATCATATTACATCATATTTAGTGAACTATTGAACACCCTGAATACATCATATTACATCATATTTAGTGAACTGTTGAACACTCTGAATACATTATATTACATCATATTTAGTGAACTATTGAACACTCTGAATACATCATATTACATCATATTTAGTGAACTATTGAACACTCTGAATACATCATATTTAGTGAACTATTGAACACTCTGAATACATCATATTTAGTGAACTATTGAACACCCTGAATACATCATATTACATCATATTTAGTGAACTATTGAACACTCTGAATACATCATATTACATCATATTTAGTGAACTATTGAACACTCTGAATACATCATATTTAGTGAACTATTGAACACTCTGAATACATCATATTAAATCATATTTAGTGAACTATTGAACACCCTGAATACATCATATTTAGTGAACTATTGAACACCCTGAATACACCATATTACATCATATTTAGTGAACTATTGAACACTCTGAATACATCATATTACATCATATTTAGTGAACTATTGAACACTCTGAATACATCATATTACATCATATTTAGTGAACTATTGAACACTCTGAATACATCATATTACATCATATTTAGTGAACTATTGAACACCCTGAATACATCATATTTAGTGAACTATTGAACACTCTGAATACATCATAATACATCATATTTAGTGAACTATTGAACACTCTGAATACATCATATTTAGTGAACTATTGAACACCCTGAATACATCATATTTAGTGAACTATTGAACACTCTGAATACATCATATTACATCATATTTAGTGAACTATTGAACACCCTGAATACATCATATTACATCATATTTAGTGAACTATTGAACACTCTGAATACATCATATTTAGTGAACTATTGAACACCCTGAATACATCATATTACATCACAGAGCTCCAGATAATTTTCAAGTCCAAAGGGTAATTACCCCCTACTTTTGAAAATGATGGGTATTTGCATATTTCCTTTGCACTATTGTATTCTCTACTTCAGAAAAGATTGCTTACATGTACACTTTTAAAATTATGTTTGACACAAGTGTTATTCAATAAAAGCAGGATGCAAGTGAAATGTATATCTCTGTTTAATTTGACACGATTGTGTCATGTTTATTAATAAAATGTTGTAAATATTTTGTTTTTTGCTCGTCGACTTCGGCAGTTTTCACAGCCATGTTGATAATGTCATCAATGATTCCTTTAACTATACTGTCACTAGACACAGATGAAACTGTCAGGAACTTAAGTATATAATTTTCCGTAGTGCGCTTATTCATGTTCTTGCTCATTTTCAACGAACAACGTGTTCCCAAATTTACTTTCGTTTTAGTTCTTACTTATTACGTAAACCGCATTTATTTGTAATATTGACTGCGATTGGATGATTTATCGTAAACATCCAATCAGATGTCTTTTGACATCAATGCTTAGAAAGGCAAGCATTCGGTACCCCTCGGATGTATACGCTCTCTCCTTCGAAAAGTATAAAGGAAAGTAATTACGGGGAATTTCTCAAAGACAAAAATGCATTGTTATTTACACGACTGTACAAGTACGTTTCGAATTTGGAATGTTTGCTTACACAGCAATATGTATGCGTAATGTGTACACTCTGATCTGATAATACATGCGTCTTTACTAATTTTCATAGCGTAAAAAATGCAAATACGCAGCTTATCTGGAGCTCTGCATCATATTTAGTGAACTATTGAACACCCTGAAGTGTTACTTGCAGAGCCATTAAAAAAAAAATTGCTCATAGATTACCTGCACATCATGGGAAAGTTCACAAGGACCATTACTTGGCATAATAAGTTTTCCTCTAACTTATAATACCATATTTCATCAATTTCAATCTAACTGTCTTAATAAAATATAATGTACCATGTATCTAACTAGTTGAGAAATAAACTTTTGATAAATATCATATTCAATCAATATTACAGAAATAAAGATTAATATTTCTAAAATACATTACCATTCCACTAAAATTTTCAATATTTTTGTCTTGTAATTCTGTAAATCTGCTTCTAAGACACTGGCTAATCCTTCAAGATTGCTTTCTAAAGAAGATGTACTCTAAAATACAAAACATGTGTTCAATTTAACATTATATGCAACATGTGTGGCATATTAAATATTGTAATTGTTGTCAATGGCAAGTGAGAAAGAAAGTCGTATTTTGATGAGATGATAATGTCTGTCTAGTAATAGACCAGCTATATCATGACAAGAAAGTCTTATTTTGATGATATGATAATGTCTGTCTAGTAATAGACCAGCTATATCATAACAAGAAAGTCGTATTTTGATGATATGATAATGTCTGTCTAGTAATAGACCAGCTATATCATGACAAGAAAGTCTTATTTTGATGAGATGATAATGTCTGTCTAGTAATAGACCAGCTATATCATGACAAGAAAGTTGTATTTTGATGAGAGGATAATGTCTGTCTAGTAATAGACCAGCTATATCATAACAAGAAAGTTGTATTTTGAAGAGATGATAAGGTCTGTCTAGTAATAGACCAGCTATATCATGACAAGAAAGTTGTATTTTGATGAGATGATAATGTCTGTCTAGTAATAGACCAGCTATATCATGACAAGAAAGTTGTATTTTGATGAGATGATAATGTCTGTCTAGTAATAGACCAGCTACATCATAACAAGAAAGTTGTATTTTGATGAGATGATAAGGTCTGTCTAGTAATAGACCAGCTATATCATGACAAGAAAGTTGTATTTTCATGAGATGATAATGTCTGTCTAGTAATAGACCAGCTATATCATGACAAGAAAGTTGTATTTTGATGAGATGATAATGTCTGTCTAGTAATAGACCAGCTATATCATAACAAGAAAGTTGTATTTTGATGAGATGATAATGTCTGTCTAGTAATAGACCAGCTATATCATAACAAAAAAGTTGTATTTTGATGAGATGATAATGTCTGTCTAGTAATAGACCAGCTATATCATGACAAGAAAGTCTTATTTTGATGAGATGATAATGTCTGTCTAGTAATAGACCAGCTATATCATGACAAGAAAGTTGTATTTTTAGCAGATTATAAAGATGACTGTCTAGTAATACACGTTCAGCTGGTTTTCATAGCGTTAGTTTCTTTTCAAGGTTGCTCCATTCGGATACCTTATTTATACTCTAAACCAACTATACATCTTTGCGCATAGTGGTTTCCAACACATATTGTGTTTTGTTTTTGTTTGTCTATGTCTTGTGTACCCTATATTGCCAGTTTCTCTGGATTGTCCATTTTTGATTGCCCCTTAAGTACAATGTATTCTCTAAAAGTATATTTATTAATGTTGCATGCTCAGTGAATACCAATTTAATAGTATTGGATTTGATAAATCCACATTCTTACACACTTGTGTTCAGTTCACTTTTAAGATGTAAACACAAGACAACACTTTCTTTTATAAAGGCCTCTTTTTTCTGTTTGTCCTTTATGTAACTAGGTAAGAGATAGATAGTTGTGTGATTAACATTGGAAATAAGAGAGTAACTAGATAAGAGATAGATAGTTGTGTGATTAACATTGGAAATAAGAGAGTAACTAGGTAAGAGATAGATAGTTGTGTGATTAACATTGGAAATAAGAGAGTAACTACATGTAGGTAAGAGATAGATAGTTGTGTGATTAACATTGGAAATAAGAGAGTAACTAGATAAGAGATAGATAGTTGTGTGATTAACATTGGAAATAAGAGAGTAACTAGGTAAGAGATAGATAGTTGTGTGATTAACATTGGAAATAAATTGAGAGTTTTTTCCTTTAAATTAAACAACTCTTACTCTAATTCTTGAAATGACAAGTGTCTAAATCAGGGTTGAAATGACAAGTGTCTAAATCAGTGTTGAAATGACAAGTGTCTAAATCAGGGTTGAAATGACAGTGTCTAAATCAGGGTTGAAATGACAAGTGTCTAAATCAGGGTTGAAATGACAAGTGTCTAAATAAGGGTTGAAATGACAAGTGTCTAAATCAGGGTTGAAATGACAAGTGTCTAAATCAGGGTTGAAATGACAAGTGTCTAAATCAGGGTTGAAATGACAAGTGTCTAAATCAGGGTTAAAATGACAAGTGTCTAAATCAGGGTTGAAATGACAAGTGTCTAAATCAGGGTTGAAATGACAAGTGTCTAAATCAGGGTTGAAATGACAAGTGTCTAAATCAGGGTTGAAATGACAAGTGTCTAAATCAGGGTTGAAATGACAAGTGTCTAAATCAGGGTTGAAATGACAAGTGTCTAAATCAGGGTTGAAATGACAAGTGTCTAAATCAGGGTTGAGATGACAAGTGTCTAAATCAGGGTTGAAATGACAGTGTCTAAATCAGGGTTGAAATGACAGTGTCTAAATCAGGGTTGAAATGACAAGTGTCTAAATCAGGGTTGAAATGACAAGTGTCTAAATCAGGGTTGAAATGACAAGTGTCTAAATCAGGGTTGAAATGACAAGTGTCTAAATCAGGGTTGAAATGACAAGTGTCTAAATCATGGTTAAAATGACAAGTGTCTAAATCAGGGTTGAAATGACAGTGTCTAAATCAGGGTTGAAATGACAAGTGTCTAAATCAGGGTTGAAATGACAAGTGTCTAAATCAGGGTTGAAATGACAAGTGTCTAAATCAGGGTTGAGATGACAAGTGTCTAAATCAGGGTTAAAATGACAAGTGTCTAAATCAGGGTTGAAATGACAAGTGTCTAAATCAGGGTTGAAATGACAAGTGTCTAAATCAGGGTTGAAATGACAAGTGTCTAAATCAGGGTTGAAATGACAGTGTCTAAATCAGGGTTGAAATGACAAGTGTCTAAATCAGGGTTGAAATGACAAGTGTCTAAATCAGGGTTGAAATGACAGTGTCTAAATCAGGGTTGAAATGACAGTGTCTAAATCAGGGTTGAAATGACAAGTGTCTAAATCAGGGTTGAAATGACAAGTGTCTAAATCAGGGTTGAAATGACAAGTGTCTAAATCAGGGTTGAAATGACAGTGTCTAAATCAGGGTTGAAATGACAAGTGTCTAAATCAGGGTTGAAATGACAAGTGTCTAAATCAGGGTTGAAATGACAAGTGTCTAAATCAGGGTTGAAATGACAGTGTCTAAATCAGGGTTGAAATGACAAGTGTCTAAATCAGGGTTGAAATGACAGTGTCTAAATCAGGGTTGAAATGACAGTGTCTAAATCAAGGTTGAAATGACAAGTGTCTAAATCAGGGTTGAAATGACAAGTGTCTAAATCAGGGTTGAAATGACAGTGTCTAAATCAGGGTTGAAATGACAGTGTCTAAATCAGGGTTGAAATGACAAGTGTCCAAAATCTCCAAATTGTCTGCAATGTCTAAGAGTTAATAAAAACTTTACCTTTTCTCCAACTCTTGTAATGAGAGATTCCAGTCTGTCTTCTATGTCCACATTCTCAGATACTCTCCTACGCTTCCTCGCTGAAGATGGATGTCCTATAAGAAAAGGCACATATTAAACCTCTTATTTGTATATATAAATGTACTTATCTGAATGATGACTTTTTTACAGAAAGGATAATTGCCATAAAAGGGAAATAAAATTTGTTTACATTTTACCAATATTTCACACATATGTACTTATTCTTTTGTACAAGGATAGCAATCTTACATTTTTGCTGGTGGATTTGGATTGTAGGTAAAAAAAAACATTAAAATATTTCTAAATTTATAACATCTCAAATTCCAACTTTGACTTCTAAAACTCCAATATTCATACACCCCTGATGAGACACCAAAAATAATTGTCTTGGCAGGTAAGGAAGAAGGCTTACACCATAAAATAATGGTCTTGACAGGTAAGGAAGAAGGTTTACATCATAAAATCCTCATAATATATTGATCTTGAGAATTTCAATATGGTTTATGGCCGGACTGTACTAAAAGTAAAATGCCTTCATGATCATTGTAAGAGTAAGGTCTGGGTTTATAAAATTTTATAATTCTGACTTAAATGTCTTTATATTACCATGTTTTTATGCAGCAATAATTCCAAAATTTTCGATAATTTCAGGTCCTTTAAACTCAGTAAGCTTATCATGAAAACACAATGTATTATATATAACTAGAGGCTCAGCACTAAGCTGAGCCTGTGTCGCTCACCTCTCATTCTGCTTTGAGGAAACTTAATACAGAACCTTCCATAGGTGCTTCCCACCAAATATCGGTTCATTTTGGCAAAGCAGTTTCAGAGAAGAAGATTTTTAGAACTCGACCAATCTAAAAGAAGAATTGCCTGTGGCAGCCATGTTTGTTAATGGATCAAAACGAAATGAGCAATCTCTATAGAGGACCTTCCATAGATGCTTCTTACCAAGTTTCATATCATTTGGCCAAGCGGTTTCAGAGGAAAAGCAGTTTTAGAAATCGACCAATAAGAAACAAGAATTGCCTATGACGGCCATGTTTGTTAACGGATCAAAATGGAAAGCACCTAAGAAGGGTAGAACACATTCTCAGCTATCTAATGACTCAAACAATAGTATTGAATTTGATCTGTCAGGATTGGACCATATACAAAAGGACCTTGAGGAAATAAAATCAAGTCTTCAAGGTGTGACAAAGATAACTGATCTTAACGAGGCCACAAAAGATCTGGTAAAAAGTACTGAATTAGAAACATTAGTTACTGTTATAGTTAACAAACTACTCAACAATTTTGAAAGTAAATTGGAAACAAAATTTGAAACTAAACTTACACAAGTTACAAACAATATGCAGGAAAAAATAGATGCATTATCATTGGAAAATGAAAACTTGAAAGGCCAACTAGATGCCACAAAAAATGTACTTGGAAATGTAAAGACAACTCTTAATAGGAATGTTATACTGACCAAAGACGCTACCATACAAAGTAACTACAATGAACAATACTCGAGGAAAAACAATATAAAAGTGTTTAACGTGAAAAAAAAGAGACAAATAAAACCCGAGAGAGGATTTCATTGATCTTGTGAAGAAAGACCTTAATGTGGATTTAGAACTAAGGGATGTTGTAGCCATACACCGTTTACCTTCAGATCGACCAGGAGAAAAACCAATTATTGTCAGACTATTTAACAGTGATGCCAAAAGGAATGTCATGCGTGCAAAGAAAAACTTGAAAAACAATGTTCGTTTTGTAGACGACATTACAAAACAAAATCATGAACTAATGAAAAGGATGCGTGATTCCAATAGATTTGACTCTGTGTGGTTCTACAATTGTGACATATATGGAAGAACACCTGATGATAAACAATTCAAATTTGGTTTGTATGATGACATTGACATTAAAATCAGACAGAGAAGGTAAATGCTTACTTTTTTACCATACATTAACTGTCCATATTTATTTAACTTTATATTTAATTTGTCTTTACCTGTTATGATATGCATATTGAATACACAGTAAAAAAGATTATATAGAATGTACATCAGATGATATCTACATACCGGTACCAGAAAATATACTGTCATGATTATTGATATACATTACATTTCATTTATGATTTTTATTACCGTATACATGTAGTACCCTGTATTTGATTCTGTGGTTTTTTCAGAACTACATATTGTGACTACTTGCAACTGTCTTAGCACAAAATTTTAATTATTTACATTTGAATATTGAAGATAATATATACTATTACCTGCGCTACCAACAGCGGACATAGGCTTAGGGGCCATATGACTCCACCTGTTTGCCCAAATATATATATACATGTACCTAGGTAGGTTATGTAATCTGGAACTCTGAGTTTTTGGTATAACATGTCTTAGATTTGACCCATGTCTATGAGGCGGAATAATGGTGTGCACCTCCTGTATTCATAAGTATTGGAAAAAAAATTATCATGAACTTTCCGTATAATTATGTGTATTAAACTTATTGGTTTGTTCACTGAAACATTAGTGTGTGTAATTGTTAATGATCCTTTAGTTTTGTTCATCACTTTTCTAATGTACCCAGTGTTACCCACCCATGTATTTGTGGATAGATTCAAGATGTGCATTGGAAAAGGGGGGAGGGGGTATTTCCAGCATGTGGAACTTAGTTATTGGTTTGTTGTCTGGAACAAGGGCAGCAACTGGTTTTTGTGATCTAGAATTGATCTGGTTTATATTCTGGCTGCATGAAATAATTGCACACCTCCTTTTCATAGGTGATTTTTTTGTGGATTTTCCCACAACTGAAACACTAATGGTACATTGTACATGGGTGAAAATCCTACATGTTATAGTTCATATAATTAAATGTGGCCTTCTCTAGTTGTTTGCCACCTTGAATCTTTGAATCTTGAATTGAAGTAGTAGATTTTCTGCATGTGTGACTTGCTCAGGGTATGGCCGTATCTATTGTTTGGGACAACAGTGAGTAGAGTGGGTATGAATTCAGTGTTGGTCTTGTATCTTAATTGATAAATATAATAGAAATGATATGTATAATACTGATAACTTATTTAATTTTTGTTTTGTTTACCAGTTACATTTTAACAGAATGAAACAGATTATTGATGTGCATGATTTTGATTTTGCTGATACTATATGAAATTAAAAGGATATAATTTATAACTGTAAAAATTGCAATATATTATGTTGTTTAGCTTTTTGTAGCCATGTTTGATTACAGTCATTGTTTTTATTGTCTCTTTCCTTTGTCTTCTTTCTCTTTGTACTACTGTTCATTACATTTTTTCTGTTGTCTTCTTTCTTTTTGTACTACTGTTCATTTCATTTTTGTGTACTTATTATTATATTGGTTGGTCTGGTGCAGAATTTATGTATATTGTCTGTTTATTTATGATAATCAATCAGTGTGTTATGTTATATGATTACTTAATGGCTAGTGTAAGAATTTTCAGTAAACTGTCAGGGACTCGGTAACATTGTAAAAAGAACAGATGTCTTTAATTATCTAAAAAAATAAGCAGTGCAACATCTACTGTCTACAAGATACTCATTTTACTTGTGAAAATGAAAAGAGCATACGATCAAGTTGGGATTATGAATGTTATTTTAGCTCATTTACATCAAATGCCAGGGGTATTGCTATTCTTTTTAACAATAATTTTGAATTTAATATTCTTAAAGAGAAAAGAGACATAAATGGGAATTATCTTCTTTTAGATATTAATGTTGACAAAATTAACTTTACACTTGTTTCTATTTATGGACCGAATGATGATAATCCTCAATTTTATGAGAATATCATGTCAATAGTTGAAGAATTTGGAAATGAAAATTTTATAATTTGTGGTGATTTCAATCTTGTATTATGTCCAGAGTTAGATTACTGTAACTATTTGCATGTAAATAACCCAAAGTCGAGAGAGAAGGTGTTAGAATTAATTGAAGAAAGAAGTCTAATAGACCCTTATAGGCAACTTTATCCAGATAGTTATCGTTATACTTGGAGGAAAAAAAATCCATTTAGACAGGCTAGATTGGATTTTTTCCTTTTTACAGAAAGTATGCTTACTAATTTAAAAAATTGTACTATTGATCCAAGTTACAGATCTGATCATTCAATGATTATGTTAAGCCTTGTGTTTAATCCCTTCAATAAAGGTAAGGGCCTGTGGAAGTTTAACAACTCACTATTACATGAAAAGGACTACAGCAAAATTGTAAGGGAAAAAATCATTGATCTGAAAAAACAATATGCAGCATTAATCTACAATAGGGATAAAATTCATGAAATTGATGATAATGAACTGCAACTTACTATTAACGTTCAACTGTTTTTGGAAATGTTACTTTTAGAAATATGAGGAAAAACAATTTCATTTGCAAGCTACATAAAAAAAATTAAGGAACAGAGATTTAGAGATCTTCAAGAAGATATTGCTACCCTTGAAAAAAATGTTACTGAAAACTCAATTGAAAATTTAGAAATGAAAAAATGAAAGGTAAGTTAGTAAGATCAAGAGCTCAATGGGTAGATGAAGGAGAAAAGCCAACAAAATATTTTTGTGGGCTAGAGTCTAAAAATTATACCAGTAAGATAATTCCAAAAGTTGAAAAAGATAATGGGGAAATTGTTACAGATCAGAAGGAGATATTAAAAGAAGTACAATATTTTTATGAAAATTTGTACAAAAATAAAGATGAAGATAAAGGTTGTAGTCTTAAAGATATAGTGGAGGGTTTGAAGGGGGCAAGTATAAGAAAATTCACAGAAGAAGAAAAAGATAATTTAGAAGGGGAAATTGGGAGCTTTGAAGCTGGGGAAATTTTGAAAAAAATGAAAAATAACAAAAGTCCTGGATCAGATGGGTTTACATCAGAGTTTTTAAAGTTTTTTGGGAAAGATCTGAAAGTTTTTGTTATTGGTTCTTTAAATTATGGGTATAGTTTAGGAAGTTTATCTGTTACACAAAAACAAGGTATAATCACATGTTTACCAAAGGGAGACAAATCAAGACATTTTCTAAAAAATTGGCGGCCAATCTCATTGTTGAATACAGTATATAAGATAGGGTCTGGGGTGATAGCAAATAGAATTAAAAAAGTTCTCCCCACATTAATTAATAATGATCAGACTGGTTTTATTGCAGGTAGGTACATAGGGGAAAATATTAGGCTTTTGTTTGATATAATGGAATATGCAGAGGAGAATGATATACCTGGTTTATTTTTGTTAATAGATTTTGAGAAGGCTTTCGACTCAATATCATGGAACTTTCTTAATAACATTTAAAAAAAATTCAATTTTGGGGAATCTATTCAAAAATGGGTTAAAACGCTTTATAACAACATTAAATCTGCAGTCAATCAGGGGGGAATTTATCTGATTTTTTTCGTATAAAGAGAAGCTGTAGGCAAGGGGATCCGTTGTCCCCTTATTTATTCATACTATGTGCTGAAATAATGGCTATAAAAATAAGAGAAAACCCTAACATAAAAGAAATTAAAGTCTTGCACTCAGAACATGAAATTTCTCAATTCGCTGATGATACATCAGTAATTTTGGATGGATCAGAAGAATCATTAAATGAAACACTTTTGGAATTGGAATGGTTCAAAAAGATATCAGGCCTTAAAATAAATTTTTCAAAAACACAAGTTATTTGGATAGGAAGCAAAAAATACAGCAGTGATAGACTATGTGAAAACTGGAATCTCTCCTGGGGAAAAATTACGTTTACTGTTCTGGGAATAAATTTCGATGTTGATATTTCTAAAATTACAAAGATCAATTATGAAAAATATTCTAAAAAAATGAAAGGACTCTTTAAACAGTGGAACAAAAGAAATTTAACTCCTATAGGTAAGATTACTGTGGTTAAATCACTAATTCTGCCAGTACTTAACCATCTTTTTATTGCACTTCCAAACCCAAGTATAGAAATTATTAAAGATATTGAAGATATGTTATATACATTTATTTGGAAATCATCTGTTAATAGAGTGAAAAAGGATATCATGCAAAAGGAGTATCAAGAGGGGGGACTTAAGATGATTAATATACATTCTTTTATTTTGGCTTTGAAGTGCACATGGATCAGGAGACTCTTTTTCAACAATTGCAAATGGCAGAATATTTTTATGTCATCAATTGATATAAATAAACTATCATGTGGCGGTAGTAGATATATAGAACAAGTAATAGAAAGTGTAAAAAATCAATTTTGGAAGGATGTATTATATGCTTGGAAATCTGTTATTGAAAAAGACGAAAACAAAGATTGGACAACTTTCTTGCCAATACAGTTTGGTTAAATAAACAGATAAAAATTGACAAAAGAACTATCTTTTATCCAGAGTGGTTCAACAGGGGTGTAAAGTTTGTTAAAGATTTTGTCAATGATGATGGTTCTTTTCTGACTAGATCAGTTTTCAAACAAATTTGGATTTTGTGTAAATTTTTTGCAATATAATGGGGTTATTAGTTCTTTACGACAAATGATAAAATTATATCCATATGGAGACAAATCATCTAATTTACAGACTCCTTTTGTCCCATCATCTCTACAAAATATTTTTCGAAGTTCTAAAGGTTCAAAAGATATGTACACAATTCTAAATAAAAACAGTAGTTTTCCTACAGCTCAAAGAAAATGGAATACAGTTTTCGATATTAATTCAAATGAGTGGAAACAAATTTATATACTCCCTTTTAAAGCTACAGCATGTACAAAATTACATTGGTTTCAATTTAGAATAAACCACAATATTCAGGCTCCATATATTTCCTGAAAAAAATTAAAATTATTGATGATGCAAATTGTAATTTTTGCCAAAAGGAAAATGAAACCATTGACCACATTTTTTGGGGTTGTGAAAATGTACAAAATCTTCTAGGGCAAGTAAATTCTTGGTTCGGTGACAAAGACATAAACCAAACATTTTTAAAGAAGACTCTAATTTTTGGGGATGTTGATAAAGTATATAAAGATGATGTATACAATGCCATTTTACTAAACATAAAATACTATATATATATACAAACAGATGTCTGAAGAACAAATTATCCATTCATTCGCTTAAAGCCTGTTTGATAAATCTATATAAAACTGAAAAAATGATTGCTGTCTGAAATCAAAGAATTGCAGAATTGGAGTACTTTTGAAAAACTGTTTGAGGCTTGTTGACATAGTTTTTATTCTTATGTAAATTCCCTTTCCATAGAGATTCCACTAAAATACTAACTGATATAGTCTATCTAAATATACTTTTCTTGTTTATATTTACTATACTATAGTACGGGATAATTAAAACAATATGAATGTTTGATCCATCCAAATAATACTTTTGTATATCTGGTACAGTGTTATAGTTCAATTGATTGTTTGCACCAGGCCAGACCATAAATTTTTTTACATATATATGCCAATATAAAGTACAATCTCTTCTTCTCAATGTCTTTTTTTTTTTCTTTTTAAAAATACACTAAAATTCTTATCTACTTTTTTTCCTAATTAAACAAAAAAAATATTTATCACATATATCAATAGTAAACAATTTTAAACTCTGCAAAATACCCCTTTTCTCATCTTTTATATTCTAAAAAAAAAAAACCTCCACTGCAATATACATATGATTATATATTGGAAAAGATTGTAAGAAGATTTAATTGTACTTTACTATATAGATTGTATGATGTTTTATGTTATTATATTATTGTACTCTATTCTGTATTGATGTATTTTGCAGTTGAGAAAAAAATAAATAAATAAAAAAAAAACGGAATGAGCAATTCCCATAGAGGACCTTCCATAGATGCTTCCTACCATGTTTCAGTCCATTTGGCCAAGCTGTTTCAGAGTAGAAGATTTTTAGAAATCGACCAATCAGAAACAAGAATTACCTGTGGGGGCATGTTTGTTAATGGATCGGGACAAAATGAGCAATCGTCATAGAGAACCTTCAATAGATGCTTCCTACCAAGTTTCGGTTTATTTGGCAAAGTGGTTTCAGAGGACAAGATTTTTAGAAATCGACCAATTAGAAACAAGAATTGCCTATGGCAGCCATATTTGTTAATGGATCGGGACGAAATGAGCATTATTTATAGAGGACCTCCCATAGATGCATCCTACCAAGTTTCGGTTCATTTGGCAAAGCGGTTTCAGAGGAGAAGATTTTTTAGAAATCAACCGATCAGAAACAAGAATTGTCTGTGGCGGCCATGTTTGTTAACGGATCGGTACGAAATGAGCAATCGTAACAGAGGACTTTCCATAGATGCTTCCTACAAAGTTTCGGTTCATTTGGCCAAACAGTTTCAGAGGAGAAGAACCTAAAAAATCAGCCAATCAGAAACAAGAATCGCATGTGGCAGCCATGTTTGTTAACGGATCGGGACGAATGAGTAATCTTTATAGAGGACCTTCCATAGATGCTTCCTACCAAGTTTCAGATCATTTGGACAAGCGGTTTCAGAGGAGAAGTTTTTAGAAATCGACCAATCAGAAACAAGAATTGCCTGTGGCGGCCATGTTTGTCAATGGATCGGGACGAAATGAGCACTCTTTATAGAGGACAGCCCATAGATGCTTCCTACCAAGTTTCGGTTCATTTCGCCAAGCGGTTTCAGAGAAGATTTTAAAAAATCGGCAATATCTGTATAGAGATAATTGCATTTTGAATACAGATATCTATATTTAAACAAGAGTTATCTTTCTTTTAACAGAGATTTTTTAGAAATCAACCAATCAGAAACAAGAATGGCCTGTGGCGTCCATGTTTGTTAACGGATCGGGACGAAATTAGCAATCTTTATAGAAGACCTGGCATAGATGCTTCCTACCAAGTTTCGGTTCATTTGGCCAAGCGGTTTCAGAGGAGAAGATTTTTAAAAATCGGACATCAGAAACAAGAATTGCTTATGGCGGCCATGTTTGTTGATGGATCGGGACAAAATGAGCAATCTTTAGAGAGGACCTTCCATTGATGCTTCCTACCAAGTTTGACTTCATTTGGCTGAGCGGTTTCAGAGGAGAAGATTAAAATGTGAAAAGTTAACGGACGACAGACGACGGACGCCAAGTGATGGCAAAAGCTCACATTGCCTTTGGCAAGGTGAGCTAAAAATGACGTAAAATCGCAGTGTGTTCTAGACCATTAAACATATACCATGGGACAGACAATATCATTAAACAGAGTTTCATTTCTTCCTCCTCCTGTCTAAAATAATATTTTCTATGAAATTGAGACGTCGCGTACCAGATTATACAACACTGGACTGGGTGCACAGTCTACAGGAGGGGGCAGGTCCCCGTTTTGGCAAAAAATCTTTAAAAACGACGAAAAATTTGGGTTTGGGTCCCCCTATTTTCCCCCTCTTTTGAGAAAGTCTGGATCCGCCCCCGGTCTACTTTGAAAAAAAATTATAGGTCCATATATCTGAGTTAATATTGTTTAAACAAAATTATTGGACTTCGTCCCAGGTTAGGCAACATCTATTATCATATTAGTTACAATACAGGTTTTATATGTGGGTGACATTATCAGCTAGTGTCAATAGATGCCTTTAATATGCCAGCACAGCTGGCACTTATGTTAGAAATATCGAGAAAAAAAATATATACTGATGGCCTTAAAATCTTTTGCTCACAAGAACTACTTCCTGTATCCTTGGAGACACGTGTACAATATGGCGGCGGCGAGATCACGAGAGTTCGATTGAATGAGACTAGATTCGGTTCTAAAAAAAGTCGTCCCAGATATATCTCGGCCCAAAAAATCTCGACACTATTTTGATGCACTGAATGAGCGTGAAATTGGCAGATAATTTTCAGATTCGCGAACATTCATGGCCGTGCCTGTTTCAAAAGATGGAAAGAGCATCCTTACATTTAGTCCGAGATTCCTCGGCCGTCCGACGGCTTTTTGCTCGACTTGCTGGAGCCGTGGGACGTCAGAGCGTTCTCCATAAGGAAAACAGCGGATTTGCCACTCCAACTCCGGGTCGGCACATTTCCACGATTTCGTGGCTATCAGATTTTTATTTTCTATCCGAAACCCTTATATAAATTGCTTCACCAATCATTTTTCTATTCATTCATAACCATCTTACCCTCGGAAAGTGGTGTTACACTCGATTACTGTTCGATTTCACTTTCGAACCTACAAACGTGATCTCGCAATCAGGGCTCACCACACATAGTAAAAACAGGGCGACTTGACTTCTCTCTCTCTTGACTTAAGGGCGAAGTGAGGTAAAATCTGGGAGACTTCCGAAAATCGATCCAAATTTTAACGTTTCTTTCCCAACTACCGCATGTTTCCCTACCTTTCACAAAAACGAATGTGCTGCACTATGATCTTAAAAAGGATGCAATATTAACGAGTTTGGGTCACATTTCAAGAACATGGGAGCTCCTTTTATGTGAATATTGAAGATAAAGTATGATTATTGGTGAAAAAAATACGGACTTGAAAAGACTGACAGGGCGACTAAAACTTCGCTTTTTGACAGAAATTGGACGATTTCATTGAAACCAAGATGAAGAAGTCGCCCACTTCGCCTGGTTTGGCGAGCCATGCTCACGATACTAACTGAATGATGACAGCAACGCATTGCATGATGGGAGCTACTTAATGCAGCACGCCAAATTATTTGCATACATGTTTCAGCGATGTTCATCCGGGAAATCACAATCATATATGCAAATCATCTCCCATGATACATTGCGGTAATCATAGTTTTCTTGAAGTCACGTAACAAATTTTTGAAAGTGAAAGTGAAACGGCGAAATGAGAGGGTCTAAGGGAAAATCGTGCAGTAATCGAGTGTAACACCACTTTCTGAGGGTAAGATGTTTATGAATGAATAGAAAAATGATTGGTGAAGCGATTTATATAAGGGTTTCGGATAGATAATAAAATCTGAAAGCCGATGTGCCGACCCGGAGTTGGAGCGGCAAATCAGCTATTTTCCTTATGGAGAGCGCTCCGACGTCCCACGGCTCCAGCAAGTCGAACAAAAAGCCGTCAGACAGGAATCTCGGACTACCTTACATTGTACTACAGAGACATGCAAAAAGTATTCGGTTACTGTAAGTTTTTACTATATATTTCATATAAAACCACATTTTTTAAAAACATTATTCCAAAGTCGACTCTAGTTCGATTTTGATGATTTTTTTTAACAACAAAGGCAGAATAAAATGTAGTTTTACACTGTAATTTTAGCATAATTTTATAATCTATAAATTTTATGCGTTTAAATCATGAATATTTAAAATCTGTGCTTCAAAAATATATTATAAAATAATCTAGGAAAACTACATACGTTCTCGATTCTGTTGGTAAAAATATCATCAAAATCGAACAAGAATTGATTTTGGAATAATGTTTTGAAAAATTGTGGTTTTATATGAAATATACTTCTTCTTCTTCTCTCTATTAGTTTCCTTTAGTACATGTAGGAACACCATGGATTTCCCATGTATTTTTGCATTGGGAAGTTTTGTTTTTACTCTTTCATATTTAGCTGTCAAAATTGCAAATTAGTGCACTATATACAGTGAATTTATATTTAAGTTATGTTGTATCACAACCCAGTGTGTTTTCTTTTGATCTTTAGTATTTTCTAAATGAAGATAACCATACAGGAAGTGGAGTCGTGATAGCTATTTTTGGGCAAAGCATTTTCTATTTAGCGTGCTTTAACTGTGACCTAATTTTGATAGAACACAGAAATAAACACATTGTAACTTTTTTTTTGGTCAATTGGTACACACTGTAATTTTTTGACAAGTGATAGACATTTTGGGTGCAAATTGGTACTAAGTGCAAGCTTTCTTAAATCTGACACTGGAAAAAACTATAAAACAAACAAAAAGATTGACAAAGTGATCCCCACAGGTTTGTTCATGCAGATGACATAAACATACATGAACAATTCTTTAACTTTACTAAACAATTTTTTTATTCAAACAAGACAAATTAGTCTCCGTTTTGACTTAATGCACATGAACTGTAGGCCTATAGAAAAACAATAATGTCCAATTCACGTATGCAATGAAAATTATCAGTTTTGCAATAAAAAAGTGATCATATTCGAGTCACACCACGTTCAAAAGATGAATACCGGTACGCATTTGTGCATCACATGTAGGATTAAAAGTTGAACACACAATTGTTAAAAACTGATTTGTGAAAGCATAAAATCCATATCATCGTTTAAAAGATCGTCCGTCATGTTCGCTGCCATTTAACGTTTTGACGTTAACCACGCGTTCTATTAAAAACTTTTTCCCACGTCACTGACTGCTGCCGCACGTGACCAAGATCGGTCTTCTCAAAAGTTGGTCAAGTGCGACAGACGTCAATCACACATTTGCTTCCGTTTGATTGGCTATGATACAAAACATTTAGAATACTTTTAATTTCTTGTATGCGCAGATAAACTTATCTCGGGCACGCCCTCAATCAGTTTATCAGCACATACATGAAATTAAAAGTACTCTAAATATTACTTATATCCCATTTGTGTTAAAAAAAATTCTTTACAGCCTTATCAAAATACTTTCTTACCTATTAAAATATTAGAGATAATTTTAAATTTTGTGCCAATATGAAGCTATTGACATACAGATCATTCTCTTTTTTTTTTTAATTTAAAATATACACAACAAAAATGCAACAGACTTTATTATCAGTTTAAAAGGTAAAATACAACAGTTTATGTTATGTTTAAAAGGTAAAATTCACAGAGTTTTTTGGTTACATTAAAATTTTTAAATATAAACTACAAAATTACAACAAGCTTTACTTTAAACAGTAAAAAATTACAGTGACCGAATACTTTTTGCACGTCTCTGTACAGTACACTCAAATCAAATAAGTTTTATTTAAAGTCGGCAAGACACAAACAATATAACATAAGCTTGCAATGAGCTTTTGAACCGACATATATAAATATTACATAAAAACATACAATACATTTACATACAGACACAAGTAGTACAAGAAGTACACAAATCAAAGACAAAAGTAAGTAAAATTTCTTTTTCAATCATCCCAAGGATTTACATGATTTAAATATTAGATGATGTGGATTTTGCTCCCTGGCACTACAAGTAGCACCTGTCTCATATTGAATCCGGGTCGTTTCGCCCCGATTACCTGTTCGCCCCGGAAAGTGAGTCGATTCGCTCCGGAAAGAAAGTCGATTCGCCCCACTTAATGGCTATTATATTATAATAGATGATGTCTTTTTCGACAATTTTTTGGTAATTATTTATTTAATATTAGTTGTATGCAAAAAAAAAAAAAATAATTCATTCATTTTGGTCTACTTTAATTATTTATTTATTGGTTGTATACAAAAAAAATAATAATTCATTCATCTTGGTCAGTGGAATATTGTTGAACACAAAAGGGAGAATATCTTACTCAAAAAAGAATCATCGTGAAGGGGTTTAGATTCACTTAATATGTGTACAGAATGGCAACAAAATACGACGAAATCGACTAACGAAGACATCAAACTCTCCTTCATATGCTAATTTCTCCGATATTTATAACAATAATAAATATCAGATTTTGTATCAGGTGTCAAACAATGAAAGTGAACAAAGAAATTTTACACATTTAATCAGGTCACAGGGCCTTGTCACTATCCAGGTAAATATACTATCAATGTATAAACATATACAAGGGCGGACATCTTTTTTTACCCCCGCTCGCTTCAAATCGTGTTTGTTTTTTAAATTCCTTCTAATATATTCAAAACCCTGTTTGGTTCAACTCCCAAGACCTTATTCTTTTAAAAAAATATCATGACCTCCCTTCGACTACCTCTTGTGAAGGCGCAGCGGTCGTTTTTGTCAGGAATTCGCCCGAGTAGAGAACAACATGAACCCAAAGTGAAAGTAACAGTGCCACCTAAAAAAAACCGGAAGTTCGGAACTCTCGGGGTTATAGCTTTGAGGTAAGGAAAATACCGTTAAGATTCAAACATCATTAAACGAGCGGGACGATTTGAAGTGAAAACTGAACATTTTTGACCTGTACATACAATGAATGATAAATGCCATTTTCAAGGCTTTTTCTTGATTGCTGTCCATTTTCTTTAATTTATTATTTCGTCTGTTATTTCCCGCGGTATCTTATACTTAGAAACACGATAACTAGCGAGAAAACCAAATATCGAATGGTAAAACCCTGAGAGTTCTGAACTTCCGTTTTTTTATAGGTGGCGCTGTTACTTTCACTTTGGGTCCATGTTGTTCCCTACTCAGGCGAATTCCTGACAAAAACGACCGCTGCACCTTCACAAGAGGTAGTCGAGGGGGGGTCATGATATTTTTTGAAAAGAATAAGGTCTTGGGAGTTGAACCAAACAGGGTTTTGAATATATTAGAAGGAATTTAAAAAAACAAACATGACTTGAAGCGAGCGGGGGTAAAAAAAGATGTCCGCCCTTGTATATGTTTATACATTGATAGTATATTTACCTGGATAGTGACAAGGCCCTGTGATCAGGTGTCAAACAGAGTAAAGCAATACATAATATTAAACACGTCAAGAAAGCATGTTACCGTGTAATTATGAGGAAGACAAAAATAAAGTACCCATGAACAAGCCTTACAACATCCAAAATACGAATATTTGCAATGGTATTTTCCATATTTTATTTTTTAAAGCACTATTAAAAATAAATGAGGGCGAAACGACCCGTGGAGAGAAGGGAATCTGGGCGAAACGACCCAGGGCTAACGGGAATAGGGGCGAAACGACCCGGTACCCTCATATTAGCATTATTGAATGTTGTTTTTCAGCGTTTTATTTTAAACGGCAAAACCCAATCGGTGAAAGATGAGTAAATCGGTGTACCAATTTCAATAAGACATATTTAGGAACCAAATTAAGCAAATATAAAATTTGTAAGCTACCATCTTCTTCGTCGCTATAGGAATCGTGCCTTCTGCGACCTGACATGATAATGTTGGGTTTTCGGCGTTTTTTCACGCTTTCCTTCTGTTTTTACGGAAGCAAACCTCGCAGTAAAGTTATTCGAAGTTTTCATTGGACAATATATTTCATCTAATATATCTATTTACCGAAAGGATTGTAATGAACAAATACCAATGAGAACGCACTCATAAAGTCCAAAGGCAACGAAATGCTTCACTTTGTAATATTGAAATGAAACACATCAAGGAGAGGAAAATTTATAATGGCAAAATTTAAGTCGTCTCTTTTGTCATAGAGTCTGGTCGAAAATTGACCATTAGTGAGGATCATGTCAAGAACTTAGACAAAGTCCCTCCCTGCGACTATTACAACGAAAGCGCAACCCACTTCCTGGGCACTTATATTCAGTAGTGAAGTACCAGCCCAGTATTCTACAGATACCAGGCGCGGATCCAGGCGGGGGCGCACCCGGTGCGTGCCCTCCCTAAAAGAAATAAAATAAAAAGGATTGGCGTGACAGGACTGACAATCGCCGCTTGATGTTAACAACGTGATATTAACACTAAATGTTCTCTCGACTCATCTCTCCATTGCAATGAATATTCTTACATGTCTTTGCTGCCCGTTCCGGATCATGTAAAAACCGTCATCGGTTACATTTCACTTTTTGCAATCATGGATGTTGAGTCTGATGAACCACGAGCAAAACAAGCGAAAGTAAAATATCATAC
The DNA here is from genome assembly GCA_963383655.1 of Bathymodiolus septemdierum. Lineage (NCBI taxonomy): Eukaryota > Metazoa > Mollusca > Bivalvia > Mytilida > Modiolidae > Bathymodiolus > Bathymodiolus septemdierum. Next base: position 28,952,869 of record OY726520.1, read on the forward strand.
TTCATTGTACGTATACCTTCGATGTGAAGCATCATGCCGCACATGGTACAATTTTAATCAATTTCGGTTCAGAAAAGAGGTCCTATATTTTCTAATACCCAGTACTAAAACTTCCGGGGAGCTTCGCCCCCCCCCCCCCCCCCTTGTCCCCCGCCGTGCGCTGCCCTGGACCCGCTGGGGACCTAAGTGGTCCCCAGACCCATCGCCAAGAAGTGCGCCCTCCCCCTAACGTAAAATCCTGGATCCGCGCCTGGATACAGATACAGATGAATCTGTTTCTGCTGTTTAATTTATCTCAAGTTCTTTGAAGGTATATTAATGGAATCCAGTTAACAAATTTTGGATTATTAATTAACAGAACATCATTAACATTTCATACCTAAAAGTGAGATTAGAGTTTTTAACATAGATTGTATGCAAGTATGTTGCGTGGCGAGAACAAGTGAGATTACCCATAGTGCAATTCGTTGACGATGCGCGTGCCTTGATTAATGGTGGAAATTTTCTTCGCTTCAACATTTTAAACCAGTATTTGTAAATATATAAAACCATAATTACAGGTATAAAGTGAAAATATTTGTCCTAAATACCAATCATTAATAAAGTATCGACTTGCTGTATATGTATCACCCATATTTCATCAATAATTGACATTTATCGAATTGCCCTTTTGACCTTCATAATCCCGTCTATTATGGGCGGTCAAGACTCGAATTTAAATTTCAAACTCCATTCTTCTCTCATCATGCAGAATATTGAAGCGGAGCCGTCATTTTTGTGATAATATAAATATTTTTCAAGTTTAGAGTGTATTCGATATATAGAACAAAACTTGGCGTGATTGGTTGCTTTATTTTATCATTTTTAATGTTTTCAGATGTATGAAACTCTACTGTACTTTTTTTTAATCTTACGTGTAAGAGGGGTGATACACAAAAAAACAAAACAAAATTCCATTGAACCTATATCGGCAAATCCCATGATTGTTTTTTGTAGTGTTTAGTTGTAATTGGTTGATTTTCCTACGAATTCTCAAGGCATTTCAAAATGAATGAATCAATTTTTGCTCTGTTGTAGCATAAAACATCGCCACGCGAGATAAAGCGATCGAGAAAATACGAGAGTCGTATCCTTTCTACTGTACAAATCCTTGTTCCATCCTTAAAGAAATTGAGTATAAAATGTCTGATATACTTTAAAAAAAAAAAAAAAAAAACTTTCCAACCATTTCTCTTTATAACATTTCAATTTTTGTAAAAATAGCTAGGTAACCATGCTATTATTTCTTCTTATTTGAGCTACTGAGAATACATTTTACGTAAATCATTCTAATATTCTTCGATAATTTATTCTGAGTGAGTGAGTGAGTGATTGTTGTTTTACGCGGCCAACTCAGCAATTTTTCAGCTATATCATGGCATAAACAAGTTAATTTTTCAGCTATATCATGACATAAACAAGTTAATTTTTCAGCTATATCATGGCATAAACAAGTTAATTTTTCAGCTATATCATGGCATAAACAAGTTAATTTTCAGCTATATCATGGCATAAACAAGTTAATTTTTCAGCTATATCATGGCATAAACAAGTTAATTTTTCAGCTATATCATGGCATAAACAAGTAAATTTTTCAGCTATATCATGGCATAAACAAGTTAATTTTTCAGCTATATCATGGCATAAACAAGTTAATTTTTCAGCTATATCATGGCATAAACAAGTTAATTTTTCAGCTATATAATGGCATAAACAAGTTAATTTTTCAGCTATATCATGGCATAAACAAGTTAATTTTTCAGCTATATCATGGCATAAACAAGTTAATTTTTCAGCTATATCATGGCATAAGCAAGTTATTTTTTCAGCTATATCATGGCATAAACAAGTTAATTTTTCAGCTATATCATGGCATAAACAAGTTAATTTTTCAGCTATATCATGGCATAAACAAGTCAATTTTTCAGCTATATCATGGCATAAACAAGTAAATTTTTCAGCTATATCATGGCATAAACAAGTAAATTTTTCAGCTATATCATGGCATAAACAAGTTAATTTTCAATGTTGCGTGATTAGCGGAGAAGCAACATATAAATAACAATGTCATAGTCATAGTTTGACTCGATCGGAGCTCTAAAGTAAAATTGTAAATTTTAGAGCGTGAAGCGCAGTACCCAACGTAATTGGCGGAATCTTCAGTTAGTTGAAGGCGGCCTCTTAGATTGTAGAAGAAGTAGAAGAACCCACGATCTACCGCACTCGAGACGAGCACGCTAATCATTACACCACCGATGTGGTCATAAGCAATTAATGAGTGTTCAATTTAGCGTCATCGCTAAACGTGACACCCATATTGTCACATACTCTCCATTGATCAAGAAATCAAGATCTTCTTTAATAGTAACATTAGATAACACCACTTTTGTTGACCATATGTCTATATATAGTAGAGCTTCCTAAATTACGGATTGCAATTACAATGCTTTCTGATTTGATTAATTTAAGATGGCATCATATTATTCTTAGTGATAAAAGATTAGGCAGCAATACATGATATCTCAGACCATGTATGTCCAATCGGATGAAATTGGGAAATATTATAGAGGCTTCATACCAAGTTTCTGTTCATTTGGCTCTGCCGTTTCACAGAAGATTTTTCTTAATCGACCAACCAGCAGCAAGAATTGCATATGGTGCCATTTTTGGTAACGGATCGAGACGAAATAAGCAATTTTTATAGAGTACCTTCAATGGATGCTCACTACCAAGATTCGGTTCATTTGGCAAAGCGGTTCAAGAGTAGATTTTTAGAAATTGACCAACTAGAAACTATGGTGGCCATGTTTGTTAACATATATGGACAAAATGAGCAATCTGTATAGAGGACCTTCTATAGATGCTTCGTACCCAGTTTCTATTCATTCGGCTAAGCGGTTTCAGAGGAGATTAAAATATGACAAGTTAACAGACGACGGACGCCAAAAGCTCACATGACCTTTCACCCAGGTGAGCTAAATCTGGTTGTATTGGCCCTTTTGGTGTGTTTTACCTGCATATATTATTTAGAGTAACAGCAACCGTTTATTGGAGGGCAGGCGGAATGCCCTACGGATTACTTAGGCCAAACTTTACTTATATTGGCAAAGATTTTTGAAAAGTTTACAGGAAAACGGACATGATCGTGTGATCTAAAATAACATCAAAATCAGATAAGCCAAGCGGTTTCAGAGAAGATTCAAATGTGAAAAGTAAAGACGACAGACACCAAGTGATGACAAAAGCTCACATGGCTGACCGACCTTTCAAATATGCAATATTTCAGATTTTGGACCCTGTTCTACAAACATAAAATAGCTTACTATATACATGTATATATATATATATATAGACTCAAAAATGAGATGAATAGCAAATTTGTAAAAAAATGCAATAAAATGAAAGATAAGAAAGTTGACATTATTTTTAAAGAATTTGGCGCCTCAAAGAGAGGAAATCGGTTATGTATGGAACAGACACTTTTTCCCCATCAGAAAAGGTTAACCAAACATGTTTTTTGTGTATCTGTATTACCCAATGTTTGAATATAAAATATCTTTTGATTGCTGAATACTTGGTCTATACTCCATGGCAGCTATACTAGACCTGGATAGAAACAAATCTGGAAAGGTGACCACCACTTCCGCAGTGCAATATAGATCCTGTGTCAATCAAACCAAAGATTATAAAATAAGTATTTGTTGCTTCCCCTCTAATCACAAGAACAATGACTGGTATCTGTCATCATTGTGCACTAACTGAAGTGTCCGAAAGTCCCAAATACCATATTGGGTAGCTAGGGGTGCGATGATACACTATTATTCACACGATCCATATCAAAAGACTTAGTTTAAACATTCATTTGATAAACAACCGCATCTGTGGATAAATGATTAGTGTGCTAGATCGTGGATACGAGATAAATGATTAGCGTGCTAGATCGTGAATACGAGATAAATGATTAGCGTGCTAGATCGTGGATACGAGCCCCCGTCCGGTAAAAACTGTAAAATTCACAAATAAAATTACCTGTGGGTGTTTCCCCACTTCAACTCGTAAACTTACATAGAAATCGGAGATATTTCGTCATAAAACTTCACACATGGTTTTGTCTATCATATTTCTTGAAGACAAACATAAAATTTTATAGCATTTATCAATATTTTATGAGTATCAACAGTTTTTTCAACACCGTATCTGTTTCTCGATACAGCCGCCCGATTACAGTGACCCGTGACCCAGATTAGCAGATCCCAGCAGTTTTTTTCTGAATAAGATTGTTTAATTATTTGTTGATAGAAATTTATCAAGAGGTAAATTGAGAATACGGTTGAACAATTTTCATATGGCACTTGTAATTGTAAGGCCTCTGTAGTTATTAGGATCATAAACATCTTTTGATTTGAATAGGGAAATAATATAGCCCTCTGCCCATGTTTCAGGATAAATTCCATATGCTAAACAAGCATTAAAGATTTTTTTATAACACTTGATTAGGGCAGACTGACTACATCTGATCATATTATTTGTAATATTGTCTAGGCCTGGAGATTTATTCAGTTTAATTTTTAGTATAGCATCTGAAATTTCAGATTCAGTAATGGGGAAATCAAGCTCATTAAAGCACTTAATATTTTCTAGAGATTCCAGATTCATCTCTAGTTCCTTTATTCTCTGAGAAAAGTTATCCTTCACTTCATTTAGATTTTTGAAGTGTGTAAGCCATACCGAAGGTGAAATACAGTTACTATCCTGGACAGCCCCATCATTTTTCAGATCATTTATAATTTTCCAATAAGTTTTGGGGTTTTTCTTCATGGAGTTGATCAAGTTCTTTTAACATATTATTGTTATACTGCCGTTGTGTCATTTTCCTACTTTTATTGTATTCTCTATATAATTTATAGAAGTGATTTTTAACATATGGATCTTTAGGGTATTGAGTATAAACGAAACATAATTAATTAGGTTATTTCTCATCTTTTTAAGATCCAAATTGAACCACTTTTCATTTTTTGTATTATTTTTGTTAGAATTTTTCTTCTTTTTAAGAGACAGATCAGCTGCCTGAATGAAAATGTTTGCCAGATCAGTAGAAGCATTGTTAATACTTTCAAATGTGTTTAATTCATTTTAAGTAAGAATTTGGTTAATTTTGGGTTGTACACTTTCAGATGTCAATGCTTCCTGAAAAAGGGTTGCAGAATCTTCTGTCCACATGTAACGCTGAGGCATTGATTTGATAATGACATTTTCCTCTAGCATGTCAGATGTATAACAATAACTAGCAGACATTTCCCATTCTAATAAACAATGACAATCAGACAAAATAGGTTTAAAATCTGATATTTTGAAATACAGTATTTTATTAAGGGCACTCTCCGACACAATAGCATAATCGACAGCACTTGCTCCATTTGGAGTAAAACAAGTAAAATTACCACTCAAATCTCCCAGAGTTCTACCATTTAGTACTCTTAATTGATGAGCAATACAAACATCTAGGAGTTCTTTGTCCATTGCATCCAATTTTGTATCTTTATTGTGACGCTCAAGGATACCTTTGTCTACTGGATATGAATTGAATATGGGAATAAATTTGTTGTCATCATTCAAGATATAATTAGCATTAGTCTCTATTCTTGTTGTCATCATTCAAGATATAATTAGCATTAGTCTCTATTCTTGCATTAAAGTCATCGCAAAGTAAAATATCAGCATTCTTTGGAACAATTGTGATATCTTTCTCAATGCTATCTAAAATATGAACATCAAGGTCTTTGGTATATGATGAGATACTAGGGGGAAAGTGTACTACACATATGTAGATATCTTTTTGAAAACCAAAGAAAGTTTTGTCTACAACTTAATCCACTGATAATCAGAATTTGTATTTTTTAAGATTTTAACATGGTTTTTCAAGTAAGGTTTCCGTAAAATAGCAAGCCCACCAACATATTTATTATTTGCTTGTGTAAAGGATCTACAATTTGGGTGGTAAAGAAATGGACCAATATTTTTGATTGGAGAATTATATCCAACACGAGTTTCCAGTAGAAAATAAATATCATACTTCTCAATTGAGTTCAGAAATAAAGGGTCACATGTTTTGTTGATACCTTTCTTCATGAGTCCTCCTATATTCCAACAACAAATTTTCAATGTTGAATATAACATTATGATTATTGATTTGAAAACACAGAAAACAGTTAAATATGGAACAGAATGGGGTAATATCTAATAGGATTAATTCCTTTTAGTGTTCTAATAAAAAGAAAATAAGAGAAAAAAAAACCACTATGTGATTGTACTACAGCAGTTATATGCAGGGAAGTAATAGCTACACTAAAAACAAAATTTGTAGCACACGTTATAAGTAGTGCAAAAATATGTATATAATGTAACTGACTTAATGCGGCATTGTGCAATTTACTATTTATTTTCCACGTCCACCTTGTAATAGACCTCTGCCACGTCCTCTCCTGCTTCTAGAACGGCTATGATGAGGTTGTCGAACAGGCAACGGTACACCTAGTATATAAAGTATTGCCCTCTTTATATTGCTAGCAAGCTGTGCTACTCCTTTTGTACTAAGGTGATAGTGATCATTTGACAACAGATCCGGAATAGGATTTACTCCACTACACATATTGCTGTGATCAACTAGCACTACATTCCTATCTGATAAATTTTGTTTTACTAGTGCATTTATGATTTGCCCATTTGTATTGTGTAGGATGGAATCATTCCTTGGTGTGGTGAGTGAAACCACAATTTTGACTGTACACCATCTTTCAAATATTGATGAGACCACATCACTCAATTGATTAGCACATAGTTGTGGTGACTTGGTTTTAAGGTAATTTGTTAAAACATGAAGAACAATGATATTAGGTTCATGAACGAGTCGTGAAATGCAGTTGATTGTTTCTTCAAGTGTGTAGGCTGTGAATTTTGTAACCTTAGTTGCATGTGTTAATTTGGTTTCATCAATTCCTTGGATATTGGATGTACCAATTAAATAGACAATGGGTTTGTCAGTTGACTGTACACTTGAAACAGAACCGTCATCAATAGGAGTGCCAGTACTGTTCATTCTGTATTTCAGCTTATTAAGATCAGCATATGAATCAGACAGCTGTGATTTAAGAGAAAGATTTTCATCGTGGAGATTTTCAAGTTCCTGTTTAAGCACACGATATGAATTATTTAACTTTTCAATCTCAGTGTTTTTCTCATTCAGCCTATCAGATGTAAATGTGATTTCACTCTTTGTACTAGTCACCAGGCATTGAAGTTGATTGCGAGTTTCAGTAAGCATATTCTTTTCATGCATTAAGGCCTCTTCTAGTTGTGACTTAATCATGAGTGAAGTACTTCTTTTTTTTTGCAGTTGTGCTGACAATGATTGGTTTTCCTCCTTAAGAGACTTTATTTTATCCTGTAAGAGCCTCGTATCTTCCTTATCCTTCATTTCCAAATTCACTGTTTTGAGTGATTTTTCAATTACTTGCAGATGAGATATACAGTCACTTATATTATCTAGAATACAAGTAGAACTAGCTGTCTGACTGTTATTTAATTTGGAAAATGTTTCTATTAGACTTGATTCAATTCGCTCTAGCACTGCTTCAGAATTTTCCTTAATGATATCATGAATAGGTAATCTATAATTTCGTATACCACACACAATTAATAGGAGTTGTTTATGTCCTAACTCATTTTTGTAGCATAAAAATGTAAGCCCCTTCCTCGTCTTCATCCATCTCAACAGTTTAATAAATTTGTGGAATTCAGGATTAAAAAAAAATCATATTATAAATGACGTTCGCTTTGTACTAGACCAACACACGGGCAGTTGATGATGATGTTCGCTTTGTACTAGACCAACACACGGGAAGTTGATGATGATGATGTTCGCTTTGTACTAGACCAACACACGGGCAGTTGATCATGATGTTCGCTTTGTACTAGACCAACACACGGGCAGTTGATCATGATGTTCGCTTTGTACTAGACCAAAACACGGGCATTTGATATTTTATAATGTTAACTCACTGAAACAACTTCAGCAGATAGACATATCGCTCCACTCTTTGTTCTTTCTCCTTGTTTTTACTAACTAGTCATGATTTAGATATATGTAAAGTGGTTATATTAAGTGTAAGTAATATGTACATGTATCTAGTAAATCAGTCAATGAAGCAAAACTTATAAATTACTAGATAATTTTCTTTTCTACAGGTATTTTACTATTTAAACAACCTTATTCAGAAAAAACTGCTGGGATCTGCTAATCTGGCTCACGGGTCACTGTTATCGGGCGGCTGTATCGAGAAACAGACACGGTGTTGAAAAAACTCTTGATACTCATACAATATTGATAAATGCAATAAAATTTTATGTTTGTCTTCAAGAAATATGATAGACAAAACCATGTGTGAAGTTTTATGACGAAATATCTCCGATTTCTATGTAAGTTTACGAGTTGAAGTGGGGAAACACCCACAGGTAATTTTAGCGATGTATTTGTTTATCTTGGACAAGAATAATGAGCGTCTTGATTGGATGACCAATTTAAAACACACTGACACCGCATGGTAAAAAGATGCATGTAAAAGAAATCTATGTTATATTTATTCATTTGTTTGATTCTGGAATATTGTTGATCATTGATTTAAACAAGAAAAAAAAAGGGGAGGGGTGAATTTTATTAGTGAATTTTACAGTTAAATAAATGTTATGTTTCGACAGTTTAAAGAGAAAAATAAAAAATTGTTGCGACTAAAGCTTAAATCAGGGTTAAAAATTGAACAAATATCAGTGGTTTTGTAAATGAGATTTATTTTAAATAGAAAATCTGAATTTATTATTTATTAGTTTATTATTAATGATACAATTTTATATCCCTAAAAAAAATCCAGGACCCCTGTGTCCATGAATTTTTTCTTTTTAAGTTAATAAATATACAATATACGTACATTGTCGGTAAATATAAAATTTATTTGTACGAGCTTTAGAAACAGGCAGAATAGCGAGCCTTCGGCGAGCTTTTCAGGCCTGTTTCGCAGCGAGTACAAATGAATTTTATATTTAACGGCAATGTACGTATATTGTGTTTATCCTGCAATGTCAAAAAAAGTCGGAAAACTTGTCAGATTTAAACAAAAAGGACAGAAACAAGTGTCATTCCTCGCCTTTCATAAATGTTGTCAAGGGTGTCTTCTTCGTGGTCCGCGTTACATTAGTACCAGTTTCATACTTGTCTGCGCCCTCCGCTGTACATAACTACAGGGTACCAGGAAAGTTTATTCGTAGGCTGAAAAGTTTATTCGTAGGCTGAAAAGTATATTCGTCTAGTACGAATAAAGCAAAAATGTATTCGTATAGCATATTTGTATAGCAAATGTACTGATTGCAGGATAATATGAAATATTGACATCCACACTTGCCTTTAGGTGTCAAACCAGTAATTCAACCAATCAGAGCTAAGAACATATACAAAAGTAGTCCCTTTTAAAAAAAAAGTTCCTTTCACTTTGTTGTATCGTGACAAATACTGAATGGAATGGAATAATTAAATTGATAATTGAAGTTAAATGTATAAGGATTATTTTGAGCCCAAATTTGATTGATTTAATTGTATTTTAATATGGATATGGAGGATTTGATGCATGACCTATAAATAGGGAATTTCTGGGGGATGACAGAGCTATTTTTAGAGTAGGTATTTTCCATAGCCTGGCATTTCACTGCAAGACTTTAAACATGGCCTGATATTTTGACAGAACGTAGAGGAATCATGGACGTTTCAGAAAATGTATGGTCTTCGAAAGGTTAAACTTAAGATAAAATGGCCAGGTAGGCTCGAAAAAACACAAATTTAGTAGAAAACCTTAAAGAAATTAATTATAGGTTTCATACCTTTAGGACAGCACATTTCTGTGTCCACACTTGTTAATATATTAGAATATATTATTCAAAGATAGATAATTCTCTCAGTTCTCCTCAGCTGGGATATCATTGTTTGTATGTCATTGTATTTGGTTATCATCTGTTTATTGACTTGTTTATTTTTTTTTAATTGTTCATTGATTGATCACTGTTTGGTCTTTATTTCAATAAATATTACTGACTTACTTTGTATTACGAGGAGTGTCATTGGAAATCCCCAATTTTTTGTCATCTTTTGTGTTGAAAAAAAACTTCCTTTTAAAACAAATTAAAGTGCATTTTCACCACTTATCACAATTCAATAATTTAGGATTAAAGTTTGAATATTTAACCTACATAACACAATTACAAAGTATTGTAAATGTGGAACCTTAGCTCTTGTGACTATAGATGGTCACACACAAAATAAAAATAATAAAAAAGAATATTAGAGCTACAATTCCGAAACTACAATGTATTATATCTGTGGAACCTTAGCTCTTGTGGCCATTGATCGTCACAAAAATTAAAAATTTAAAAAGGCCATCAGAGCTAAGGTTCCGTAGATATATATCCTTGCATGAATTTAGTTTCTTTTAATAATACATCAGATAAGAAAACAAAATATAACAAGGGCAACGCACAGCGTGGCGCATCCCCTCGCCTAAAAATTTGACCCGGTGACCTTGACCTTTGACCTATGACCTTGAAAATCAATAGGGTTCCAGATTCTCTTCAGGACTAAGTCTGTACCAAGTTTGGTCAAAATCCATTGAAGGATGTTGATTCTAGTGTTCACAAGGATGTTACGTGGTAAAAATTTGACCCGGTGACCTTGACCTTTGACCTTGAACATCAATAGGGTTCCAGATTCTCTTAAGGACTAAGTATGTACCAAGTTTGGTCAAAATCCATTGAAGGATGTTGATTCTAGAGTGTTCACAAGGATGTTACGGAAGGATGGAAGAACGGACGGACGGACGGACAGACGGTAGCGTTGCTATATCCCTTGGCAACTTTGTTGGCGAGGGGATAAAAAAAATAAAACGTGTGACACAGTCTTTGTTTTATCATAAGTTTAGAATATCTATTAAACAGGGAAATTGTTTCTATCTTTCAACAACAACAAAAAACGAGAAAAACCATAAATATTGCATGTATATCACATGTATTATCACACAGTAAAATTTGTAAGGAGATACTCGCGTATTGCATTTTACAAAATGAAGACCGCGGTCTGTTAATTCAGCGGCGCATTCACAGGCACTTGTTTCATTAAAAAAATATATGCCCCCTCCTCTTCCTTACTTCAAGGTAAATATCTGCCATTTTCCACTTCCCCACTTCGCCTCAATATTTTTGGCTTATTTGTGATCCTTTCGCTGACCCAATTATATCGTTACACTACCTACCTATGACTGAAAAGTAGACCAAGCGACGTTCGCTGAATAATCTTGTCCAATTTGTCTGAGGGGGGCCCGGTAGGTATGTTTAAATGTGGCAGTCGAAAAGAGAAATATCTAGGGAGTGTTTTTTGAATGAAACAAGTGCCTGTGGGCACATTCATATTATATGCATATTATATGCATTGTGAGTTGAACTACAAACATTAGTAAGTTGGTGAGTAAGTGAGTGATTGTTGTTACATGATCTGGTCAAATTTTCGGCTATATCATGGCACACAAGTTGCGCAAGATGGTATCATGATGATGTTCGCTTTGTACTAGACCAAAACACGGGCAGTTGATTTTTTATAATGTTAACTCACTGAAACAACTTCCGCATGTAGACATATTGCTCCACTCAGACGCATCATTTAATTTCGAGCCAACCAGTCTTTGTTCTTTCTCCTTAATATGGAGTAGGCATTGCCTAGATGCGAGCACAGCAATTTTGTCTGGCCAGTGTGTATATATTTGAGTGAAAGTTGAATATCACAAAATATAAAGTTTTTTATTGTTGACATAAAAAACAATCCCGGAGGGGGAGGTCTTAAATAAAAAAAAAAGCTAAAAGTTTAACATACACAATTACTTATTATCATTGTTGAAGACGGTATACTGTGACTGTACTATGTGTAACAGCAATAAAAACGCGGTTTCTTTACTTTAAATGTAGGATATATAGACTCTCATGTTCGTTTACATCCATATCCTGTCTTACTACTTAAATAAAGCACAAATCTACCAGTGTACACCACTTGTGTGTAGAAATATTTGGCTGGCTGAAGTATAACACAAAGTTCAATTGTATATGTCGATTATCTATTTTTGTCATTTTGAGGAAGAAAACTAAAAAAAAAAAAAAAACATTCAAATTTCAATAGAATTTTAACAATTTTAATTTTCATGTTCATATATATATATGGCACGCATGTTTCACATACAAAACCTGAGAATACGGAAGTTTTCAATTTAACAGGTGAGGTTCATAAAAGTTACATGTACTATTTTTGTTTGATAGATTGTGTAGCTCTGAAAGTGAAATCGTAATGAAGCTACCTGACATAGTGACGACGAATACCAGCACATACATCTATGTGCATTCTATGTAAAGCCAAACCATATATCCTTATTAAAAAACAAACCTGGTAACTAACGCATCGACGATTTCACCATATTTTATTTTGTACAGATCAATATAAACTATTGAATAAACAGGATGGGAATTTTAAATGATATTTTATAGTTTCTAAATTTGCTGCTTATTGTCTCATGTAGAAAGCATTGTAACAAAAACAACGGACCAAGCGGATTGTACGAGTGTGTTCTACTAGAACCATACTATCATTCTTACCAGTGGGCAACGTGCTTGACAAACTCCTTTATTAAATTGCGTTCTGAATACCTGATTATTTTTGGAATCAATATATGATGGAGTTACATGAAATTGAAGAAGGACCTGTGTAAACAGATTGCCAATGTACGCCTGGAGAAACGGCTACCACGCCAATACCTGGAATCTGCTTAAGTCCTACTGGAGATGACTGTCTCTGGTTTAAAAATTGCTTGAAGTCAAAATATGCGTGTCATGGTAAAGCATATACATGGAAATGATAGACCTTGCCTCCGCGTTCTGTAATTACAAAATAAATGAACAAACACAGTTGTCAAAGAATGGATCGGAATGGGCTTTGTATTCTAGAAAATGTTTTCAAGTCGATATGACACCTGTTTTAAAACCATGGTTACAACTGACATGTACAGACTTAGACAGTAAGGCACAGTCTGTGAGAAGCACATGTCTCTTGGCCAAATCTCGACATGTGATTTAAATTCTAAAGGTATATTCTGGAATGTTGGGGAATCATATTATTCAAATATTATTCCAAGTCTTGACGTCTTTGTAGAAGCTGTGCACAAGTGTTATGTGAATGAAAGCAACCAGGTTGTGAAAAAAGTGATATTTAAACTAAAACCAACATTTTTTAGAAAGATGACAAATGACATGGCGGATCAATTCCTAAAACATGTAGCTGTCGCCTTTAAGTGGAGAGAAAACGATGTTGTATGGTTCGCAACACTAGCTGACCATGACATTACGATCATTCTGGCGATCAGGAAAGACGTTGGATTGGATACAATACATGCTGAAAGCTCTGATATCGATTCTGTTCTAATGGGTCTTGCAAATGCCACGGAGGAGGGAGAACTCTAGTTTACCCTGAATGGACACCTAATACAATTAGACTCCATGTTTGCATGCTATGATTTAGATTGCCAAGAAACATATCTTCTCCGAAAAGCTACATATACAGGTACAACTCTTCAATATTAAACATATAATTATAAAATACTAAACAATAGAACCATCTCACTTCATATAAATGTGAAAAGTTAAATAATAGAACCATCTCACTTCATATAAATGTGAAAAGCTAAATAATGGTACAATATCACATTCACTTCTCATTGAAATTGAAGATATCATGGTGATTGTATGACGAAGAGATACATTTATATTTGTAATCTCTCGCAACTCTTTTTAGGAGTGGCTCTTGTATGTTTTAAATATATGTTGAATTTTTTTTTATTGTATATAAATAATAAAGAGGTGAGACATTAATAAAGTATTTGTCTTGTCTTGTCTGTCTACAATAAAAGTCATTTAAGTAAATTAAATAGCTTTGGTATGACGAAATAATTAGTTGTCGAACGACTAATTAAATAGTTTTGGTATGACTAAATAATTGGTTGTGAAAAGACCAATTAAATAGCTTTGGTATGACCATGTCCCAGGGCCGGATTAAAGCCAACGTATGCCCTAAGCACAGGCCAACCTTAGTGTCTTCGCACCTTCAACCGGCATAATGTAAAAACCAACACGACCCCTTGATGTCACGACTCAACATAATTGTGAAATGCCTAATATTACCTAATATTAAATTCAGAATTCAATTTTCAGTAAGGCCAAACCTCATATATTAAAATCATTTAAATATCTGGTTTTTCATATTTATTTAACACAGTCAATGGTGTTAAACTGATGATAGTAACGATTGTTACTACCATCCCAAGATGGCGGAGGGAAAAACCTGTAAGATTAATTTTACTTATTATTTCTCTTTGTGTTGTGTATTTGCATAAGAATAAATCCACACTAGCAACTAATACGGTCATGCGTTATTTTATCTTGCATACTGCTTTTATGGACAGAAAATCGACGTTGAAAAAACACCGAGGACGATAGTAACTCAAATGAACGATGATAGTAACGTCATCTCGTGATGAAAGTAACGACGAAAAGATGATAGTAACAATACAAGGATGATAGTAACGTCAGAAAAATTATCGAATAGCAGCTAAAATATTTGTTTTATAATACCGAAAAACTATCCCGGATTTTATTTTGCAACCTTCAGGAAAAGTTTTTCGAACTTTTCTTGCCCTGTCGTTGAAGTAATTACATTCGATACAAGACTCAAACTCTACTTCCGTCAATAAATGAGTGAAAATCTTAAAATTCTGGAGAACTGAGCTACCGTATGCACAAAACAAGCAGAGGCGAAAAGGAATGTCTCTTAGGAATTGATCACATGTCCTATAGTTTGAATGATATGATGGAAATAAGGTGCATTAAATGTAACCGAAGCAAGGGATTCTCGGCAAGGAAAAAATTTACGGCCCTAAACAAGTCGGTACAAATGATGGGAAAACTACATTTGGATCTGTTTTGTCAAGACAAATACTTACTCAACCACGTGGATCTGAAAATTAAACTGAGAAGAAGTCGGGACGCTTTTGCTTTCGTGGCAGACGCGACCAATTATAAAATCAAGATCAAGGAAATGGCTCTGTATGTGGGAAAGGTACAACTGAGTCCCGCCGTTAGAATGGGTCACGTGAAAGCATTGGAAAAGACCAGCTGTAAATACCCCGTCAGACGAGTAGAAGTAAAAGTGGACACGGTACCCACCGGCAACATGAATTACGTTCAGGACAATATGTTTTTGAGACAGCTGCCAAAGAGACTCGTCATTGTCTGTGTAGACAGCGATGCACTGAACGGCGCTATTGGGAAAATCCGTTCGATTTCAAACACTACAAGATCAATTTTGTGGCACTCAACGTTGACGGACGACAGATTCCAACCAAACCGTTACAGCCCGACTTCGAAAACAATGGCTACATCCGAAGTTATATGGGACTGTACACCAGTACCGGGAAAATGGATCAAGACGAAGGAAATACCATTTCGAGAGAAGATTATGCCAAAGGAAACACCTTATTTGGATTTGATCTCACACCCGACATGTCTGAAGTTGGAGCCTTTCAGCTCATAAAACAAGGCAACTTGAGAGTGGAGATTCATTTCGCAGAAGCCCTTACAACTACCATCAACGTGATCATGTATGCAGAATTTGACAACGTCATTGAAATTGATAGAAACAGACAAGTCTTGTTTGACTACAGTGCTTAGATGAACACCTTAGAGATCGACGATTTCCAGTCAAATCGGCCCCAAGTCAAATCGGCTCCAGTCAAATCGACCCCAGTCAAATCGGCCCCAATTCAAATCGGCCTCAAGTCAAATCGGCCCCAAGTCAAATCGGCTTCAAAATGAAAGTCTTATCGGCCCAAAAAAATAAAAATAAAAAAAGAATAAATAAATAAATAAAAATTATATATTAATATAAATTAATATTTTTAGTTAAAAGATGTAAAATTTAAATCTTATTGGTGAGCGGATTCTTTTGTAAGGATCAAAGAAATTAATTAATGATTAATTTATGGCATAATTAAGTGATTGTCAATTTACATAAAACGTGATTGGCGGCAATTATATAATGATCTTTATGTTGATTAGGAACATTCTTTGATGATTTTTTCTATTGTCTATGGACAATGTACATGGAGGTAATGTGCATCATATATATGCAGACACTGAACTTTTATCACACGGGCTTGTTACCATCCCCCCCCCCCCCCCCCCCCCCCCCCCTAGTACTCTAAAAACCACAAGGGAGGAATCTAAAATGTCAAATTTTCATACAACACTTTTTCAAAATAGATTTGTATTGGTGTCTTGACCTCATTCGCCATAACATTGGTTCTAAATTGAAGCTTAATAAATATCAAATCGCACGTATGAATTCAGCCCGTAATTGACATGTAAACATGATTGAGAATGGATTAGGTCACTGCAAATTCTGTGAAGTATTGCTTTAAAGTTGCAGATAGGTAAAGATGATGACAAAAAGGAATCGAAATATCAAAAATATATTTATTAAGCTTCAATTTAGTATCAATATTATGGCAAATGAGGTCAAGACACCAATACAAAACTATTTTGAAAAAGTGTTGTATGAAACTTTGACATTTTAGATTCCTCCCTTGTGGTTTTTAGAGTACTAGGAGAAAAAAAAAAGAGAAAAAAAAATAAAATCGTAACAATAGTAAACAACAAAAATGGGGCCGATTTGACTTGGGACCGATTTGACTGGGGCCGATTTGACTTGGGGCCGATTTGATTTGGGGCCGATTTGACTAGGGCCGATTTGACTTGGGGCCGATTTGACTTTGGGCCGATTTGGTTTGGGGCCGATTTGACCTGCTTCCGAGATCGACCACGTACTGAAAACACACCCAAGTACCAGAAACGTTTTCAAAGGAGCATAGGGAACACGGACCCGGACGATCTGAAAACGAGAGAAAGTGGACCACTTCTTTACCCAAAACGAGCAGAAGAGTTCATACTCAGAGCGAGCCATCAAGAAGATCAAATCGAAACTCAACCGTTACATGTCCCGTCATCAGACACATCGTTGGATCGACGTCCTGGATTCCATGATGCAGTTACACAGGAAGTTATCATCAAGATAACCGCACGAGGAGTAACGAAGAGAGAAGAAGCCCGATTGTGGAAAGTACAGTACGGCCGAGTGGAGACCCGGAAGAAAACGAACCCGCGTTTCGCCTTCAAGAAGGGAGACACCGTGCGGATCTCGCACGTGAGACAACCTTTCGATCGAGACTACGACGAGTACTGGACCGTGAAATACTTCGTGGTGGCTGATCGAGGAGTCAAAGAAGGCCTCCCGTACTACACGCTAAAGGACACGACGGAAGAAGCCGTGCAGGGAACGTTTTATCAACGGGAATTGAACAATGTCGGTAACGGATCAGACGGTCTACGGGATCGAAAAAGCTCTATGACGAAGGAGAAACGAGGCGATGGTGAAATGGATGGGATGGCCCTCGAAATTCAACAGCTGGATACCCACATTTGCGGCGGCCGTGCCGTTTCACTTTCCCCTAGTGGGACCCGCAAAATTTTTCGATTCGTTGGAAAGCGCGCCGGAAACGTATCATCGCCGTTTCGCCAACGTCCTGATCGTCAACGGACCGCAAATACTACTACTGTTCGTCTCAAATCCAACCCGACGACATCGACACCTGCGGACTGTATTGCCTGTACTACTTCAAACGGAGACATCGAGGAATGGAGCTGCTAGTGAAAGACTTTTCGAAACACCGTTGATTTAAAAGGAAACGAGGACAAAATTTTAAGATCTAACTGTTAACATTGTATTTTGTCATGCATTGTCTTGGTAAATGTCCCCATTATAGAATGTATTGTACTTAATAAACGGACGAAATCGTGTTAAAACGATTATTGTATATTGTCAAGCATTGCCGTGTCTTTATTATAAAATGTATTATACGTAATATGCGAGCGTCAGCGAGCTCTCTGTGGTATAAAATGTGTACTTAGGATTTTTTGACAAACATGGCTGCACATACTGATGAATAAATTTTGCTCGACGCTTTGTAAACACGTTCCGTGTAACACACTAACACACTCCACTAATGAAGATCTTCTTCACATAAAGCGCAAAGATGATCCCGAAGTCTCGTACGTCCGATACCACTGAAACCCGGAACCCGTGTGTAATAAAAGTCATTTTGTTAGCTTGTTTTACTTATATTGATATTTTTTAATTTATTAAATCTCTTCTGACATACTGACAATAATTTTTCCTTCTACGCGGAGGTTAACTTTTGAGATTTCGTAAGGAACGACAGCTCGATTGAATAAGACTAGATTCGGCCCTAAAAAAAAGTCGTCCGCGATATATCTCGGCCCAAAAAATCTCGACACTTTTTGATGCACTGGATGTGTGTGAAATTGCCAGATAATTTTCAGATTCGCGAGCATTCATGGCCGTGCCGGTTTCATATTGAATGATACGAACGAAATCGTGTCAGTAGTATATGGGTACAGCTCAGTTATTATTTGAGGAGGATCCAGAGGATCTGACCATTGCGCACGCTTGACCGGAAGTGACGTCACCGGAAGTCACGTGACTTTTCCCGTATTTTTTTCTTAGTAGTAGTACAAAAATGTTCGTTGGTGGTGTTCTCTACGACGTCCGCACTTTTTCCTTTACTTTTTTTTCCCGTACTTTTTTTCCAGAGAAATATTTACTGAATCACGTCAATCTTAAAATCAAATTACGACGAAGTCGAGACGTGTTCGCCTTAATGGCCGATGTCGACACCTATAAGATCAACATCAAGGATCTCGCTTTATTTGTGAGAAATGTACAGTTAAGTCCTGCCGTAAGAATGGGTCACGTCAAAGCTTTGGAAAAGATCAGCTGTTAATATCCCATCCGACGTATAGAAGTCAAAGTAGATACGGTTCCCAGTGGCAACATGAATTACATACAGGACAACATGTTTTTGGGCCAATTACCAAAGAGACTGATCATAGGATGTGTGGACAGTGATGGCTTAAATGGGACTATTACGAAAAACCTTTCGATTTTAAACACTACAAGATCAATTTTGTGGTACTGAACATGGACGGACGACAGATTCCCGCCAAACCGTTACAACCCTACTTTGAAAACGCAGGTTATATTCGCAGTTATATGGGACTCTATGCCAGTACGGGAAAGATGTATCAAGGCGAAGGAAATACCATCTCCAGAGAGGAATACGCTAAAGGAAACACCTTATTTGGATTCGATCTCACACCCGACATGTCGGAAGTTGGAACCTTTCAGCTTATAAAACAGGGTAATTTACGTGTGGAGATTCATCTCGCAGAAGCCCTTACAGCTACCATCAACGTGATCATGCATGCAAAATTTGACAACATCATTGAAATTGATAGAAACAGACAAGTCTTGTTTGACTACAGTGCTTAGATGAATACCTTAGAGATTGACACTCTATTGAAAAAACATCCCCACTCCAGACCGGAGTCTATGCCAGAAACAGATTACCCAGACTATTAAACGTACCTTCGGCCCTTGTGGGAAATACGGATCCAGACCATCGAATGGGACAACACTGGGTCGCTATATACATCGACGCCAATTCAAAGGGAGAGTATTACGACCCCACAGGAAGACCACCCTTTTAAAGGGAATACGTGAATTTCATGAAAAAACATTGTCATAGTTGGACATACAATACGTTCGAGTACAAGAAGAATGATCTACCGTGTGCGGACATCATTGCATTTTTTACCTCATTCATCGATGTGCAGGACATAGCATGACAGACGTCACCAGGCTCTTAGAAAACCCAGTGGAAGCGACGACCATTGTACAGAATATTGTGTTGTTACTTGTTAAACATGTGTTATGAAATAAAAAGAAAGAAAAAAAGAAAAAAAAAGGTTAATGCAACCTATAACTTTTTAGCTATAGCCAATCACAAGCCTGGATAAATGTAGAGTGACCTTCTATTAGGTGATCAAATGTACTCTTAGAAATACCACACAGTGAGAACGCGGAGTACTCTACACAACATATCCGAAAACCATTATTGAAATATAATTATGAAAATAAAATGGGCATATAATGATAAGGGCTAGTTCGTAGAAGGTTATAGGACGCGGACACCCTTGGAGTACTACTATACAACATATATATATATATATATACACTATAATATATGAACATTTCGTGTTACAACTCTCTCGTTCTACTAACTTTTGTTTCTAGGTCCAGCTGCCGTTTTACTTAAATATAAGTAAAACGGCAGCTGGACCAAGAAACAAAAGTTAGTAGAACGAGAGAGTTGTAACACGAAATATATAAGTAAAACGGCAGCTGGATCTAGAAACAAAAGTTAGTAGAACGAGAGAGTTGTAACACGAAATATATAAGTAAAACGGCAGTTGGATCTAGAAACAAAAGTTAGTAGAACGAGAGAGTTGTAACACGAAATATATAAGTAAAACGGCAGCTGGACCTAGAAACAAAAGTTAGTAGAACGAGAGAGTTGTAACACGAAATATATAAGTAAAACGGCAGCTGGATCTAGAAACAAAAGTTAGTAGAACGAGAGAGTTGTAACACGAAATATATAAGTAAAACGGCAGCTGGATCTAGAAACAAAAGTTAGTAGAACGAGAGAGTTGTAACACGAAATATATAAGTAAAACGGCAGCTGGATCTAGAAACAAAAGTTAGTAGAACGAGAGAGTTGTAACACGAAATATATAAGTAAAACGGCAGCTGGATCTAGAAACAAAAGTTAGTAGAACGAGAGAGTTGTAACACGAAATATATAAGTAAAACGGCAGCTGGATCTAGAAACAAAAGTTAGTAGAACGAGAGAGTTGTAACACGAAATATATAAGTAAAACGGCAGCTGGATCTAGAAACAAAAGTTAGTAGAACGAGAGAGTTGTAACACGAAATATATAAGTAAAACGGCAGCTGGATCTAGAAACAAAAGTTAGTAGAACGAGAGAGTTGTAACACGAAATATATAAGTAAAACGGCAGCTGGATCTAGAAACAAAAGTTAGTAGAACGAGAGAGTTGTAACACGAAATATATAAGTAAAACGGCAGCTGGATCTAGAAACAAAAGTTAGTAGAACGAGAGAGTTGTAACACGAAATATATAAGTAAAACGGCAGCTGGATCTAGAAACAAAAGTTAGTAGAACGAGAGAGTTGTAACACGAAATATATAAGTAAAACGGCAGCTGGATCTAGAAACAAAAGTTAGTAGAACGAGAGAGTTGTAACACGAAATATATAAGTAAAACGGCAGCTGGATCTAGAAACAAAAGTTAGTAGAACGAGAGAGTTGTAACACGAAATATATAAGTAAAACGGCAGCTGGATCTAGAAACAAAAGTTAGTAGAACGAGAGAGTTGTAACACGAAATATATAAGTAAAACGGCAGCTGGACCTAGAAACAAAAGTTAGTAGAACGAGAGAGTTGTAACACGAAATATATAAGTAAAACGGCAGCTGGATCTAGAAACAAAAGTTAGAAGAACGAGAGAGTTGTAACACGAAATATATAAGTAAAACGGCAGCTGGATCTAGAAACAAAAGTTAGTAGAACGAGAGAGTTGTAACACGAAATATATAAGTAAAACGGCAGCTGGATCTAGAAACAAAAGTTAGTAGAACGAGAGTTGTAACACGAAATATATAAGTAAAACGGCAGCTGGACCTAGAAACAAAAGAAAATCACTGACAAACTTTATCACATAATGTTGTTTGGAGTACAAGCTGGAGATTAACGTACGAGTTGTGAAATAAAAACTTCATACGCTGGAGCGGTTGGTATTTTACTATCAAGGGGTGGAAAATTTATAATGGCGAAAATGAAGTCGTCTCTTTTGTCATAGTCTAGTAGAAAGTTGACCATTTGTGAAGATTATGTCAAGAAATGAGACAGAGGAATGCTGTTCTGCTTTTTCCTTTATCTCAAGTTCTTTGGAGGTATATTAATGGAACCATGTTAACAAATTTTGGATTATTTATTAACAGAATATCATTAATATACACAACCTGTACCTGAAAGTGAGATTAGAGGTTTTAGCTTTTTGTATAAACTCGTCTTGTATGAGTATAGGAAAAGACCTGCAAGAAGAGGGGCACAGTTTGATCCCAGGAGTGCCATCCGAATTGACAAATATGATATCGATATTTTTAACATGTTGTATTCACAGGCACTCGACGTCTGGACCCCCCTTTTCCCAGTTGACCCACCTTTTTCCACAAAGTTGAATTTCAATAAAAAAAAAAAATCTAAGACACGTGTAGTCTGGATCCCCTTTTTCCACAAAGTTGAATTTCACTAACTTTATTTTTTTCCCTTAAATAGTATATTAAACATATGTTGGCTTAGTTTTTTTTTATATTGGCAGAGTTTATGATTTTATATTGTAAAGACAGTATAGGTTGTATTGACAACAATAATATAGATTTAATTAATAAATTCTAATATTCTTCGATAATCTATTTCCAGTGAGTGAGTGATTGTTGTTTTATGCCAATTTTGTTCAGCTACATCATGTCGAGAACAAGTTAATTATCAATGAGACGATGATGAGGTCCGCTTTGTTCTAGACCAACACTAGCTAGTTCACTGAAACAACAGTCTTCGGATAGACATGTCGTTCCGCTCGGACACAATATTCCTAGCCAACCAGTCTGCTTTTTTTTTCTATACGCTTTATGCTTAGCGGAGAAGCAACAAATACCAATTTTATAGTCTTTGGTTTGACCAGAGCGGGCTCGAACCCACGATCTACCACACTAACAACATCGAAAAAAACAGATGAAATTTCATCAAAAGAATATATTTTTGATACAAAATTAGATAAAATTTTAAACGACAAAGAAAAATTAGATTGTGATGGGGAGGTAACTGATACCAAATGTTCCGAGGCTATAGGAAACATGAAATTAAATAAATCTCCAGGGTTAGATGGGTTAACAGTAGAAATTTACAGAGCATTTTGGGGGAAATTAAAAATTGTTCTTACGGATATCTATAATAAGAGTTACAATGAAACTTTAATGTCTTATTCACAACGGTCAAGTATTTTATCGTTACTATTTAAAAAGGGGGGTCCTTTATGTCTTGATAACTATCGTCCGATTTCTCTTTTGAATGTAGATCTTAAACTGATTTCACATGTTTTAGCACAACGGTGGAAAAAAGTTTTACCAAAAATAATTAACGTAGATCAAACAGGGTATGTAAAAAATAGATTTATTGGTTTTAATCTTA
The DNA here is from genome assembly GCA_963383655.1 of Bathymodiolus septemdierum. Taxonomy (NCBI): domain Eukaryota; kingdom Metazoa; phylum Mollusca; class Bivalvia; order Mytilida; family Modiolidae; genus Bathymodiolus; species Bathymodiolus septemdierum. The sequence goes on from OY726520.1 coordinate 28,976,341, forward strand.
GACAAATACAGGATATCATAGACTATGCAGACATATATAAAATAGAAGGGGCTATAATTTCGTTGACTTTACAAAGGCTTTTGATTCTTTGGAATGGAATTTCATGCTAAATACTCTTAAGCATTTTGGATTCAATGAATCTTTCATTAACTGGGTAAACACTTTATATACAGACATACAAACGTATGTAATGAACAATGGGTGGGTCTCAGAAATGTTTAAGAATACAAGAGAAATTCGTTAAGGGTGTCCTTTATCAGCTTTGTTGTTTGTCTTGTCAGTGGAAATCATGGCTTCAAGACTTAGAAACAATAAAGATATTAAGGGATTTCAAATAAAAATAGACGAAAAAACTCATAGCATCAAGATATCGCAACTCGCTGATGACACAACTTTATTTTGTACGTCTAAAGAAGAAATATATATAGCATTTAATGAAATAGAAACTTTCGGGTCTTTTTCTGGATTATTAATGAACAAAAATAAAACTGGGGGAATTTGGGTAGGAAAACTTAAGCACAGTAAAGATAAAATAGAGGGAATTAAATGGTATGAAAAAACTTTTAAAACATTGGGTGTATATTTTGGTAACAATAAAGAAGAGTGTGAAAAATTAAACTGGGAAAATAAAATAGTCTTTTTTTAGATAACATGAATACTTTATTCTTCTCTTGGGGAAAACGAAATTTAACTATTCTTGGGAAAATTATGATTATTAAAGCATTAGTCATACCAATATTTACTTTTGTTGCTAGTGCATGTGTCGTGCCAGACAAATATAGAAAAGAAATTGAAAGTAAATGTTTCAAATTCATATGGGATGGTAAACCAGACAAAGTTAAAAGAAACACTATGATAGGTAATTTTGAAATGGGGGGTTTAAATATGATAGACATAGGAAGTTACTTTGCATCACTGAGAGCATCATGGGTAAGTAGATTTGTTAGTGGAGAAATGGACAACTGGAAATTGATACCATATAAATACTTTAGACAATTTGGTAAGAATTGGTTGATATTTTCAATGAATATCGAATACAAAAAAATTAAAGATTATTTAAGATATATTCCTGATTTTTATAAAGAAATATTGCAAACCTGGATAAAAATGGGTGGGGGTCAAACAAAAACGCTATCACATTTTGCAGAGATTAGAAAACAGCTTATATGGGGAAATAAATTTATAATGTTTAAAAATAAAAGTTTAATGTTTGATAATTGGATAAATGGTGATTTAATTTATATCAATGATATTTTAAATGAAAACGGGGAAATAAGTCAGAATTTAATTTTAGATAAATTAAAATACAAGAATAATTGGATATCTGAATTTATCAGCCTAAAAAAAGTGATACCTAATGAATGGTATCATACATTACAGGCTCAAAACTCTATTAAAAGTGTTGTAAATTTTCAAAAAGATAAGCTTATAGTAAATGGAAAATGTATAGACACGTCACAACTGTCCAACAAATATTTTTATAATGAATATATTAATGTAAAATTTTTGAAACCAATAGGTATAAATACATGGTTAAGGTACTTGTCTATAAATGAAAAACCAAACATGAGTCAGCTTTACTCTTTCATTTTTCATTATCTAGAAGAAAATAAGCTAAAAATATTCAGATGGAAATTATTGCAATATATAATTCCTACAAAGAAACTATTAATGAAATGGAGAATTGCTATTAATATCCAATGTAATTTCTGTGGTCAAGATGAAGACTATCTACATTACTTGTCCCTACCTGAAAGAATTTTGGGTGAAAATACAACAAATATTGAAAAAATCTAATATAGAAAATTTTGTCACATTAAAACATACTTTTTGGGTATAAGATATTTGATAAAGATTATTTTGATTTCAACTATTTTTTAGCAATTTTAGGATTTTCTATATACAAAGCATATTATGTATCTGAACAAAAGACCAAACAAGTAAACATATATTCTTTATTTGTGAGAGAATATATTACGAGAATAAGCCAGGTGCAAAAACTCCAAAATAGTAAACTGTTAGCAAAAATAAGGGAAAATATTGAAATGTAAATATGTATATGTATGCATGCATACGTATGTGTATATATGCATAGATGTATGTGTGTAGATGTAGGTGCGTATGTATAGGTATATTTAATTAAAGTCTGATACTCATCAGTTATATTATATTATTTGAAAGTATTTTAATTATATAAGAAAATATTAATATGAAATACTTCATAAGTAGCTTGGGTTTTTGAAGTAAGAATGTAACAAGCATTTTGAATAAAAATATATTATTGTTAACAAAAAACAACTAGGAAGAACTGTTTTAGATATCTAAAACTTATGTCTCCCCTTAATGCGGCCATCTATACAACAATAAGTTACACATTATGAGTTGAATGATACTATTTAAAAAACAATTATTTGACCTTGAGGTCAAAGTCCCACGAAGGTCATTACGGTACGCGACACACCGCCTTATGGTCATGCACCCACATACCAAATATCATTGACCTATTTCGAAAGACAAAAATGTTATGGCACGAACAAGAAAATACTTTTTAAAAAACAATTATTTGACCTTGAGGTCAAAGTCTCACGAAGGTCATTATGGTATGCAACACAGTCTTATGGTCATGCACCCACATACCAAATATAATTGACCTATCTGGAAAGACAAACCAGAGGCTCTCAAGAGCCTGTATTGTTCACCTGGTTATAAAAAGAACCAATTTGTCCTATGTAAAAACTATGTCCTGCAGTGGTAGTCATCTTGGAATTCCGATCAACATAAAAAACACAAAGTTTGTAAAGGACCTTCCAATGATTGATGCACAGTTTAGGTTCAATCAGTGCAATAGCTTCAGAGAAGAACATATTCTGTATTTTCCCCATATGGTCCTGTGGTGGCAGCCAACTTGGATTTCCAATCGGCATAAAAAACAGAAACTTTGTAGAGAACCTTCCAATGATCATTCCTGGGCAGTTTGGTTTCAACTGTCCATGTGGTTTCAGAGAAAAAGCCTTTTGAAACATTTTTCCCATAGGGTCCAATGTTAAACTAAGTCCTGCCATAGCCGCCATTTTGAATTTCATATCAGAACAAAAAACCTAAAGTTTGTAGAGGACCATCCATGTACAGTTTGGCTTTAATCATATTTGTAGTTTCTGAGAAGAAGGCATTTGAACATTTTCCCATAGGGTCCAATGTTAATCTATGCCCTGCGGTGGTAGCCATCTTGGATTTTCGATCGACATAAAAAACAAATATTTTGTAGAGGACCTTCCAATGATCATTCCTGGGCAGTTTGGTTTCAATTGTCCATGTGGTTTCAGAGAAGAAGCGTTTTGAAACATTTTTCCCATAGGGTCCAATGTTAAACCAAGTCCTGCCGTAGCCACCATTTTGAATTTCATAACGGACCAAAATACCTAATGTTTGTAGAGGACCATCCAATGAATATTCATGTACAGTTTGGCTTTAATCATATTTGTAGTTTCTGAGAAGAAGGCATTTGAAAATTTTCCCATAGGGTCCAATGTTAATCTATGTATTGCGATGGCGGCCATCTTAGATTTCCGATCGACATAAAAAACAAAAATTTTGTAGAGGACCTTCCAATGATCATTCCTGGGCAGTTTGGTTTCAATTGTCCAAGTGGTTTCAGAGAAGAAGCGTTTTGAAACATTTTTCCCATAGGGTCCAATGTTAAACCAAGTCCTGCCGTAGCCGCCATTTTGAATTTCATATCGGAACAAAAAACGTAAAGTTTGTAGAGGACCATCAATTTGGATGTGGACTGGTCATATGAACTGAAGCGATCCAAAGTCCCAAAATACCATATTGGTAGGGGTGCAATGATGTACTATTATTGACAGATCCATACAAAATACTTAAGTTTAAACATTCATTTTCCAAATAACAGCATCCGTGACCGGATGGTTAGGTGTGGTAGATCAAGGATACAAGCCCCCGTCGGGTCAAACCAAAGACTATAGAATTGGTATTTTGCTTTTCTGCACAGTATTATGGAGAGCAGAGACTGGTTGGCTCAGAATCGGGAATGTGTACCAAGTGAAGCTTAATGTCTTTCCAGGGAGTCGGACTGATGTTGCAGTGAGCTAGGAATATAAAAATCGAACTATACTGGAATGTTGGTATAGTACAAAGTAGATACTCAACTACCAAGGCATCAATGCCACTATATATTTGAAAAATTGTTCATTTGGCATTCAATAACCACTCCTTCATTTTATAAACAGATTACAATTACAAATATAAAACATGTGGTCAAATTCAGAAACAATATGTATTTTTGGGAGCAGGACAATAGCCCTCCACAATTTTTTTTCAGTTTTATATTTAGTTTCTGATTACCTCTTTCGGACTCTATGAACTCCATTGCACTACTATAATTTCACTTCAAAATACACTCCTATTTAAGCCAGTTCTAAGATTGTACTTAGCTTGCAATCATTATGTCTCGAAATTCTTTTTAATTATTAACCTTTGTATTTAGCTCTGATCATTGTTTAATCAAATTCCTTTTTATAATTTTTCTTTGAAGACTAATTTTGTAAGGCAATTAAACTTAATTGGAAAATCATTCAACACTATCTAAAAAAAGTTGTATAATCCTTTTGATGATTAATATCACAGGGGCTTGAATCGCTTTCATAGAGGTCATGCGGCCTATATACATTAGTATATAGGCCGTGTGACCTCTATGAAAGCAATTCAAGCCCCTGCGATTAATATACAAAGAAAAAAATCCAACTTAAAAGTAATTTGAATAATTCAATCCGAGTTTATGCATATTTATTTCTCATTTAGAAAAGAATAAAAATGAAATTAAAAAAATGGGGGATGGGGGGCAATTGTCCGGGGGGCTGTTGTCCTAGACCCGTATTTTTATATTTGAGCAATATGGTCTGTCAAATGAATAAATATGCAAGATACAAGTATCTTGTGGAAAATGCATTTCCCATTAGCGAGGACTGTACCACTGTCGTTCATTGTTATTTAATGCATGTTATTTGTATTATTGTGTAGATTTTAGTTTAACCAGATACAAACATGTATATTAGTGGAAACAGAGTACCTGTAGAAAACCAAAGACCTAAAGCCATAGCAAACTAAAACTTACTCCAACAATGCTGTACTGTGTAATAGACAGGAAACAAATTCGCACCATTTGATTACATAAATGAAAATTCAACGACCATATGATTTAGACAACAACCCAGATGCAATTGTAATGTCGATAAACTTTCTGTCTTAAGTATAAATAATGGGGAATGTTTCTAAAACACCAAATATTTAGATAACTTTTATTGTTCCATTGCACATTTCAGTTTGTTAATCTTCCAGTTAAAAGGTAAAATGTCAGTCAAAGTAAATGATCAGTTTCCACCACGTAGACGCAGTACAAGATGAAGTGTTGACTCCTTCTGAATGTTGTAGTCCGAGAGGGTTCTTCCATCTTCAAGTTGTTTACCAGCGAAAATCAATCTTTGCTGATCTGGTGGAATTCCTTCTTTGTCTTGAATCTTGGCTTTGACGTTCTCAATTGTGTCTGATGGTTCTACCTCAAGTGTGATAGTTTTACCAGTCAAAGTTTTGACAAATATTTGCATACCTCCTCTAAGACGGAGTACAAGATGAAGTGTTGACTCCTTCTGAATGTTGTAGTCTGAGAGGGTTCTTCCATCTTCAAGTTGTTTACCAGCGAAAATCAATCTTTGCTGATCTGGTGGAATTCCTTCTTTGTCTTGAATCTTGGCTTTGACGTTCTCAATTGTGTCTGATGGTTCTACCTCAAGTGTGATAGTTTTACCGGTCAAAGTTTTGACAAATATTTGCATACCTCCTCTAAGACGGAGTACAAGATGAAGTGTTGACTCCTTCTGAATGTTGTAGTCTGAGAGGGTTCTTCCATCTTCAAGTTGTTTACCAGCGAAAATCAATCTTTGCTGATCTGGTGGAATTCCTTCTTTGTCTTGAATCTTGGCTTTGACGTTCTCAATTGTGTCTGATGGTTCTACCTCAAGTGTGATAGTTTTACCGGTCAAAGTTTTGACAAATATTTGCATACCTCCTCTAAGACGGAGTACAAGATGAAGTGTTGACTCCTTCTGAATATTGTAGTCCGAGAGGGTTCTTCCATCTTCAAGTTGTTTACCAGCGAAAATCAATCTTTGCTGATCTGGTGGAATTCCTTCTTTGTCTTGAATCTTGGCTTTGACGTTCTCAATTGTGTCTGATGGTTCTACCTCAAGTGTGATAGTTTTACCGGTCAAAGTTTTGACAAATATTTGCATACCTCCTCTAAGACGGAGTACAAGATGAAGTGTTGACTCCTTCTGAATGTTGTAGTCTGAGAGGGTTCTTCCATCTTCAAGTTGTTTACCAGCGAAAATCAATCTTTGCTGATCTGGTGGAATTCCTTCTTTGTCTTGAATCTTGGCTTTGACGTTCTCAATTGTGTCTGATGGTTCTACCTCAAGTGTGATAGTTTTACCGGTCAAAGTTTTGACAAATATTTGCATACCTCCTCTAAGACGGAGTACAAGATGAAGTGTTGATTCCTTCTGAATGTTGTAGTCGGAGAGGGTTCTTCCATCTTCAAGTTGTTTACCAGCGAAAATCAATCTTTGCTGATCTGGTGGAATTCCTTCTTTGTCTTGAATCTTGGCTTTGACGTTTTCGATGGTATCAGAAGGCTCCACCTCCAAAGTGATGGTCTTACCAGTAAGGGTCTTTACAAAGATCTGCATTGTCTGAAAATATAAAAATTCAGATATTCAGAATAATTATGCAATGTACAATTAAATTGATATTCCAAGCAATTAATTTGACTTACTTACATTTTTGTACTTTCACTATTTTTAACTTGAGCAATTGTCTTTATAATATATTTTGCATTTTTAAAAAGATATAACAAAAACTCCATTAGATGTCAGCGAGTCGTAATTACAGCCAACACGATGTTGATGGAAGGTGGAGCATATACCTCGAGAAATTTTAATGAAAAAACAAAGGTGTTTTTATTACAAACAGTATAGTACTACTAGAGTGATGATTGTTGTTTTGTTCAACGCAAACTCAGCAATATCATGACTAGAACAAATTAATTTTCAAAGAAAGAATGACGAGGTTCGCTTTGTATTAGACCAGCAAGTTGGATTTTACTAGTGCTAGTTCACTGAAACAACAATATGCAGATAGACATGCCGCCCCACTCGGGACACATTATCCTGATTCAGAGCCAACCAGTCTTGGCTCTTTCTCCTTAATGCTGTGTGCTCTGCGGAGAAGCAACAAATACCAATTTTAGAGTCTGTGGTTTGAATGACCCCTTTGGAATTCGAACCCACAATATACCGCATTGAAGGTGAGAATGCAAACCATTGCACTGCCGATACGGTTAGTACTACTAGCTAATTGGAACGAATCAAAAGGTAATACTGCAATTAGGTAAAGGAGAAAATCAGATTCAGAAATTATATGGCTTGAAAAAATAATATCTACGCAACCCGTTTTAATATAATTTACATGCACGTCAGTAGTTGTTACAGATTTAAAGTAAAGAGTTAGTTTTTCTTATCCAAGTCAAAAACTAATATTTAGATATTTAATTGAACAACTTTTTCTTCAATTTAAATTACATGATAATTTCACTTCCACAACTGACTGAACTGTCTGAAGCGTTGAGCAACAATTTTTTTGTTTTGATATTTGGTGTTTCAACAATATTTCAGCTATATCATGGCAACCAGTTTTAGTGGTGGATGAAGCCGGAGTACCCGGAGAGAACCACCGACCATGGGCAAGTAACTAGTAAATTTTATCACTTGTGGGTGCGAAGTGTTGAGCAAACGAAGTGAACAAATTGAGCATAGTGACTATAACCTTGCTAGGAAAATTTACAGTCTGAGAATTCTAGCTGAGCAGGATAGCCAATATTAAAAAAAGACAATATTGAAAGAGTAACATGTCTTCCCCTTGATGACTAGTGTACTATAGAAAAACAAAGGTGGACTTATTATTAATGTATTTGAAGTGAAAATTTAAGACTTCTAGTCGTTACTTCAAATAAGACAAAGAAAAATTCAAAAAAGAGGGTGGGATACCCTTTGAACCTTTCACTTTCAGGCCTTTGACTTTGTTCTTTTCTATTCAGACACTTTTGTCGGTTAGATGTGGGTTTTTTTTTCGTTTTCCACCACATTAACTGAATTATAACTGAAATAAAGAAAGTTACCTATTACTTATCTCTTGAACACATAACTTCTGAAATAAAATACGGAATAAAAATTCGACTTTGAAAACCAAAATGGCAGCTTTCAGTTTCAGTTGTCGACAAAACGAAATCCATTATTTTTGATACAGCAGTATTCGGGTAGCGTTTACAGTATAGTGTCGAATGTGGATTTCTTTTACCCTTTCAACAAAATGTTTAATACTTACAATTATTTGTAAATTTCTCTGTGAATTCTGTGCTCTATCAATTTGTTTGTTGTTGCGTCTATGGCAAATAATGCGAAATTTTAGTATTTATACGTCAATACCAGTCACATGACTATTTTTAAATATTACGATTGGAACATTCCAGTAATTATGTCATTACCACAACTAGTTTTAGAATATTCTGCAATTTAGACAAGGACGTAAATGAGAAATATGGCCCTATTTATAGACAACTTTTGATTTGACTATTTTAATATTTCTTAATCTTTAGAAAGTAAAATGGTACTAGATCTATATTTAATTAAAAAAAAAATCCCGAAAATAGGAGACGCGTGTTCTTATTCCTAGAGTGTGTTCCCGGAAACATATAGGCCTAATAACATTTTTGTTTATCTATTTTTGTGTAATGAAATTAATTAAACTATTTTACTTTATCACATTAATATTCAGATAAGATAAGATAAGATAAGATTTTATTGGTCCAAATTAAAGGGCCCACGAAGGGGCATATAAACATAATAAAACATAAGGTGATTGCATAAAATATCATATAAATTGTAAATACAAGAATGAGAGACATGACTAGTGTTAAACTCTGCGATACCAGCTATCCGAAACAGTAACTTTTTAACAGGAAATCACACATGCATATTAAAGTATCTTTACTTTCTGAGTTTAAAAGCCATATAAATTTATCCCCAAATGATAATTTTTCAAAGTTAGAATGATTAATGTTCAGATAGGACAGGAAAACTTTGTTATGAATAGAATAAAATAGAATATATTTTATTGCCTAATCATAGGGCCCACATGAGGCATCATTAACAATACAAACATTCATGATTGATAAATGAGACATACACAAAAAAGAAAAAGGACATAGTTTAAGGTTTTTATATTTCTAAAAATATAAATATAATTATTATTATTTAGTGGATCATGTTCTGGTTTGTCCCCTATATCTCAGATCCAGTGTGAAACTTTACATATGTAGCATATGTGTCTATCTAAGTTTAACCCGAATAATCCAGTCGTTAAATTACGCTCCCGCTGGTCGCTACATAGTGCCGATAGAGGGCGCAGTATTATTCGAGTAAATCTAAGTTCTGATTTAGACTGACAATTGCCTGTCTCAATCTATCCTTTAGCCGAGGTACGAGCCAGGGGACATAACTCATCAGTCTAAGTTCTGATTTCGTTTCAATTAAAATCTATAATATTTACTGTGCACAAAGATCAATGACGTGAACACATGCGGTGTAATATTTTTAAAGATTATAAATGCCACCCAAATATAAATTCCAAGAAGGTGAAATCCCTGAATCTTTTGAATTCTTATGTTATGTGCATATTAGATAGAGCTTAAATGAGCACGCATAATATTTATGTTGTCCTATTTAAAGGGCCCTAGCAGTATAGTAGTAGGCATGACCATGCTTACGAGTTGCAATTCATATTTTCATAATTTCAATACAAAGACATTTATATAATTTCGGCAAGATTTTGTTATGATGTGTATTTGACAGGATGAGACCCGTATCTACAAATGTCTAAGTCAACAGACGCACAAACAGTTGCAAGATGTATTAAGTTTCAATGACATAATCTTCAAACTGTTGAAGTAGGTCATTATTATTTGGTAGAAATAGAAGATAAGGTCGTGTAAAGAACTAAGCCGGTAAGGGATGCAAAGTGTTGGCACAGTCACAGAAGAGTTCGTTCCACTGGGATTCAAGTTTTATCAATAATAATACAATACAATATATTTTATTCCAATTAAGATCCCTCAAGGGGCAATAACAAATATACATTCATAATTATATCAACAGTTACAACAATACAGAATAGTTTTTATACTTACTTAACGGTACTTTACGGTGGTTTCCAGAACTGGCTCTGCCACTTCTCCGGACTCTCCAATTCTTCTTCCAAATACAGGATAGACTCGAAGAATCGAGTGAAATTATCCAGGCGTGGAGACTATAAATTTTGAATTTATAGATTGATAAAAATATATTTACATAATTACATATTTACAATTTAATGAATATAGAAACTTGATTAACAAAAATAGTTAACAAGCCAGCACCGACAAAGCTGAGTAAATCCAGAGAAACACTGGTGGAAGAGTTTTGTTAACAAGTTTTGAACCAACCTTTTGATGGTCAATAAATAATTTAGTTATTTATTTAAAAACGCATATAATTATTTAGCTGCAGAATTTAGCAAAGTATAACTGCATAGTTTAGTTACTCAAGTAAAAAAGTACAAATGTTAGCAGTGGAATTTAGCCAAATATCTACAACTCTTCAAAAGAAGTTTCTCAAAAGTTATAATGTAAATTTTTTATTGTTGATTTTTGATTTAAGAAAAATAATTCTGGAGATTTATTGAAGTCAAACGGACTATGCCAACTTACAAAGGTCCTCTCTATATGCCTATGAAGATTTAAGGATACTGGTCAACAAGTAGGTCTTCCAAACTACCGATTCTTGCCAATGTATTCATTTCTTCTTTTTATTCAATGTACATTGTAATAAGTTTTGACAATTTTAATGAACATTTGTTTGACAACGTGAAATCTACTAAATGGCAGGAATTGTAACTTGGCAAGAACTACTGCCTGACGTGTATCCCTGATCCTTAAAAACGATTGAAGGTATATATACCATTTTATATTTAAAATTTAATTGTATTTCCATTATTTATTTCAAAATGATCTATCACACATAGTTCCTATAAAATATGAGATATGGGAGCATTCATTATTGCTTGTCTGTTTGTACATTTCTTTACCTTTGTTACAGGTGAAAGAGTGCTGTGCTTCCATGGACCTCTATTATATGAAGCAAAGGTAAGAAAGATAATGATATTTATGTCGTCCAAATGAAGGAAGATGTATTGTTTCACCATATATGTACGTAATTTAGAAATAGGTGACAATTGTTTCTTGTAAATTGGGCTGTCGTGATCGTATGATAGTTGGATTTATAAGGTAACAGGTCAAAACACCATACTACCAAAACGCCCCCACTTTTTTCCAAAATAAATCGTTATCAAAAAAATAATTTGTGATTCAAATGTTTATAAATGTCTTCCTGTGATTTGTTTTTGTTCGAATATTTTGTTTTTGTTTTATTATATTTTTATTAATCTATAATATTTAATAATATAAATTTAATTAATGATGATTGCATTTAATTAAATTTATATGTTTCATTAATTATTACAATAATTATATGCCTTTATCGGTGCCGATGGTCTTTGGTGAACTTAATTACAGATAAGAAAGTAAAAACACACACAAGGTATTGTGAAAAACAAATGTACAAAGCCAACAAAAAAGTTTTGAGAAATTTAAGCTTTGATAACAATGGCTTGATGTGGCTGTATCAACGGTCCAGTTTTGGACCATTGAATCAGGAATTTCACAAACATTTAGACTTTTTTGTAGTGCATATATAGACATATATATGTATATTTTTTGTAGTGTTTTATATATACACATATTTATGTATATTTTTATTTGTAGTGCTTATATATCTTGCTAAGCGGCACGGGTGGATCAATGAGTTAGGTAGTTGGATTACCTAACAAATTAACAACTCGTATAAACCTATCACCAATATGGCGTGGGTTCGTGCCCGGCTTTGTAAATGGACAAATGGATAAGACACAAGTAGTAAATTTATGAAGTTTTCTCCAAAAATTGACGATAACCATAGCAGGACAAAACATTTAATGCCTAGAATATAAGTCAGTTTTATATACTTATAAACACAATTCCAGGAGCGTATATATACAAGTTTGTTGTCGTCTACATGTATATATGATATATATATTTACTGGACAAATCTTGAATTACAAGACATCACACATGATATCATCGTTTTGAGTAGAAAACAAATTATTTGCGCTTTGGCAATAAAAAATTGTTGGGTGTTTTGGTAAAATAATTTTTATTCTGAAAAAATAGTGGGGGCGTTTTGGTAGTGTTTTGACATGTATTCGATTTATAACTATCTATGCAATTATGCCTAACACCTCTAACATTGTGAGTTCGAACTCCACTCTGACAGGTGAGGTGTAATCGATACAACATTATATGATAAAGTTTGTCAGTGACTTCTGACAGGTGAGGTGTAATCGATACAACATTATATGATAAAGTTTGTCAGTGACTTCTGACAGATGAGGTGTAATCGATACAACATTATATGATAAAGTTTGTCAGTGACTTCTGACAGGTGAGGTGTAATCGATACAACATTATATGATAAAGTTTGTCAGTAACTTCTGACAGGTGAGATGTAATCGATACAACATTATATGATAAAGTTTGTCAGTGACTTCTGACAGGTGAGGTGTAATCGATACAACATTATATGATAAAGTTTGTCAGTGACTTCTGACAGGTGAGGTGTAATCGAAACAGCATTATATGATAAAGTTTGTCAGTGACTTCTGACAGGTGAGGTGTAATCGATACAACATTATATGATAAAGTTTGTCAGTGACTTCTGACAGGTGAGGTGTAATCGATACAACATTATATGATAAAGTTTGTCAGTGACTTCTGACAGGTGAGGTGTAATCGATACAACATTATATGATAAAGTTTGTCAGTGACTTCTGACAGATGAGGTGTAATCGATACAACATTATATGATAAAGTTTGTCAGTGACTTGTGACAGGTGAGGTGTAATCGATACAACATTATATGATAAAGTTTGTCAGTAACTTCTGACAGGTGAGATGTAATCGATACAACATTATATGATAAAGTTTGTCAGTGACTTCTGACAGGTGAGGTGTAATCGATACAACATTATATGATAAAGTTTGTCAGTGACTTCTGACAGGTGAGGTGTAATCGATACAACATTATATGATAAAGTTTGTCAGTGACTTGCGGCAGGTCGGTGGTTTTCTGGTACATGTACTCTGGTTTCCTCCACCAATAAAACTGACCGCCACGATATAACTAAAATATTGTTGAAAGTGGCACTAAATACCATAACTGTGACCTATAATCCCTGTTTCTTGTGAAAATTTAGTGGTTGATTGAAATACTTACATTAAGACTAACAGGACGACCAAATATTTTAGCATTTAAAGAAATAATATCCTCAAAATATTAATAAAATTTGATAAGCTATGTACTGGTAATTTTATACACATTATAATCAAAAGAGTGTGTCTTCCAGGTTTGCCTCCTTTTCAGTTATTACATCTATAGACTGTCTATATTGTTATAAATTCTCTGTACCTATGTACTTGGTGATGAGAAATAAAGATGCCATAGTGTCTACTATTTTTTATTTATAAACACTTGATAACTCATTATACTGTGGTCTGAAGTAGTTCTCTGTATTTGATTTATAAACACTTGATAACTCATTATACCCTGGTCTTAAATAGTTCTCTATATTTGATTTATAAACACTTGATAACTCATTATACCCTGGTCTGAAGTAGTTCTCTATATTTTATTAATAAACACTTGATAACTCATTATACCCTAGTCTGAAGTAGTTCTTTATATTTTATTAATAAACACTTGATAACTCATTATACCCTGGTCTGAAGTAGTTCTCTATATTTTATTAATAAACACTTAATAACTCATTATACCCTGGTCTGATGTAGTTCTTTATATTTTATTAATAAACACTTGATAACTCATTATACCCTGGTCTGAAGTAGTTCTTTATATTTTATGTATAAACACTTGATAACTCATTATACCCTGGTCTGAAGTAGTTCTCTATATTTTATTAATAAACACTTGATAACTCATTTTACCCTGGTCTGAAGTAGTTTTCTGTATTTGATTTATAAACACTTGATAACTCATTTTACCCTGGTCTTAAATAGTTCTCTATATTTGATTTATAAACACTTGATAACTCATTTTACCCTGGTCTTAAATAGTTCTCTATATTTTATTAATAAACACTTGATAACTCATTATACCCTAGTCTGAAGTAGTTCTTTATATTTTATTAATAAACACGTGATAACTCATTATACCCTGGTCTGAAGTAGTTCTCTATATTTTATTAATAAACACTTGATAACTCATTTTACCCTGGTCTGAAGTAGTTCTCTATATTTGATTTATAAACACTTGATAACTCATTATACCCTGGTCTTAAATAGTTCTCTATATTTTATTAATAAACACTTGATAACTCATTATACCCTGGTCTGAAGTAGTTCTCTATATTTTATTAATAAACACTTGATAACTCATTTTACCCTGGTCTGATGTAGTTCTCTATATTTTATTAATAAACACTTGATAACTCATTATACCCTGGTCTGATGTAGTTCTCTATATTTTATTAATAAACACTTGATAACTCATTATACCCTGGTCTGAAGTAGTTCTCTATATTTTATTAATAAACACTTGATAACTCATTATACCCTGGTCTGAAGTAGTTCTTTATATTTTATTAATAAACACTTGATAACTCATTATACCCTGGTCTTAAATAGTTCTCTATATTTTATTAATAAACACTTGATAACTCATTATACCCTGGTCTGAAGTATTTCTTTATATTTTATTAATAAACACTTGATAACTCATTATACCCTGGTCTGAAGTAGTTCTCTATATTTTATTAATAAACACTTGATAACTCATTATACCCTGGTCTGAAGTAGTTCTCTATATTTTATTAATAAACACTTGATAACTCATTATACCCTGGTCTGAAGTAGTTCTCTATATTTTATTAATAAACACTTGATAGCTCATTATACCCTGGTCTGAAGTAGTTCTTTATATTTGATTAATAAACACTTGATAACTCATTATACCCTGGTCTGAAGTAGTTCTCTATATTTTATTAATAAACACTTGATAACTCATTATACCCTGGTCTGAAGTAGTTCTCTATATTTTATTAATAAACACTTGATAACTCATTATACCCTGGTCTGAAGTAGTTCTCTATATTTTATTAATAAACACTTGATAGCTCACTTTACCCTGGTCTGATGTAGTTCTCTATATTTTATTAATAAACACTTGATAACTCATTATACCCTGGTCTGAAGTAGTTCTTTATATTTTATTAATAAACACTTGATAACTCATTATACCCTGGTCTGAAATAGTTCTCTATATTTTATTAATAAACACTTGATAACTCATTATACCCTGGTCTGAAGTAGTTCTCTATATTTTATTAATAAACACTTGATAACTCATTATACCCTGGTCTGAAGTAGTTCTTTATATTTTATTAATAAACACTTGATAACTCATTATACCCTGGTCTGAAGTAGTTCTCTATATTTTATTAATAAACACTTGATAACTCATTATACCCTGGTCTGAAGTAGTTCTCTATATTTTATTAATAAACACTTGATAACTCATTTTACCCTGGTCTGATGTAGTTCTCTATATTTTATTAATAAACACTTGATAACTCATTATACCCTGGTCTGATGTAGTTCTCTATATTTTATTAATAAACACTTGATAACTCATTATACCCTGGTCTGAAGTAGTTCTTTATATTTTATTAATAAACACTTGATAACTCATTATACCCTGGTCTTAAATAGTTCTCTATATTTTATTAATAAACACTTGATAACTCATTATACCCTGGTCTGAAGTAGTTCTTTATATTTTATTAATAAACACTTGATAACTCATTATACCCTGGTCTGAAGTAGTTCTCTATATTTTATTAATAAACACTTGATAACTCATTATACCCTGGTCTGAAGTAGTTCTCTATATTTTATTAATAAACACTTGATAACTCATTATACCCTGGTCTGAAGTAGTTCTCTATATTTTATTAATAAACACTTGATAGCTCATTATACCCTGGTCTGAAGTAGTTCTTTATATTTTATTAATAAACACTTGATAACTCATTATACCCTGGTCTGAAGTAGTTCTCTATATTTTATTAATAAACACTTGATAACTCATTATACCCTGGTCTGAAGTAGTTCTCTATATTTTATTAATAAACACTTGATAACTCATTATACCCTGGTCTGAAGTAGTTCTCTATATTTTATTAATAAACACTTGATAGCTCATTTTACCCTGGTCTGAAGTAGTTCTCTATATTTTATTAATAAACACTTGATAACTCATTATACCCTGGTCTGAAGTAGTTCTTTATATTTTATTAATAAACACTTGATAACTCATTATACCCTGGTCTGAAGTAGTTCTCTATATTTTATGTATAAACACTTGATAACTCATTATACCCTGGTCTGAAGTAGTTCTCTATATTTTATTAATAAACACTTGATAACTCATTTTACCCTGGTCTGAAGTAGTTCTCTATATTTTTTCAGTGTGTTAAAGCTGAAGTCAAGGACAAAATTGTAAGATACTTCATACATTACAATGGCTGGAACAAAAAGTAAGTACAACCACACTACACTTCATACATTACAATGGCTGGAACAAAAAGTAAGTACAACCACACTACAAATTACATCTCCAAATTGAAAATAAAAATAACAGTTTCCAGGGAGAATGTGTAATGAAAGGGGTATGCAAGACTTTCAATATTTTTCAAGTTTACCAGTTCTTAACTATTTACAGGTGGTACTTTTTATTCAAATTTGAAAAATTTTCATGAATATCTTATACAACACTATTTAAAATCAGGAGGTACCAAAGACCATTTTAGGCAGGGAAAAGTACCTGGTACCCCTTATTGAAATGTCTGGGTATGTCACTTATGGCCTTGCTAGAATGGACCCACACAATATGGATGATTTAGAACTATTTAGTTAATTTGGCTGTCGGAAATATATCTGGTATAATTATGTTTTACTAGGTATAAATATGTTATTATAAAGTGTGATTTCTTTAGTTTGTTTGTCATCAATATTGACAGTACTCTGTAACATCAACATTCCTACATCTTATAAAAACTGAGTGAGGTAGATCGTGAGTTCAAGCCCCAGTCAGGTCAAACCAAAGTTTAAAAATATTGGTATCTGTTGCTTCTCTGCTAAACATGCAGCATTAAGGAGTAAGAGTAAAGACTGGTTGGCTCAGAATCAGAATAATGTGTCTGAGTGACATGTCTACCTGTGGACTGTTGTTTCAGTGAGCCAGCACTATAAAAACCTAATTAAGCGTGTTGGCTGAGTGTATCTTGTTCTCACCATGATGTAGCTGAAAAATTGCTCATTTGGTGTTTAAGAATAATCACTCACTCACATCTTGTATAATTGAAGGGAGACTACTCCTATATCTCAAAACAGTTTTGACCAGATATGTAAATATAGGTTTGGTTTGGTTTGGTTTATGGTGTTTAATGCCACTTTCAACAATATTGCAGTTATATCAGTATTATTGGTAGAGGAAACCGGAGTACCGGGAGAAAAACACCGACCTGTCGCAAGTCACAGACAAACTTGATCACATAATTAGGTAAATATAACCTCTTCAGATGATGAGCTATTATGAAATGATAGCAGATTGTCTCCCTTTGGAAGATTGCCCGGAGTTTGATAATTTTGTTATTGCCCTTACTTGTAACAGTGGTAGGGAGAATACTTGATTATGACAAACTAAATTATTTGATTCTGAAAGATATAATTTTAATCAATGACACTATCTTGCAAACTATAATTGTCACATTCTAAATAATGATGATATATATTTGACAGCTGGGATGAATGGGTACCTGAAACCAGAGTGTTGAAATGTAATGATGCTGGTTTCCAGAAACAGAAGGAATTACAGAAGGCTCACATGTATGTAATAGATGAGTATAATTAATGTAAAGATAGAATTTGAACTGTTCTGTCAGTTGGCAGGGAAGTTTTTTTTCTATCAGGCCACCCTTAAAAATATGTTCGTTTCCTGCACCCGACCCCCCCATTTCACCTATGGGTCGGTAGGTAGGGAGATTTTTTTTTTCTCAAAATAGACTGTGTTCATTCACAAATCTAGTTCCTTCAAAGTCGAGCAACGGATTTTATTCATTTAAAAGTGTAAACCAGTTCCGAACGTAAATTCTGGAACAATATCGGAACTTCCGATCACGATATTAAGTAACCAAAAAAAAAAAAAGTCGTCGCAAATCACGCATAAAAATATTTTGAGTTGCAATGTTTTCTAATGGTCAGTCGGGTGTGGGAAACAAAAGTTTTTTGAATTTTGGCCTCGTCTATTTTAAAAAAAAATTTTTTTACTCACTTGTACGAAAGATCCATGTGAGGTACTTGTCATCACTTTGCATCCAATGTTGGCATCGACATGGTCTGAGTCCATGTCATTTTAGCATTTAATTATACCTTATATAAGAATGCTGGATTCTGATTGGTTATTAGCCGTGATATTTTTTACAAATTCAGGCCTTGCATTGTGAATTTGCAGAATTTTTTACTTTTTTTCATGGTATTTGCAAAATCGTATTTGCCATTTTTACCCTTCACCGAGACGCTTGTAACAAAATTTGTAAAACGTTATCAGTTGTGCGTTTTATGTAACATCATTCGGTAGAATTAAACAGATACATCATGTTAGGTCCTTAAAACGATAAACAAAAGGTATTATTTATTTAGCCAGTGTTCTAAATAATATTCGGTGTAATTAAACAGATATATCATGTTTGAGAGAGGTATTTGCGAAAAATACCAGTCTTGAGACTAAATTTCCCTCGCCTTTCGGCTCGGGAAATTTTTCATCTCTCGACTGGTATTTTTCGCAAATACCCCTCCCAAACATGATATATCTGTATATCACATTTCAATTTATTTCTCAAAAACCACTGATCCTATTTGAACAAATCTTGTTGAAATGTTACTTGGGAAGTCCTCGATTTTTGTTTCAATATGGTTGCTAGGGTCAATGATGTTTTTCTTTGATTGGCTTAAATTTCAAACATATTTTTCTTTGAAACCACTTGAGTGATGGAATTGTTCCTTGGTAGAAATGTTCCTCAAATGCCCTTCTAAAAATGTTATGTTTTTACTTGTCAATCGTAAAGCCAATTTATATCACAGCCACAAATGACAAAGTTTATCTAGGACCATATTGGAAAATTGGAAAACCCAAACTGTATATGAGTAATCATTGGATTTAATACAAATTTGTATTTATCATGTCATTTCTATTTTGTTTCAGTGGCCAGAAGAAGGCCAAGGCAGCAGCAAGAAAAGCTGAACGTGAAAAAGAGAAAGAAAAACATGAAAAAGAAAAGGACAAAGAGAAAGTGAAAGACAAAGATAAAGACAAGGACAAAGAGAAAGTAAAAGACAAAGATAAAGATAAAGAAAAAGAAAAAGAAAAAACAAAAGATAAGACAGAGAAAGAGAAAGTAGAAAAAGAAAGACCTGCCACTCCAACAGTAGATAAAGCTAAAAAAGATAAAGCAAAAGAAAGTATTGCAAGTACTCCATCATCGTCACAGGAGTCTGTAACAGATAGTAAACGTAAACGTGTTAGAGTTGAGACACCAGTAGATACTCTATCAGTTTCATCAGTTGCCTCATCACAAGAAAGTACAACCAGCAGTGTAACACCCACACCTTCTACCGTAGATCAGAAGAGGAAACGGGCTAGAGCAGAAGTTACTATAGAAACGGTAATCATAACAATGGAATAAAAATTATCTCACTTAAAGGGATACAATGTATTTATTCTTTAAGTTGATAAATTGGTATTTGCCAGATATAAAACTGACCGCCACGATATAACTGAAACATTGTTGAAAGTGGTGTTAAACACAATAAAACCAAACCAAACCAACAATTTCCCCCAAAAAATCATCATAGCATATGGAACCAAACTTGACAGAAATGTTACATACCTAGTCCTGCACATTAATTGTGATTTTTGTTTCATTCTGAAATTCAACATGGCTGCTTGACCAATTATGTTTTCTGATTGACTAAAATTTACAAATATCTTCTCCCAGAAACTACTTGTATGATGGAATTGTTACATTGTAGTAAATGATTGTCTTGTGGAAACAAATGACAAATGTAACATTGATGCTCATTGAACATTTCATCCTAAAGTAATTTTTATTATGTACTATAAAATATAAATGACATTAAACTACACACTCACATATAGAAGTCATAAGTGAACATTGAGAACATTTCTAACTTGTTTTAACCTGTTCAGGAGATAGATAAATTTACAAGTGCAGTAGTGCAGTCACCCCTTCTGTAATGAGAAAAAAATGTGGCCTCTCTTGAGGGACAATTTAGTACAAAAAAAATATTGTATTTTACTATCTCAAGGCATCTGAAATCGGGCATGATAAAAGGGAGGCCATTGGTGATGGAGGAAGGGGCTTATCAGAGGGAGACCACTATAATAGAAGCCTGTCCATGTGTAATAAATGACATGGAGTAATATTATTTTGTAGGAGGAATCCTACTTGACAAAGATAGAAGTCAAAATAAAGATGGCAGAAGAATTAAAACCTTATCTTGTTGATGACTGGGATTTAATTACTAGACAGAAACAGGTAAAATCAAAAAAACCTGGTAAAATTAAAGTATGTTATTATTAACATCATTGAATAAGCATTTAGTATTCATCATAAACCACTGCAAAAATCTCAATTGAAGGAAAAAAATCCACAAGGGTACAGATAATGTGATCAATTAAAGTCTTTATTAATATTCTGAAAATTACATTGGGGCCGTGATTGTATGGTAGTTAGATTTAAAACTATCTATGCAATCAGTGCAACTATCACCACTAACGTTGTGAGTATGAACCTCGTTCATGGCGAGATGTACTCGATACAACATTATGTGATAAAGTGACTTGCGACAGGTCAGTAGTTTTTTCCGGGCACTCCGGTTTCCTCCTCCAATAAAACTGACCGCCACGATATAACTGAAATAGTATTGAAAGTGGTGTATGATAGTTGGATTTACATCTACTGTTGGAAGGAGGGGAACTATTGGAATTGTCATGTTGATAATCTGACTTTATGTTACAGTTGGTAGCTCTTCCATGTAAGACAACCGTAGACGATATTTTAGATGAGTACGTCAAGACAAAAACAAAGGGAAATAACCCAAATAAGTAAGTCATTCACTGTGTTGTAAACATTATCTTCTCAGTCTTTTAAAATCTAACATATTTCACTTTTGTTTATTTCAGAACTATATTTTAAACCAAAACATGCAAGTTGTAGGCATACCTGTTAGATTTTAAAAACAAAATCTTAATACATATTTAATCAAATTGAAATGTTTTCCAATTTACATTGAAAATTGATAAAATTTCTCATATTAATCCTAAATAAATATATTTATTACATAGATACCCATATGTGGCTCACTGTACCTTTTTATTTTCAGAGATGCCATCGTAGAGATCACACAGGGAATAAGAGAATATTTTAAGGTGATGTTGGGTACACAGTTATTTGGGGGTATCATTTGAGATCTGTGGCTCACTGTACCTTTTTATTTTCAGAGATGCCATCGTAGAGATCACACAGGGAATAAGAGAATATTTTAATGTGATGTTGGATACACAGTTATTTGGGGGTATCATTTGTGATCTGTGGCTCACTGTACCTTTTTATTTTCAGAGATGCCATCTTGAAATCACACAGGGAATAAGAGAATATTTTAATGTGATGTTGGGTACACAGTTATTTGGAGGTATCATTTGTGATCTGTGGCTCACTGTACCTTTTTATTTTCAGAGATGCCATCGTAGAGATCACACAGGGAATAAGAGAATATTTTAATGTGATGCTGGGTACTCAGTTATTGTATAAGTTTGAAAGACCACAGTATGGAGAGGTATGAATTTATAATTCCTTACTATTGAAAAAAAGAAAATGTTGGAATACAATCTTACCAGTCACAACACAAACCACTCCTTTAGCTCAATGCAGGGGATTCAAAGTGGGCCGGTACCCGGTACTTTTACCCGTCTGAGATCGTGTATAGTAC
Source organism: Bathymodiolus septemdierum (assembly GCA_963383655.1). Lineage (NCBI taxonomy): Eukaryota > Metazoa > Mollusca > Bivalvia > Mytilida > Modiolidae > Bathymodiolus > Bathymodiolus septemdierum. The sequence continues at coordinate 28,998,746 of OY726520.1, forward strand.
CGGCAGAAATTACTGAACCCTCCCCCAAATTTAGTGGTGGTCAAAACCACAAGTACGATTGGCTTGTGGAATATTCTTCATAAAAAATTAATGATCACGTCAATTGCTGAATTCTGGCATTCAAATCGAACAACTGCATTCAGCCACAACCTGTTTTGAAAATAACTTTACCTTAGAATCATAAATAGCAGTTTGCGCATGCGGTAAATAGATATGTTTTCGCCCCAATATCTTTTCATCCTTGTGTAAAACTCGAACCGGAACAAAGCTGACATCATTTCAAAATAAAAAATGACCGATTACAAATTATGTTCAAACACAAACTAGTGTAATCTTCAGTAATATAAGTATGATCATTTATGTATTATGAATATATGACTACACAATATTTTGTGCGATTTTTTTTATCCATTTACAACCCAGGGTCGAATCATTTTGGGGCGTACTGTCTTGTTGCTTAACTCCATCCATATTGTTTAACTTCCGGTATAAAAAAATAAAAACCTACATGTACATGGCTAATTTATTTACATATTTTGACGGGGCCCTACCGCGGTTGTTCACAGAAATGAAAGTATGCTGAAAAGCATTTTTAAAAGGGGGGTACGAGGAGATAAGGGGTAGAAAATTACTAGGAATCTTGAAAAAGGACCGGACATGGCTCAAATACGAATTACATTGTAATGTCAAAATGCCGGCCCCACTTTTTTTTCCAAAATAATTTAACTTTTGTGATTCAAATGTTAATAAATGTCTTCCCACATTTTTTTTTGCACTTAAGTCGTGAAAGTAACAATTATATTGTTTTTGTTTAATTATATTTGTATTGATCTATTTATTAAAATTATAAATTTTATTAATGATGATTGCAAATTAAATTTATGTTTCATTAATTATGACACTTATATGTCTTGATCCGTGCCAATGGTCTTTGATGAGTTTAATTACTGGTAATAAAGTAAAAAAACACACAAGCCAAGGTGTTGTGAAAAAGAAAAGGAAAAAGCCAACAAAATAATTTTGAGAAGTTTAAGCTTTGATAACAATGGCTTGGTCAAGCCTAGCTGCAGAACCGTAGCTATTTATGATCCTTTTGTGTTTTTTTAAGATATGGCGGACTATCCATGAATAATATTGGCTGAAGTCTGTAAACTGAAATATTCAATAAAGAAATTGGGGGGGAGGGGGGGGGGGAATCCATTATGCAAGGTCTTGGTGGAATCTGAACTCTAAAGAGAAACTTAATGGGATTTTTCTTACAAAATGCTAGATTTCAGGAGCTTCCGGGGGGCAAAGCCCTCCTGGACCCCTTACGGCCCTCAGGTGGACCCCAGACCCCCGGCCTAATTTTTTAGGTACCTCCTAAAATTTAAGAAGTACCTCCTGTTATAAAAAAACTTTGAAACCCCTGTCAACGTATACAGTGATGGTGGTCAATCTCACTGAATACAAGACCAACTACTCCTCAAGCTCACCTTAACCAGTGATGGTGGTCAATCTCACTGACTACAAGACCAACTACTCCTCAAGTTCACCTTAAGCAGTGATGATTGTCAATCTCACTGAATACAAGACAAACTACTCCTCAAGCACACCTTAAGCAGTGATGATTGTCAATCTCACTGAATACAAGACCAACTACTCCTCAAGCACACCTTAAGCAGTGATGATTGTCAATCTCACTGAATACAAGACCAACTACTCCTCAAGCTCACCTTGAGCAGTGATGATTGTCAATCTCACTGAATACAAGACCAACTACTCCTCAAGCTCACCTTAAGCAGTGATGGTGGTCAATCTCACTGAATACAAGACCAACTACTCCTCAAGCTCACCTTGAGCAGTGATGATTGTCAATCTCACTGAATACAAGACCAACTACTCCTCAAGCTCACCTTAAGCAGTGATGGTGGTCAATCTCACTGAATACAAGACAAACTACTTCTCAAGCTCACCTTAAGCAGTGATGATTGTCAATCTCACTGAATACAAGATAAACTACTCCTCAAGCTCACCTTAAGCAGTGATGATTGTCAATCTCACTGAATACAAGACAAACTACTCCTCAAGCTCACCTTAAGCAGTGATGGTGGTCAATCTCACTGACAACAAGATAATCCACTCCTCTAGCTCACCTTAAGCGGTGATTGTCAATCTCACTGAATACAAGACCAACTACTCCTCAAGCTCACCTTAAGCAGTGATGATTGTCAATCTCACTGAATACAAGACCAACTACTCCTCAAGCTCACCTTAAGCAGTGATGATTGTCAATCTCACTGAATACAAGACAAACTACTCCTCAAGCTCACCTTAAGCAGTGATGATTGTCAATCTCACTGAATACAAGACCAACTACTACTCAAGCTCACCTTAAGCAGTGATGGTGGTCAATCTCACTGACTACAAGACCAACTACTCCTCAAGCTCACCTTAAGCAGTGATGATTGTCAATCTCACTGAATACAAGACCAACTATTCCTCAAGCTCACCTTGAGCAGTGATGATTGTCATTCTCACTGAATACAAGAAAAACTACTCCTCAAGCTCACCTTAAGCAGTGATAGTGGTCAATCTCACTGAATACAAGACAAACTACTCCTCAAGCTCACCTTGAGCAGTGATGATTGTCAATCTCACTGAATACAAGACCAACTACTCCTCAAGCTCACCTTAAGCAGTGATGGTGGTCAATCTCACTGAATACAAGACCAACTACTCCTCAAGCTCACCTTAAGCAGTGATGGTGGTCAATCTCACTGACTACAAGACAAACTACTCCTCAAGCTCACCTTAAGCAGTGATGGTGGTCAGTCTCACTGAATACAAGACCAACTACTCCTCAAGCTCACCTTGAGCAGTGATGGTGGTCAATCTCACTGAATACAAGACCAACTACTCCTCAAGCTCACCTTAAGCGGTGATGGTGGTCAATCTCACTGACTACAAGATAATCCACTCCTCTAGCTCATCTTAAGCAGTGATGATTGTCAATCTCACTGAATACAAGACCAACTACTCCTCAAGCTCACCTTAAGCAGTGATGATTGTCAATCTCACTGACTACAAGACAAACTACTCCTCAGGCTCACCTTGAGCAGTGATGGTGGTCAATCTCACTGAATACAAGACCAACTACTCCTCAAGCTCACCTTGAGCAGTGATGGTGGTCAATCTCACTGACTACAAGATAATCCACTCCTCTAGCTCATCTTAAGCAGTGATGATTGTCAATCTCACTGAATACAAGACAAACTACTCCTCAGGCTCACCTTAAGCAGTGATGATTGTCAATCTCACTGACTACAAGATAATCCACTCCTCAAGCTCATCTTAAGCAGTGATGGTGGTCAATCTCACTGACTACAAGACCAACTACTCCTCAGGCTCACCTTGAGCAGTGATGGTGGTCAATTTCACTGAATACAAGACCAACTACTCCTCAAGCTCACCTTGAGCAGTGATGGTGGTCAATCTCACTGACTACAAGACAAACTACTCCTCAGGCTCACCTTGAGCAGTGATGGTGGTCAATTTCACTGAATACAAGACCAACTACTCCTCAAGCTCACCTTAAGCAGTGATGGTGGTCAATCTCACTGACTACAAGATAATCCACTCCTCTAGCTCATCTTAAGCAGTAATGATTGTCAATCTCACTGAATACAAGACCAACTACTCCTCAAGCTCACCTTAAGCAGTGATGATTGTCAATCTCACTGACTACAAGACCAACTACTCCTCAGGCTCACCTTGAGCAGTGATGGTGGTCAATCTCACTGAATACAAGACCAACTACTCCTCAAGCTCACCTTAAGCAGTGATGGTGGTCAATCTCACTGACTACAAGATAATCCACTCCTCTAGCTCATCTTAAGCAGTGATGATTGTCAATCTCACTGAATACAAGACCAACTACTGCTCAAGCTCACCTTGAGCAGTGATGATTGTCAATCTCACTGACTACAAGATAATGCACTCCTCAAGCTCATCTTAAGCAGTGATGGTGGTCAATCTCACTGACTACAAGACCAACTACTCCTCAGGCTCACCTCGAGCAGTGATGGTGGTCAATTTCACTGAATACAAGACAAACTACTCCTCAAGCTCACCTTGAGCAGTGATGGTGGTCAATCTCACTGACTACAAGACCAACTACTCCTCAAGCTCACCTTGAGCAGTGATGGTGGTCAGTCTCACTGAATACAAGACCAACTACTCCTCAAGCTCACCTTAAGCAGTGATGGTGGTCAATCTCACTGACTACAAGATAATCCACTCCTCAAGCTCATCTTAAGCAGTGATGGTGGTCAATCTCACTGAATACAAGACCAACTACTCCTCAAGCTCACCTTAAGCAGTGATGGTGGTCAATCTCACTGACTACAAGATAATCCACTCCTCTAGCTCATCTTAAGCAGTGATGATTGTCAATCTCACTGAATACAAGACCAACTACTCCTCAAGCTCACCTTAAGCAGTGATGATTGTCAATCTCACTGAATACAAGACCAACTACTCCTCAAGCTCACCTTAAGCAGTGATGATTGTCAATCTCACTGAATACAAGACCAACTACTCCTCAAGCTCACCTTAAGCGGTGATGGTGGTCAATCTCACTGACTACAAGATAATCCACTCCTCTAGCTCATCTTAAGCAGTGATGATTGTCAATCTCACTGAATACAAGACCAACTACTCCTCAAGCTCACCTTAAGCAGTGATGATTGTCAATCTCACTGAATACAAGACAAACTATTCCTCAAGCTCACCTTGAGCAGTGATGATTGTCAATCTCACTGAATACAAGACCAACTACTCCTCAAGCTCACCTTAAGCAGTGATGATTGTCAATCTCACTGACTACAAGACCAACTACTCCTCAGGCTCACCTTGAGCAGTGATGATGGTCAATCTCACTGAATACAAGACCAACTACTCCTCAAGCTCACCTTAAGCAGTGATGGTGGTCAATCTCACTGACTACAAGATAATCCACTCCTCTAGCTCATCTTAAGCAGTGATGATTGTCAATCTCACTGAATACAAGACAAACTACTCCTCAGGCTCACCTTAAGCAGTGGTGATTGTCAATCTCACTGACTACAAGATAATGCACTCCTCAAGCTCATCTTAAGCAGTGATGGTGGTCAATCTCACTGACTACAAGACCAACTACTCCTCATGCTCACCTTGAGCAGTGATGGTGGTCAATTTCACTGAATACAAGACAAACTACTCCTCAAGCTCACCTTGAGCAGTGATGGTGGTCAATCTCACTGACTACAAGACCAACTACTCCTCAAGCTCACCTTGAGCAGTGATGGTGGTCAGTCTCACTGAATACAAGACCAACTACTCCTCAAGCTCACCTTAAGCAGTGATGGTGGTCAATCTCACTGACTACAAGATAATCCACTCCTCAAGCTCATCTTAAGCAGTGATGGTGGTCAATCTCACTGAATACAAGACCAACTACTCCTCAAGCTCACCTTAAGCAGTGATGGTGGTCAATCTCACTGACTACAAGATAATCCACTCCTCTAGCTCATCTTAAGCAGTGATGATTGTCAATCTCACTGAATACAAGACCAACTACTCTCCTGAAGCTCACCTTAAGCAGTGATGGTGGTCAATCTCACTGACTACAAGACCAACTACTCCTCAAGCTCATCCTGAGCAGTGATGGTGGTCAATCTCACTGAATACAAGACCAACTACTCCTCAAGCTCACCTTGAGCAGTGATGGTGGTCAATCTCACTGAATACAAGACAAACTACTCCTCAAGCTCACCTTGAGCAGTGATGGTGGTCAATCTCACTGACTACAAGATAATCCACTCCTCTAGCTCATCTTAAGCAGTGATGATTGTCAATCTCACTGAATACAAGACCAACTACTCCTCAAGCTCACCTTAAGCAGTGATGATTGTCAATCTCACTGAATACAAGACAAACTACTCCTCAAGCTCACCTTAAGCAGTGATGGTGGTCAATCTCACTGACTACAAGATAATCCACTCCTCAAGCTCATCTTAAGCAGTGATGGTGGTCAATCTCACTGAATACAAGACCAACTACTCCTCAAGCTCACCTTAACCAGTGATGGTGGTCAATCTCACTGACTACAAGATAATCCACTCCTCTAGCTCATCTTAAGCAGTGATGATTGTCAATCTCACTGAATACAAGACCAACTACTCCTCAAGCTCACCTTAAGCAGTGATGATTGTCAATCTCACTGAATACAAGACCAACTACTGCTCAAGCTCACCTTAAGCAGTGATGATTGTCAATCTCACTGAATACAAGACCAACTCCTCAAGCTCACCTTAAGCAGTGATGGTGGTCAATCTCACTGACTACAAGATAATCCACTCCTCTAGCTCATCTTAAGCAGTGATGATTGTCAATCTCACTGAATACAAGACCAACTACTCCTCAAGCTCACCTTAAGCAGTGATGATTGTCAATCTCACTGAATACAAGACCAACTATTCCTCAAGCTCACCTTGAGCAGTGATGATTGTCAATCTCACTGACTACAAGACCAACTACTCCTCAAGCTCACCTTAAGCAGTGATGGTGGTCAATCTCACTGACTACAAGACCAACTACTCCTCAAGCTCACCTTAAGCAGTGATGATTGTCAATCTCACTGAATACAAGACCAACTACTCCTCAAGCTCACCTTGAGCAGTGATGATTATCAATCTCACTGAATACAAGACCAACTACTCCTCAAGCTCACCTTAAGCAGTGATGGTGGTCAATCTCACTGAATACAAGACCAACTACTCCTCAAGCTCACCTTAAGCAGTGATGGTGGTCAATCTCACTGACTACAAGACCAACTACTCCTCAAGCTCACCTTAAGCAGTGATGGTGGTCAGTCTCACTGAATACAAGACCAACTACTCCTCAAGCTCACCTTAAGCAGTGATGATGGTCAATCTCACTGACTACAAGATAATCCACTCCTCTAGCTCATCTTAAGCAGTGATGATTGTCAATCTCACTGAATACAAGACCAACTACTCCTCAAGCTCACCTTAAGCAGTGATGATTGTCAATCTCACTGAATACAAGACCAACTACTCCTCAAGCTCACCTTAAGCAGTGATGATTGTCAATCTCACTGAATACAAGACAAGCTACTCCTCAAGCTCACCTTAAGCAGTGATGGTGGTCAATCTCACTGACTACAAGACCAACTACTCCTCAAGCTCACCTTAAGCAGTGATGGTGGTCAATCTCACTGAATACAAGACCAACTACTCCTCAAGGTCACCTTAAGCAGTGATGATTGTCAATCTCACTGAATACAAGACCAACTACTCCTCAAGCTCACCTTAAGCAGTGATGATTGTCAATCTCACTGAATACAAGACCAACTACTCCTCAAGCTCACCTTAAGCAGTGATGATGGTCAATCTCACTGAATACAAGACCAACTACTCCTCAAGCTCACCTTAAGCAGTGATGGTGGTCAATCTCACTGACTACAAGACCAACTACTCCTCAAGCTCACCTTAATCAGTGATGGTGGTCAGTCTCACTGAATACAAGACCAACTACTCCTCAAGCTCACCTTAAGCAGTGATGATGGTCAATCTCACTGACTACAAGATAATCCACTCCTCTAGCTCATCTTAAGCAGTGATGGTGGTCAATCTCACTGACTACAAGACCAACTACTCCTCAAGCTCACCTTAAGCAGTGATGGTGGTCAATCTCACTGACTACAAAACCAACTACTCCTCAAGCTCACCTTAAGCAGTGATGATTGTCAATCTCACTGACTACAAGATAATCCACTCCTCTAGCTCATCTTAAGCAGTAATGATTGTCAATCTCACTGAATACAAGACCAACTACTCCTCAAGCTCACCTTAAGCAGTGATGATTGTCAATCTCACTGACTACAAGACCAACTACTCCTCAGGCTCACCTTGAGCAGTGATGGTGGTCAATCTCACTGAATACAAGACCAACTACTCCTCAAGCTCACCTTGAGCAGTGATGGTGGTCAATCTCACTGACTACAAGATAATCCACTCCTCTAGCTCATCTTAAGCAGTGATGATTGTCAATCTCACTGACTACAAGACCAACTACTCCTCAAGCTCACCTTGAGCAGTGATGATTGTCAATCTCACTGAATACAAGACCAACTACTCCTCAAGCTCACCTTAAGCAGTGATGGTGGTCAATCTCACTGACTACAAGACCAAAACTACTCCTCAAGCTCACCTTGAGCAGTGATGGTGGTCAATCTCACTGAATACAAGACCAACTACTCCTCAAGCTCACCTTAAGCAGTGATGATTGTCAATCTCACTGAATACAAGACAAACTACTGCTCAAGCTCGCCTTAAGCAGTGATGGTGGTCAATCTCACTGACTACAAGACCAACTACTCCTGAAGCTCACCTTAAGCAGTGATGGTGGTCAATCTCACTGACTACAAGACCAACTACTCCTCAAGCTCATCCTGAGCAGTGATGGTGGTCAATCTCACTGAATACAAGACCAACTACTCCTCAAGCTCACCTTGAGCAGTGATGGTGGTCAATCTCACTGAATACAAGACAAACTACTCCTCAAGCTCACCTTGAGCAGTGATGGTGGTCAATCTCACTGACTACAAGATAATCCACTCCTCTAGCTCATCTTAAGCAGTGATGATTGTCAATCTCACTGAATACAAGACCAACTACTCCTCAAGCTCACCTTAAGCAGTGATGATTGTCAATCTCACTGAATACAAGACAAACTACTCCTCAAGCTCACCTTAAGCAGTGATGGTGGTCAATCTCACTGACTACAAGATAATCCACTCCTCTAGCTCATCTTAGATAGTGATGATAGTCAATCTCCCCGGGTACAAGATATATAGGGTCTAACATCGGGAGAGGTGCAAGATAGTAAAATCTGTGATATCCGAGTGTAAGATTTAAATCGTATCGGGCGAGGATTGACCGAGTCGGATACAATTTAAATCTAACCTGAGGGTGTCTCAGATTTAACAATCTTGCACCTTTCACAGTGTTTGACTCTTTTTCTTACCCCTTTCTATTGTGTCAATGTTTGTTTACTTTGAGAAAATATAGAGTGCTCTCCCTTTTTAGTAACTAACATCAATAAAAAGAAATTACCTCCCTTTGACCAACGTCAAATAACTTTTTATATTAGTATTTATCACTGTTGTGGTAACATTTATAGATACTGTCTATATATTTTATTATAAAATACATTTATTACTACCTAACTCATTGAGCCACCCGGACCCTGAAATTAGATGAAGGGTCCAAGGGGCTGAATAGCCCATATTCCAGACCTCGGAAACAGGTTGGAACAGGTTGGAAGTGAAAGCGATAAATCTTTGTGATGGTGGGAAAAGTTGTCTGGCTGTGGCTGAGGAAATGGGTGTTGGTCATACTCAGATAATGAACATTCTTTAAAGAAAACGTGAGATTCTCGACCATTTTGAAAACAATGTTTCCAGTTCAACATCGTATTTAATACTGGAAATTGTACTTTTGTTTATTAAATATCTTTATTTATTTATTTGTATGTTTTATTCAAATTATATCATATTGAGATAATTTCATCAACAATAAATGTAAACAAGAGTAACATTACGACAGGAATAAAATAACATGTAAAACATAAAATATAATTAAAAATGTTTATTTACAACTAATGTACAATATTTTGTCGAAAAATCAAAACCCTTCATATAAAGGTCACCTGTATATAGTGGTAATTTTGTCAATCTCCTCCAGGTGACCACTATATAGACAGGTTTGACTGTACTGCCAAGACACGGATGTACATTGTATATTGATAAATCAACAATTTACTTCAACAATGGAAAGCAATTTTGCCGGAAAAAGTGTGTGTAGCTTGTCTTACCCAGGACCCTGGGTAAGATAGAAAAATCTTTCTCACATAAATTAACGAACTACTTTTTTATCCAAGAGGTGAGAAAAAGCTCACCTTAAATAGTGATGATAGTCAATCTCATCAATCACAAAACAGACCACTCCTCTAGCTCAGCTTAAACAGTGATGGTCAACAATCACTCTCAAACATTACATAAAGTTATTGGGACTTTATTCAGTTTATTAGGGATGTGGCCTTGTTTACACATCAATAAACTCCAGGGATGTGGCCATGTTTACACATCAATAAACTCCAGGGATGTGGCCTTGTTTACACATCAATAAACTCCAGGGATGTGGCCATGTTTACACATCAATAAACTCCAGGGATGTGGCCATGTTTACACATCAATAAACTCCAGGGATGTGGCCTTGTTTACACATCAATAAACTCCAGGGATGTGGCCTTGTTTACACATCAATAAACTCCACGGATGTGGCCTTGTTTACACATCAATAAACTCCACGGATGTGGCCTTGTTTACACATCAATAAACTCCAGGGATGTGGCCTTGTTTACACATCAATAAACTCCAGGGATGTGGCCTTGTTTACACATCAATAAACTCCAGGGATGTGGCCATGTTTACACATCAATAAACTCCAGGGATGTGACCTTGTTTACACATCAATAAACTCCAGGGATGTGGCCTTGTTTACACATCAATAAACTCCAGGGATGTGGCCATGTTTACACATCAATAAACTCCAGGGATGTGGCCTTGTTTACACATCAATAAACTCCAGGGATGTGGCCTTGTTTACACATCAATAAACTCCAGGGATGTGGCCATGTTTACACATCAATAAACTCCAGGGATGTGACCATGTTTACACATCAATAAACTCCAGGGATGTGGCCTTGTTTACACATCAATAAACTCCAGGGATGTGGCCATGTTTACACATCAATAAACTCCAGGGATGTGGCCTTGTTTACACATCAATAAACTCCAGGGATGTGGCCTTGTTTACACATCAATAAACTCCAGAGATGTGGCCTTGTTTACACATCAGTAAACTCCAGGGATGTGACCTTGTTTACACATCAATAAACTCCAGGGATGTGACCATGTTTACACATCAATAAACTCCAGGGATGTGACCTTGTTTACACATCAATAAACTCCAGGGATGTGGCCATGTTTACACATCAATAAACTCCAGGGATGTGGCCATGTTTACACATCAATAAACTCCAGGGATGTGGCCTTGTTTACACATCAATAAACTCCAGGGATGTGGCCTTGTTTACACATCAATAAACTCCAGGGATGTGGCCATGTTTACACATCAATAAACTCCAGGGATGTGGCCATGTTTACACATCAATAAACTCCAGGGATGTGGCCTTGTTTACACATCAATAAACTCCAGGGATGCGGCCATGTTTACACATCAATAAACTCCAGGGATGTGACCATGTTTACACATCAATAAACTCCAGGGATGTGGCCTTGTTTACACATCAATAAACTCCAGTGATGTGGCCTTGTTTACACATCAATAAACTCCAGGGATGTGGCCATGTTTACACATCAATAAACTCCAGGGATGTGGCCTTGTTTACACATCAATAAACTCCACGGATGTGGCCTTGTTTACACATCAATAAACTCCAGGGATGTGGCCTTGTTTACACATCAATAAACTCCAGGGATGTGGCCATGTTTACACATCAATAAACTCCAGGGATGTGGCCTTGTTTACACATCAATAAACTCCAGGGATGTGGCCTTGTTTACACATCAATAAACTCCAGGGATGTGGCCTTGTTTACACATCAATAAACTCCAGGGATGTGGCCTTGTTTACACATCAATAAACTCCAGGGATGTGGCCTTGTTTACACATCAATAAACTTCAGGGATGTGGCCTTGTTTACACATCAATAAACTCCAGGGATGTGGCCTTGTTTACACATCAATAAACTCCAGGGATGTGGCTTTGTTTACACATCAATAAACTCCAGGGATGTGGCCTTGTTTACACATCAATAAACTCCAGGGATGTGGCCTTGTTTACACATCAATAAACTCCAGGGATGTGGCGTTGTTTACACATCAATAAACTCCAGCGATGTGGCCTTGTTTACACATCAATAAACTCCAGGGATGTGGTCTTGTTTACACATCAATAAACTCCAGGGATGTGGCCTTGTTTACACATCAATAAACTCCAGGGATGTGGCCTTGTTTACACATCAATAAACTCCAGGGATGTGGCCATGTTTACACATCAATAAACTCCAGGGATGTGGCCATGTTTACACATCAATAAACTCCAGGGATGTGGCCTTGTTTACACATCAATAAACTCCAGGGATGTGACCTTGTTTACACATCAATAAACTCCAGGGATGTGGCCTTGTTTACACATCAATAAACTCCAGGGATGTGACCTTGTTTACACATCAATAAACTCCAGGGATGTGACCATGTTTACACATCAATAAACTCCAGGGATGTGGCCATGTTTACACATCAATAAACTCCAGGGATGTGGCCTTGTTTACACATCAGTAAACTCCAGGGATGTGACCTTGTTTACACATCAATAAACTCCAGGGATGTGGCCATGTTTACACATCAATAAACTCCAGGGGTGTGGCCTTGTTTACACATCAATAAACTGCAGGGATATGGCCATGTTTACACATCAATAAACTCCAGGGATGTGGCCTTGTTTACACATAAATAAACTCCAGGGATGTGGCTTTGTTTACACATCAATAAACTCCAGGGATGTGGCCTTGTTTACACATCAATAAACTCCAGGGATGTGGCCTTGTTTACACATCAATAAACTCCAGGGATGTGGCCTTGTTTACACATCAATAAACTCCAGCGATGTGGCCTTGTTTACACATCAATAAACTCCAGGGATGTGGCCTTGTTTGCACATCAATAAACTCCAGGGATGTGGCCATGTTTACACATCAATAAACTCCAGGGATGTGGCCTTGTTTACACATCAATAAACTCCAGGGATGTGGCCTTGTTTACACATCAATAAACTCCAGGGATGTGGCCTTGTTTACACATCAATAAACTCCAGGGATGTGGCCATGTTTACACATCAATAAACTCCAGGGATGTGGCCTTGTTTGCACATTAATAAACTCCAGGGATGTGGCCTTGTTTACACATCAATAAACTCCAGGGATGTGGCTTTGTTTACACATCAATAAACTCCAGGGATGTGGCCATGTTTACACATCAATAAACTCCAGGGGTGTGGCCTTGTTTACACATCAATAAACTCCAGGGATGTGGCTTTGTTTACACATCAATAAACTCCAGGGATGTGGCCTTGTTTACACATCAATAAACTCCAGGGATGTGGCCTTGTTTACACATCAATAAACTCCAGGGATGTGGCCTTGTTTACACATCAATAAACTCCAGCGATGTGGCCTTGTTTACACATCAATAAACTCCAGGGATGTGGCCTTGTTTACACATCAATAAACTCCAGGGATGTGGCCATGTTTACACATCAATAAACTCCAGGGATGTGGCCTTGTTTACACATCAATAAACTCCAGGGATGTGGCCTTGTTTACACATCAATAAACTCCAGGGATGTGACCTTGTTTACACATCAATAAACTCCAGGGATGTGGCCTTGTTTACACATCAATAAACTCCAGGGATGTGGCCATGTTTACACATCAATAAACTCCAGGGATGTGGCCATGTTTACACATCAATAAACTCCAGGGATGTGGCCTTGTTTACACATCAATAAACTCCAGGGATGTGGCCTTGTTTACACATCAATAAACTCCAGGGATGTGGCCTTGTTTACACATCAATAAACTCCAGGGATGTTACCTTGTTTACACATCAATAAACTCCAGGGATGTGACCTTGTTTACACATCAATAAACTCCAGGGATGTGGCCTTGTTTACACATCAATAAACTCCAGGGATGTGGCCATGTTTACACATCAATAAACTTCAGGGATGTGGCCTTGTTTACACATCAATAAACTCCAGGGATGTGGCCTTGTCTACACATCAATAAACTCCAGGGATGTGGCTTTGTTTACACATCAATAAACTCCAGGGATGTGGCCATGTTTACACATCAATAAACTCCAGGGGTGTGGCCTTGTTTACACATCAATAAACTCCAGGGATGTGGCCATGTTTACACATCAATAAACTCCAGGGATGTGGCCTTGTTTACACATCAATAAACTCCAGGGATGTGGCCTTGTTTACACATCAATAAACTCCAGGGATGTGGCCTTGTTTACACATCAATAAACTCCAGGGATGTGGCCTTGTTTACACATCAATAAACTCCAGCGATGTGGCCTTGTTTACACATCAATAAACTTCAGGGATGTGGCCTTGTTTACACATCAATAAACTCCAGGGATGTGGCCTTGTTTACACATCAATAAACTCCAGGGATGTGGCTTTGTTTACACATCAATAAACTCCAGGGATGTGGCCTTGTTTACACATCAATAAACTCCAGGGATGTGGCCTTGTTTACACATCAATAAACTCCAGGGATGTGGCCTTGTTTACACATCAATAAACTCCAGCGATGTGGCCTTGTTTACACATCAATAAACTCCAGGGATGTGGTCTTGTTTACACATCAATAAACTCCAGGGATGTGGCCTTGTTTACACATCAATAAACTCCAGGGATGTGGCCTTGTTTACACATCAATAAACTCCAGGGATGTGGCCTTGTTTACACATCAATAAACTCCAGGGATGTGGCCATGTTTACACATCAATAAACTCCAAGGATGTGGCCATGTTTACAGATCAATAAACTCCAGGGATGTGGCCTTGTTTACACATCAATAAACTCCAGGGATGTGGCCTTGTTTACACATCAATAAACTCCAGGGATGTGACCTTGTTTACACATCAATAAACTCCAGGGATGTGACCATGTTTACACATCAATAAACTCCAGGGATGTGGCCATGTTTACACATCAATAAACTCCAGGGATGTGGCCTTGTTTACACATCAATAAACTCCAGGGATGTGACCTTGTTTACACATCAATAAACTCCAGGGATGTGGCCATGTTTACACATCAATAAACTGCAGGGGTGTGGCCTTGTTTACACATCAATAAACTGCAGGGATATGGCCATGTTTACACATCAATAAACTCCAGGGATGTGGCCATGTTTACACATCAATAAACTCCAGGGATGTGGCCTTGTTTACACATCAATAAACTCCAGGGATGTGGCCTTGTTTACACATCAATAAACTCCAGTGGTGTGGCCTTGTTTACACATCAATAAACTGCAGGGATATGGCCATGTTTACACATCAATAAACTCCAAGGATGTGGCCATGTTTACAGATCAATAAACTCCAGGGATGTGGCCTTGTTTACACATCAATAAACTCCAGGGATGTGACCTTGTTTACACATCAATAAACTCCAGGGATGTGGCCTTGTTTACACATCAATAAACTCCAGGGATGTGGCCTTGTTTACACATCAATAAACTCCAGGGATGTGGCCATGTTTACACATCAATAAACTCCAGGGATGTGACCTTGTTTACACATCAATAAACTCCAGGGATGTGGCCTTGTTTACACATCAATAAACTCCAGGGATGTGGCCTTGTTTACACATCAATAAACTCCTTCAAAATTGTATTTCATTCTATGTTCTTTATGATTTCAGATAATGAAGGACCATCCAGATACACCAATGTCAAGTATTTATGGTTCAATGCATTTACTCAGATTATTTGGTGAGTTTATATGTCTGTAAACTTTTAACATTTTAATTTTCTTGGGAATAGAAGATTCAGATCAAATGAAGTTGATACTTCATGTTAAGGGACTATTAGGTGCTGAAAAGGTGGAATTTTCTTCTAAAAACAGCTATTGATATGCTACTAGTTGTGGTGACCAGCATCATTACGACATATAGATTTAGATTTTTTCAATTGAAGGTCCCAGGTTTAATAGACCAGAATCCTAGGGATCCAAACTTTAACACATTGCAGATCATGGATATTTAATATAAAAAAGATTTTCGTAAATTTCAGTATAAATGGCACGACTCATTATTTTGACAAGTTAGTATATTTAAACTACTGTTAGCACAATGAAGATACCCGGGTCTATGGGGTCCAAAATTGTACATAAACAGTATTAAAAACCAGTAATCTCAGGAACCAGAAGGGAAAGGTAAGTATTTGGGGTCCAAACTGTAGCAAAGACCACAATGAGGAATCTTTAAAATAAAATCTTTTCATAAGAACCAGATATCTTGTAGATTCTTGATTAATCCATGTAATATACAAATTCAAGCACAAAGGAAGAATGCAGCATCCAAAGATTACTATACACTGCAATAGAGAAAATTAAAACAAGCATATATGGCATTAATCATTATTTTGATAAGCCTATTCAAGCAAGCATAAATGAAGATTCAAGAGTCCAAACCTTTAGGGTCCAAAATTTACATAAGATGGAAAAAAATAGTAATCTAAAGAACCACTGGAAATGTAATTATATTTGGCATAAATTGGAGATTTAATCTTATACAAATGAAGACACTAGGAGGTTCCATGGGGCTCTTGTCCTTTAGGTCAAAAACAAAGACTTCAATAGGCAAAATGTTAATTTATTCTATTGAGTACCAGTTATGAAAATACTATTGTAAGCCGCATATAATGTGAAACCTTGAGTAAATCTTGTTAGCTGACCTGGCCATAGGCCAGGTGAGCTTTTGTCATGGCAAGCGTCCGTCCGTTAGCTTTTCACATTTGAATCTTCTTCTCTGAAACCACTGAACAGATTTGAACCAAATTTGCCAGAACTGTTCATTGGATGGTCCTCTACCAGATTTGTGTTTTTGGCATTGATCTGAAATCCAACATGGCTGCCAGGGTCCATAATGTATTCTCATTGGCTGAAATTTTAAAAATCTTCTTGTTAGAAACCACTAAGCCAATTGAATTGTGACTTTGCAGGAATGATCATTTGGTGGTCCTGTACTAAACTTGTGAATCGTTTGCTGATCGGAAATTCAAGATGGCCACCATGACTCGACTTAGTTATAACATAGGACCCTATGGAAAAAAAATTAAAAGTCTTCTCCTCTGAAACCAGCAAGTCAATTTAAAGCAAACATGGCATCAATGGTCCTTAGGTGGTCAACTTTCAAAATTATGTCATGTGACCCCGACCTCCATCCAAGATGGCCACCGTCAGCGGACATAGTTTTAATATAGGACCCTATGGGAAAAATGTTTAAACAAATTTTCCTCTGAAACCAGTAAGCCAATTTAAAACAAATATGTCATCGATGGTCCTTAGGTGGTCAACTTCCAAAATTGTGTTCAGTGACCCTGATCTCTGTCCAAAATGGCCACCGTCAGCAGACATAATTTTAACATAGGACCCTATGGGAAAATTGTTTAAAAGTCTTCTCCTCTGAAACCAGTCAGCCAATTTAAAGCAAACATGGCATGGATGGTCCTTGGGTAGTATACTTTCAAAATTGTGTCAGGTTACCATGACCTTCATCCAAGATGGCTGCCATGAGCAGACATAGTTTTAACATAGAACACTATGGAATTTGAATAGTAACTTAGATGTATTCGGCATGCAGACATTCTTTAGAGGGCTTATTTATGTCAGGCTCATCTAGTTAAATACTGCATTTGATTATTTCTTTTTAATTTTTATGCCCTGCATACAATAGTTTGTTCGACCCGCTTCACATTGTAAATGCAATGTCTCGGAGGTTGTTTTCCCGAACGCTTTCATATTTGGTAGGATGATTGGTCATGATGTGTAGTTAATGATATTATCCTGCATTTTGTTGAAAGTGGCATTAAACTCCATAAACCAAACCAATCCTGCCATTTCGATTTGACAATTTTTATAGGAGTTATGGGACTTTAACATTTTCATGCATTTTCAATATACATATGTAGTTATATTTTGTAAATGTGGAGGAATTCAGTATTGGGACAAATGGAAAAGTTGTCAATAAAATGTTTTTTTCTGACTTGATGCTTTAGTTCTGATTGTGAACCAATACACATTACATTACATGTACATCATTGAAATAAAACTAAAAAAATCTGATGAAAAAGTGAAAAAACTGATGTTTGATAATCATTTTTCACCACAAAATCCACAAAATTTGTGACATTTGCAACATAGGTTGCTATAATTTAACTATTACAAGTAAAAATAGTGGCACTTTTGAAAGTGCCAGCTTATTTGGACAGAAATATTGATAAAACTTTTGCATTTAATGAATTAATTATTTTTTTGTAAGGAGGAATATATATTTTTGTTCCAAAAGTTTCATGTTTTGTTCGTAACCAATGGTGTCCTTCAAAAGTATCTACGAATTGTATGCATTATGATGATTCAGAATGATTTAATGAATTTGATAATCATTTTTCACCACAAAATCCACAAAATTTGTGACATTTGCAACATAGGTTGCTATAATTTAACTATTACAAGTAAAAATAGTGGCACTTTTGAAAGTGCCAGCTTATTTGGACAGAAATATTGATAAAACTTTTGCATTTAATGAATTAATTATTTTTTTGTAAGGAGGAATATATATTTTTGTTCCAAAAGTTTCATGTTTTGTTCGTAACCAATGGTGTCCTTCAAAAGTATCTACGAATTGTATGCATTATGATGATTCAGAATGATTTAATGAATTTGATCAGTGTGTATACTATTCAAAAAAATTAACAGGGATGAGTTATATAATAAAAAGTTAAACAGATCATTCTTAAGTCGAAGATATGAATATTTATTTTTAAATTTTTAATCGTATTTTACAACTGTTATATATACTTGTTATTACTGAATACAAAAGGGGTCTTTTAAATATATACAACAGTCTATAAAAAGCTGCATTTGGACACTACGTTATGAACGCAACAGACATTGGACACTCTGATGCATCACAAAATTATGAGAAAATGGGTACAGAATTTATATTGCCATTGCTATTTGATGAAAATATAGACATTTTGCTTTGCAAAAACTCTCAAGGATCTTTTAATTAAAGACTTTCATTTTTTACTTATGATGTCACATTTTATGTCCCAATATAGAATTCCTCCACAAATGCAGTGTTCTTTTAACACAGTAAATTCTTGTTTTTTAAGACTAATATTTATTTGCTGCTTTTCTGCTAAGCAAACAGCATTAAGGAGACAGAGCAAAGCATGTTGATCTAGAACAAAGCAGATATCAGTATCATCTTATCAAATGTAGCTTGTTCTCATGTTGATCTAGAACAAAGCAGATATCAGTATCATCTTATCAAATGTAGCTTGTTCTCATGTTGATCTAGAACAAAGCAGATATCAGTATCATCTTATCAAATGTAGCTTGTTCTCATGTTGGTCTAGAACAAAGCAGATATCAGTATCATCTTATCAAATGTAGCTTGTTCTCATGTTGGTCTAGAACAAAGCAGATATCAGTATCATCTTATCAAATGTAGCTTGTTCTCATGTTGATCTAGAACAAAGCAGATATCAGTATCATCTTATCAAATGTAGCTTGTTCTCATGTTGATCTAGAACAAAGCAGATATCAGTATCATCTTATCAAATGTAGCTTGTTCTCATGTTGATCTAGAACAAAGCAGATATCAGTATCATCTTATCAAATGTAGCTTGTTCTCATGTTGATCTAGAACAAAGCAGATATCAGTATCATCTTATCAAATGTAGCTTGTTCTCATGTTGATCTAGAACAAAGCAGATATCAGTATCATCTTATCAAATGTAGCTTGTTCTCATGTTGGATCTAGAACAAAGCAGATATCAGTATCATCTTATCAAATGTAGCTTGTTCTCATGTTGATCTAGAACAAAGCAGATATCAGTATCATCTTATCAAATGTAGCTTGTTCTCATGTTGATCTAGAACAAAGCAGATATCAGTATCATCTTATCAAATGTAGCTTGTTCTCATGTTGATCTAGAACAAAGCAGATATCAGTATCATCTTATCAAATGTAGCTTGTTCTCATGTTGATCTAGAACAAAGCAGATATCAGTATCATCTTATCAAATGTAGCTTGTTCTCATGTTGATCTAGAACAAAGCAGATATCAGTATCATCTTATCAAATGTAGCTTGTTCTCATGTTGATCTAGAACAAAGCAGATATCAGTATCATCTTATCAAATGTAGCTTGTTCTCATGTTGATCTAGAACAAAGCAGATATCAGTATCATCTTATCAAATGTAGCTTGTTCTCATGTTGATCTAGAACAAAGCAGATATCAGTATCATCTTATCAAATGTAGCTTGTTCTCATGTTGATCTAGAACAAAGCAGATATCAGTATCATCTTATCAAATGTAGCTTGTTCTCATGTTGATCTAGAACAAAGCAGATATCAGTATCATCTTATCAAATGTAGCTTGTTCTCATGTTGATCTAGAACAAAGCAGATATCAGTATCATCTTATCAAATGTAGCTTGTTCTCATGTTGATCTAGAACAAAGCAGATATCAGTATCATCTTATCAAATGTAGCTTGTTCTCATGTTGATCTAGAACAAAGCAGATATCAGTATCATCTTATCAAATGTAGCTTGTTCTCATGTTGATCTAGAACAAAGCAGATATCAGTATCATCTTATCAAATGTAGCTGGTTCTCATGTTGATCTAGAACAAAGCAGATATCAGTATCATCTTATCAAATGTAGCTTGTTCTCATGTTGATCTAGAACAAAGCAGATATCAGTATCATCTTATCAAATGTAGCTTGTTCTCATGTTGATCTAGAACAAAGCAGATATCAGTATCATCTTATCAAATGTAGCTTGTTCTCATGTTGATCTAGAACAAAGCAGATATCAGTATCATCTTATCAAATGTAGCTGGTTCTCATGTTGATCTAGAACAAAGCAGATATCAGTATCATCTTATCAAATGTAGCTGGTTCTCATGTTGATCTAGAACAAAGCAGATATCAGTATCATCTTATCAAATGTAGCTTGTTCTCATGTTGATCTAGAACAAAGCAGATATCAGTATCATCTTATCAAATGTAGCTGGTTCTCATGTTGATCAGAACAAAGCAGAGTCAGTATCATCTTATCAAATGTTAGCTTGTCTCATGTTGATCTAGAACAAAGCAGATATTCAGTATCATCTTATCCAAATGTAGCTTGTTCTCAGATGATCTGAAACAAAGCAGATATCAGTATCATCTTATCAAATGTAGCTTGTTCTCATGTTGATCTAGAACAAAGCAGATATCAGTATCATCTTATCAAATGTAGCTTGTTCTCATGTTGATCTAGAACAAAGCAGATATCAGTATCATCTTATCAAATGTAGCTTGTTCTCATGTTGATCTAGAACAAAGCAGATATCAGTATCATCTTATCAAATGTAGCTTGTTCTCATGTTGATCTAGAACAAAGCAGATATCAGTATCATCTTATCAAATGTAGCTTGTTCTCATGTTGATCTAGAACAAAGCAGATATCAGTATCATCTTATCAAATGTAGCTTGTTCTCATGTTGATCTAGAACAAAGCAGATATCAGTATCATCTTATCAAATGTAGCTTGTTCTCATGTTGATCTAGAACAAAGCAGATATCAGTATCATCTTATCAAATGTAGCTTGTTCTCATGTTGATCTAGAACAAAGCAGATATCAGTATCATCTTATCAAATGTAGCTTGTTCTCATGTTGATCTAGAACAAAGCAGATATCAGTATCATCTTATCAAATGTAGCTTGTTCTCATGTTGATCTAGAACAAAGCAGATATCAGTATCATCTTATCAAATGTAGCTTGTTCTCATGTTGATCTAGAACAAAGCAGATATCAGTATCATCTTATCAAATGTAGCTTGTTCTCATGTTGATCTAGAACAAAGCAGATATCAGTATCATCTTATCAAATGTAGCTTGTTCTCATGTTGATCTAGAACAAAGCAGATATCAGTATCATCTTATCAAATGTAGCTTGTTCTCATGTTGATCTAGAACAAAGCAGATATCAGTATCATCTGATCAAATGTAGCTTGTTTCTCATGTTGGTCTAGAACAAAGCAGATATCAGTATCAATCTGATCAAAATGCT